>VWZV01001837.1:347682-417729 GCA_013397155.1 Irena cyanogastra | reverse complement strand
TATTAAGGAAGAAAAGCATCTGTCTGAACTGTCTAGAGAGAGGCCTAGTTTTCACAAGTCCTCTTTTTGACTGCTCTTCTATGATAGCAGCTTTCCTAATTTCACTCCATAGTTTTTAAGAAACACTTCTGAACACTGTTGTCATTGTTTGCTCTTTCTGGCTTTGGTTAAACAGCAGGTCATCTAACTCTTGGAATACCCTCTGCTCGCTTTAATTAGAACTCCTTTTTGTAGGACAAAAGCTGAACTAGACCAAGAAGCTCTCATCAGTGGAAACCTGGCAACTGAAGCTAACCTGATCATTCTTGATATGCAAGAGAACATCATTCAGGTAAAAAATAGTAGAGGTGGCTTGGTACCAATCCCTGCTCCCTCAGAAGCCAGTGGCAGCAATATTAATTTTTTCTTTTGTTTCTTAGACAGTGCAAAATATTTTGAGATCTTCTCTAACTTGTATAGTCTTGAATAGAAAAAAATTCATAGGTAGGGAAGAGAAAACTTCATGCTTGAAAACCTGTTAGTAGAAAACCATTTATCTGCTAGACTTTTGTTGTACTGGACATTATTTTTACATCACACCACTCATAGCACCTAGTCTCCCCACTGGTTTGGTTGTGGATTTGATCATAACATACTAGTATGTCTGTTTAGCCTAGATGCTCAGGATATCAAGGATTTAAGGGAAAGGATGGTGCTTCCCCACCACAGGATCAGTTCCTACCCCAAAGTATACATTGGAAAGGATTGGAAAGAACAGAAACAGAGCTTCAAAAATCACTGCACAAGCTCACTGAGCTTAAAAATGCATCAGAGAGTCTTTGGAACTCGGAAAATGTATGAGACATTTCCCCCTATGTCTTCTTGTCTTCATCCAAAGCAGATGTTAAAAATGAAGAAACTGCAGATTCTGAACTCCCAGACATCTCAAGGGCCGGAGAGCAGAACTTCAGTTCCTGTGTGCCAGCTCATTGCTGAATTACCTCATACAGTTACTGTTTTTCTCCTTCCTATGTAGGCAAGCTTTGCAGCAGAATGCAGAGATAATCTCTTGGGAGGAGTTTTGAAGGTCCTGGTAAATTCTCTTGGCTATGACCAGAGCACAACTTACCTGACTCATTGCTTTGCCACTCTCAGAGCACTCATTGCCAAGGTATGCTCTTGATACACTTTTGTTTTCATGCTTCCAATCAAATTAGTAGAACAGCATTTGTAGAGCAGAGCTGTGTCCATTTACTTACCACTTTTCTTTGATGTTTATTAAATATATTTTGCATATGTAAATACAAATTACAATCTTTAGGGTTGTTACAGGATTTCTGCATCTGTTGTGAGATTATTTCACTAACCACGCAAGATGAAATAATTAAATCTGAATAATCTTGTAGGTTTAGCAGTCCACTCTTAAACATGTAAGATTTACTAATAAAAATGTAAGCAATTCCACACACTATATTCCAAATACATTCTGATTATAATTAGGAATCTTCATGCCAATAACTGCACAAGAATTGCACTTTATTCCATTAAGTGAAATTTAAATTTTATCAGCAAGACTAGTTTCCAATCAGATGGGCAGCAGAGAAATCAAAACTCATGAGACATTGAGGGCATCATTCTAGGTTTCTATCACTAAGATAGGTTTGAAAATGCTAAGTAGAGTCTAAGATGTTGACAGTTTTCAACTTTGTTCTGCCTGAAAATTAAGCCAAATCCTCATGTCTCTTCTGCTTCTGTATCACCAATGAAAAAGCTCCAGATCAGAAAAAACAAGGAAAAAAAAAAAAACCAGACTAAACAAAACTCCCACGAACTTCAAAACATGTATGAGGACAGAAATTGACCCAAAGTCTTTTTTTTTATAATAGAGATCATAAGGGGTTGGGTGCTTCATAAGGACTCTAAAATCCTTTTAAGATTGATTCTCCTACAAAGAAAAGCAGCTCCACTAAGGAGGAATCCATGAAATGTTTATTTTCTCTAAACTATTCTAAAATACAAATAAGATACAGGATAGTCCTGTCCAGTTAATGCCTGTCTGCTCTAAATGCAGATTGGCTTACAAAGCCTAATTAGATATCTGAATAGTTATGAAACTAATAATTATGTTTTCGTTTTACTTTATCTCTAAAAGCTAACTTCCAATTAGATTAATGAATTTTGTGAAGCAATTGTTATTCTTGTTGAAGTAGATCTTGTAGTTAAGCTGACTTGGTTCTGTATTTCATGAAGCAATCAGTCCAATTATTTCTATTACACTGTAGGCATATAGATGTTATTTTACAAATAAAAGTGATAAAACCCTGTGCCAGCAGGCTTGTAATATAAATTAGACACAAAGCAGTGAGATAATGGACTGAAGAAAGGCTGAGAACTGGGAAATAGGTCTGCAAATTGGAAACAGTATCTTACGTTCACTCACACACCTTTATCAGTGGTGTGTAGTACACATGGTTCTGGTGCATCTGGGCAGTCTCTGCTGAGAGTTTCTTTGGACAGACGTCCCTGGGTTGTTGCCTACCATGTGCATTATGAAGACACTGTAAAGGAGGGTCTGGCATGAAAGCTTGGCAGTGGAAGTTTTGTGACACACCATAGGAGGTAGAACATATTGGAGGCCTGGGGAAGTTGGTGCAAAGAGCTAAAAGTTGCTCCATATACTTAAGGAAGTATTTGCATGCTTCATCAATCATTATGTGTTCTGAAAATAGCAAACTTCCATGCTTCTAAGAATTTTGCAATATTTGATGTTTTTAAAAACTCGTGGAGCCATCATACTCTGAGTTTATTTACCTCTTTTTCTTTTTTCCAAAACACAAACCCTTCTTTTCAAACCCTTCTTTCTTGCAGAAAATCTTAAAAATGGAATCTACAGCATCACAGGAATCAGAAGTCTGAATAAAAAGAAGTATAAAATGTAGTTTTTGAAAACTTTAGACTTTTTTGTGAACCCTTTTTTGTGACATTTGTGTGCTAAGGTAATGATATTTTATTGGCTAGAAATGAGAGTAATAAATGCTTTCTTCTCTTTCCCTTAGTTTGGAGATTTGCTGTTTGAAGAGGAGGTTGAACAGTGTGCTGACCTGTGTCAAAGAGTCCTCCATCACTGCAGTAGCAGCATGGATATTACACGGACCCAAGCCTGTGCCACTCTTTATCTCCTCATGAGATACAGCTTCAGCTCTACCAGTGTAAGATTTTGAGAGCAGCAGTGTATTTTGTGACACTTTTTTTTTGTGATCAATTGAAACAAAGACTGACGTTGCAGCAGCAAGTGGAATGCACCTGCAGTCACCTGGTCTGCTGTTTCATAAATTTGAGCCAAGAGAAGTGCCAGAAGTGTAGGGGGAAAGTAGCTTTAATTACTGTTCATTGCTTTGATTCAGGAAATGTGACTCAATATTGTCCTGCAATATCTGTAAATGCAGCTTCAAACAGAGCAGCATTAGGCCTCTGACAGCAAAGACTGTACAATGCATAAGCAATACTCTTCGTATTGACTTTTTTCTTTCATTCCTGTGTCAGAACAACTCAGTCTAGCTCTATTCTAATGCAATTGCAACTTCAGTAGAACTGTATACTTGCATTAAGGGGAATTCTTCACCACCTCCTTGGTATTAGGACTAGGCTCTGATTTTTACCACACATGTGGAGTAAAATGCATACATTATGCATGTAGGTTAACAATGTTTTAGCACAAAAGGATATACATTAGCATTTTGGATAGCATCTGATCTTGCACAGAATTTCCTTCACTAGTTATTACTTTAAAAGCCTCAGATATGTAAAAAGTGTAACCTCTGTAGAAGGAATATGTACTACAGACACACCATGATCATAAGGGTGTAGAGCACCACCAATTGAAGCTCCCATAGGCCTTTTGCTTCCCAGATTTGTTTCCAGAATGTTTTTCCAGTCATTCTTCCTCATCTGTTCCTGTGTGTGGTCTGATCCACATGTCCACTGGACTGTGCAAAGGGGGAAGGGGGTGCTTCTGGCCATCTCCTGTCTCAAGCAAGCATGCATATTTCAAGGAACATTCTAGCACCAAAGTGCAGACATAGCAGAATTAGGGATCTTCAGCCTAAGTGGGTAAAACATGGTTAAGTTTGGTGCACTAGAGGCCAGTTATGTGAGCAGTGGGTCTACTGCACTCAATCCAGACAGGAGAAAGTGGGTTTGCTTCATAGAGGAGATAGATATGTGAACTGCAGTGCAGCCATCATTCTTTCGTGCTTTTGTTTTTTATTTTGGGAAGAATTTTTCAAGAGTGAAGATGCAGGTGACCATGTCACTAGCTTCTCTGGTTGGAAAATCACCTGAATTTAATGAGGAGTTCCTTCGACGATCCTTGCGAACCATCCTGGCCTATGCAGAGGAAGATACAGATATGCAGGCAACGCCGTTTCCCATCCAGGTTAAATCTTTTATGGCACCTGTGGCTTTTATCAGGAGCTTTCACATAGGACCATGCTTGAACCAAGTTCTAGATCTTGGTCTTCCAAAGCAATGAAAGTAAAGATGAAGTTTGTTTATTTATTATTTGTTTATTTATTATTTATTGCGTGAGTTTATGTCTAGCGCAGCAATAAGGGGGGAAGATGTAGATATTATTCCATAAAATAAACTCTTAAGAATTTCTCCTGAAATCACATTACAGGAGAATTATCTCTTGGTTTTGAGTACAGCTTTCTCCTAGACCCCAGCAGGAGCTATGCCCTGTAAGAGTTTCCCAAAATGGAATTTGATTCATTACATTTTCAGACAAGTACCACCTGGGAAACATCTGTCTCTTTGCCAACGTGTAAGGTGTCAGCAGCAATAATGAAAAACATTTCAGACAACTGTCAAATACTTTGTTAAAATTCTTGGAGTAACTCAGGTTGTGCTGAAGACTTACCAAAACATCTGGTTTCAGATCAAAGATCAACTAAAGCTGAACACCATTAGCACATTTGATTTCATTTCATTTAGAAATAAATAGATTAAATGATTTCAGCTTGTTTCGATTAGTTAAAATGTGTGTGTATAAGATTTGCTATGTCAGCAGTCTTTGCTGCATTACATAGAGCTGAAGAAGACATCCTGACATTTCCTTGGGTAAAAGAGGCTTAAGGAGGCTGACATCATCTGGTGGAGATAGTTATTTTTCCAGAAGGAAAAAACAAACACCTGAGAATTGCACATTGATCTTTGCATTGCTTCAGGTAGAGGAGCTACTGTGCAATCTGAACAGCATCCTGTCAGATACCGTGAAAATGAGGGAATTTCAGGAAGATCCAGAAATGCTGATGGACCTCATGTACAGGTGAATCCATTTAGAATTGCTACTGAGAAAATTCTGCAGTGAGGTGAGCTGAACTGTGCATTTTAGGGACAAGCTGTGACAAACTCTATCTGTTCTCGTTGTGCACATTTCCTCTTTAGCAGAGCTGGTCTGTCACAGGCGGCCCAGGCTGCAGTAGTGAGCACATTGCAGTGCAGCCTCTGAAAGGTGGACGTAGATTGGGCAAGGATAAGAATCAGGAACATTGGAGAGTCTTGGATGCAGCAGTTTTACTTTCCTCATAGCCCCTCTGTCTCCTGCCCAGCACTGCCTAACCATTTCTTTTGCTTTCTGTTTAATGAATAATATAGAATAAAGACAGAGGTGTCTTCCTCCATCCAACCCAGGGGTATAGAGTTATAAGGGTATTTCTGTAGTTTGAGAAGTGGTCATTCACACCTGCTTTCTGGCCTGTGTTTTCAGAATTGCAAAAGGATACCAGACATCGCCGGACTTGAGGCTGACTTGGCTGCAGAACATGGCAGAGAAGCACACCAAGAGGAAGTGCTACACAGAAGCTGCCATGTGCCTGGTCCATGCTGCAGCACTGGTGTCAGAGTATCTGAGCATGCTTGAGGATCGGAACTATCTCCCTGTGGGCAGTGTCAGTTTTCAGGTAAAAGTCTTTGATGGCATAAGACAGTTCTGGTGGGTATGTTTGTTCTTGTGCTAAGCAAAGCAGAGGTGCCTGTAGGGGCAGATGTTACAATGGCAGTCTCTAGTTTCTATTTCCAGCAGTTTGATACTGTAATCTCTTATTTGCTAAGTAGAACCCCTCTATTATCACATGCTTTTTCTAGGGCTGTTACTTACCAACTGTGACAGATACATCTTTCAAACTTCTTTCTCGTAATCTAGATAATTGAAGCTGCTCAGCTCTTTCAGGAGTGTTCTCCAACCCTTTGAGTGCCCTCAAGTTACTAACCAAACCCTTTTGACTGATGAATAACACAATCACTGCAGTCAATCCAGTATATCCAAGTCAAGTAAAAATGTCCCGTAAGTTCTTTCACCATGAGCCGTTGCTCTCACATGATCTCTCTAAAGACTCCACTGGTTCTTTTGGTGTTGTTGAGCTCTTTACTCAGTAATAAACTGATCTTTTTCAGACAGTTTTCTTGGGTTTAGTTTTTCACCTTACTTTTCTGCATCACATAGATGAAAGCATAAGTCTTTGTGGTTAAACTTTTTAAAATGCAGATACATATACACTTAGTTTATCAGATTATGCAGTTTTGGATACCCTTACCTGAACTGACTTCATGTGCAAATTCAATGATTTTAGTGCTTGTTTTCCCCATGTTATTAAAAATAAGAATGGCCAAACCCTTAATTTATTGCCATGTGTTGATAATTTCTCTTATATCATTATTCCTTGAAACCTGTGAGTTGTTGGCTGCAATGATTAAAATAAGTTACAAATAATTTCAACTAATTAGTGGAAGTATTTTGTAGGATCACCTTAGATGTTATATACACATCTACTGTTTAGACATTATTATCTTTATTAGTCTGTAGTCCCTTTCTTTAGAAAGGATCAGGCTTGTGTAGTCTGGTGTTGATTCAGGCAATACCTTTAAGGTAGAATACCTTTAAGGTTTTCTTTAGTAATTTTGTATCAGTATTTCCACCATTTTGTCCTGGTGCAGTCTGATAAACCTACCACCATCTGCTCATCTTGTACACTTTAAAGAAATAGATAATCCCCAAAGCATATTTTGTCTTCTGGAACTTCCCCAGTTTTCTAAAACATATGGCAGCTCAGGATTCACTGTTTGAATACTCCTTTGCTTAGCTTTTTTGATCTGTTGCAGAGCACATTTTATTGTCAGAGTTTGAAATACTTAACACTAATTCTTGGTGCATTCGTCATCCCTTGATAAAACCATACCACCTAGGGTTTTTCCTTTCAAAACAGTAAATATGAACGTGATTGAGCCACTTGGCATTTTGCATTGAATTTAGTTTGTTGGGCATTAGTATTTGCAATTCCACTTCAGCAATTACATGATTGACAAGTGTTTATTCTTGATTTTCTTTAATATCAAGACAGCTGTATATACTCTTTTTAATGGCTAAACTTCTGGCCATGGATATATACTTATGCCATTTTGCATCCCTTATCAGCTTCATATGCCTTCAAACTTCTAACTTTCATTCATTACTTCTATTTACTCTTCTTTTGTCTCTACTTGTCAGATACTATCATCGTTTGCATATCTGTGCAATTCCCTGCATTCCCTCCCCCATATCACCTGCTTCCAGGCTGCCTTGACTGCTTGTAAGCTCACACTCTTGACTCTAATGCAATTCCTCCCTCCATAACCCTCCTAGATTATGCAAGTTGCTATAAATGAATGTGTTTTCATTTATGTTAGAGAATTGAAGTCTATTGTGTAAGGCAGTAAGCAGGCAAAACCTCAAGAGTTTAAAAACAGCAAATCAATTTTTCTCATCAAAATGCTTGTGTAAATACATGTTTTCCAAAGAAACATTTGCCCCATAGGAGAGAGGTAATAAAATGCCCTAAGGACAAGGACCAATTACACAACTCTTTATCTGACAGCACAATTTTGAATTTCAGTTTACTCAGTAACAGTCAATTAACTATGATAACCCTTTGCATTTTTACATAGCCTTTCAAGAAAAGATCTCCCATTCTTTACAAACAGGTTTATATTTTGTAGCACCTGTAGAGATCTTATTCAGATTACTTCATTAAAAGAAGGAAACACTGTGCAGGCTGGCTTGGCTTTATGTGTAGTTACACATCTCACTCACTGACTCTTTCTGTCATCATTTCTTCATTTGGCTCAGATATGAGATCAACTAATATTGGTGATATGCATTTAGTTGTGGAATTGAGGGTGATAATAATGTGAATAAAAGTATTATTCTGGATGAGTAGAAGTATTATCTCCTTTTTACAGATAAGTAAAATGAGTCAGCAAAGGATCAAATCAGTTCTGATTTTGATCTTCTGCAGTGAGTCTGTTAGCATCTAGAAAACTGACTGTCAGTAGAGTAATACTTTTCCTTATATAGTGCCAGACAAAATGCTTCCCTCTACACAATCAAAACTATCCCTCAAAATCAGAGTGGGAATTCCCTTTGAGCTTAATTCATGTTTACACTAAATCTCCTTCACAAGCAGTAAAGCAGAATTAGTGAGAGTATAAAGTGCATAGGGACTGACTTTAAAGCCACTTTGTACTAACACAGACAAGTACTTGTGTGTGTGTCTACCTGCTGAGGTACATGGCTCAGCAGCAGGCTAAGTTGCCTGGGCTGTTTGGGCATCTGGCTGTATTTAACGTGGTGATAAGGGCTGGGGATCAGAGGGGTTTTTGAGTTCACAGAAGTATTTATTTTCCTTAATGCTGATAAAATACATGGTGATTTATGTATTGCCTTTATTATACCAGGAATATGTAAAATTCTTCAATATGAAAGGTAGATCAAGGCTCAAGTTGGGTGAGGCATGTCCACTTTGCAAAAAATCATGCATGCCTCAGAAGTATGTCTTGCAGGCTCTCTTCTCCTAGAGTGCATGGACTGTAAAACATGGAAATACATTCCTGACATTAGTTATTAGAGGCTTAAAGGTGGAAAAGGGATAATTGGTGTGCATGACTTTCTCATTACTTTTGTACATAAATCACTTCTCTAGACTCTCTTCTCTTTGCTGCAAAAGGAAAATAAAAAATAATAAAAAAATTTTTAAAAGCCACCAGATTCACATGAAAACAGTCCTTAATGGGTACTGTTACAGAAGAGGAAAACCAGAAGTTAATCTGCATGGTTTGTGAGTTTCTGCAGGTATGTGCCAGTGAACCTAAGTCTGGTTGAAGCCGCTCTCTTCAATGAGGCTGGTCAGGAAAAAGTGGCATAGGTGTGCTAAATGTGCTGTAGTTCTTTCTCTGGCCGAAATTCAGATGTATTCTTAACACCTGTGAATGCTGTTCTGAGGCTGTGCTCACCCTTCCAGTGGCGCTGACACGATGTGCAGACTAGGCAGTGTGATGGCAGCATGGTTGGAGTAAATTTCACCCATGGAGAAATAAATACATCTATAAAACCCAGGGGGGAAAGCCCAATGCTGCTAGTGGTGTGTGGTGCCAATTCTCTATCTGAAATCTGATCAATAGTAACAGCTCTCAGTGTCTCTGCTATTTTATAAAGATGCCTTTAAGGACTCAGCTAGCTACCCAGCTGGCATCCATCCTGCACTCAGACAGATTGTCATTGCCAGTTTCTGCTGAAGTGAGACACTATGACACTAATTTAACTCCTTTTAATTAATAGAAAATCGAAGCCTTTCTGCTGCTGCTGAAAGTAACATATGCCGGTCCCATACTATATGTACGCATATTTTGCCGTTACTTTGTATGTGTTTCTATATATTATAAAATTTTTAATGTTGATGCCACCCAACATCATATAGTCAAAGAAGTCCTGAAGAACTGTAGACATGTTAGTGCATGGTCTAGAATCTCAAAAGAGTGACTTAATCTAGTTTTATTTAAATGCACAGTGAGGTCCATAACATTAACAAGAAACTGGGTAAATTCTGCGGGTTTAAAGTGTAGTATGGCAGAGGATGAACCAAGAAGAAACAATCAATGATTGTGGTTTTTAGAGTGATATTGTCTGCATCCTACTTCTCCTCCACTTGGAAAAGGTGAATAAAAACCTGGAAGTTCAATTTACTCAAGCAGGTGGCAGAAGGTCTGGAGTGCAGCTTGGAATTTCCTGCCCCTAAGTGCGGGGTATTGCTTGTGACCCTAGTAGTATTGGGAATTGAGCTCACTGCAAGCTCCATGGAAATCCAGCCACCAGAGAAGAGCCAGTTTGACACCTACAGGAGTCTACATTTTAAACCTGAGGCTAGACAGAAAATTCATTATTTTTACAGCGAAACTCTTGATCTGCCATCTGTGGAGATTTATGATGTTGCTTTCACTTCTAAAAAAGAATGTAACTATGTGTCCCCTGGTTGCACCTGAAAAAACTCATTCCTCTTTCCATCATGTTGAAACAATTTCTTCCTCAATCTTTGTGATGTACTGTTGATTTAGGTTTTTTATTTCTGTACTCTGATGTATTTTAGAACATTTCATCCAATGTGCTGGAGGAATCTGCTGTTTCGGATGATGTTTTGTCTCCAGATGAAGATGGCATATGTTCTGGGAGGTATTTCTCAGAAAGTGGACTGGTAGGGCTGCTGGAACAAGCTGCAGAACTCTTCAGCACGGTGAGTGAGGACCAGAATCACCAGGAGGGAATGGATAGTGGCCTACCTAAGCCAGATCCACAGCTTCCTTTCCTGCACATGAGGAAACAATGTAGTACTGCTAAACCAGGCATCACAGACCTGCCACACTTCAAATAACAAGAGAACACATTTTTGGCTGTCCAACTACTGCCTCAGTCAGATTGATTAATCTAGGCTTTTTCAGGCTAGCTCAGCCACATACCCACCTCTACTGTGCAGACCACAGGCAACATCAACAGAAAGTGATTGTCTCAGGCAGGAGCCAAGACTTTCAGTTGGTATTATCATGGAATACTGCATTTAAGAAAAAGATCTTGCAGAAAGTATGTATTTTAGTAGGCATGTGAGAGTTACTCCTACGCTTTTACACAGCATACAACCACGAGCCTCATAATCTACACTTATATGTAAGGACTTGTGATTTAGCATCTCTAAAGATATCACTTGGGTCCCTTTGTCCAGACACAGCTCTGGTTGCTCTGAACCATACAGGACAAACAAATTCATTTCCTGCTGCTAACCTGCATTTCTAGTTCTTGTAGCCCTGAGGCACAAACCAGGGCTTTACACAGGAATTTGGGCTCCAGAGCCCAGATCAGAGATCCAAATTACATCCAGTTAGTTATTTGGTGTACAGAACTGCCTGTTTACTATCACTAGTTTTCAGAACACCAAAACAAGCAACATAGCAGATTAACAGATGAGCCGCATAAATCCTCTTTTCAGCTAAACCATTAATGGAGATATAGTTTCTTTTCAAAGTGCATGAAGACTCACTTCATTTCTTCCTCTTTCTTCCTTTTTTTCTTTCTTTCCTTTTTTTTTTTAATATTCAAAGGGAGGTTTGTATGAAACTGTGAATGAAGTGTACAAAATTGTCATCCCCATACTGGAAGCACATCGAGACTTCAGGAAGCTTACCTTGACACACAGCAAGCTACAGAAGGCCTTTGACAGCATTATTAATAAGGTACTTCTGAGGCAAGGCACTCCTAGCAAGACACATGGCTGGGTTGCACTGTATGTTTAAGACTGATGTTTATAAAACTGTTCGGGTGTACGTTGGGTTTGTGTGCCCATGGTTTGATAGTGAAGGAGGAGGATTAAAAGAGTGATGTCAATGAGAAGCTGCTAGAAGCTTTTTCCATGTCCAATGGAGCCAATGCCAGCTGCTGGCCAAGGCTGGCCAAGTCTGAGCCCATCAGTGACAGTGACTGCACCTCTGGGATAATGTATTTTAAAAGAGAAAAAAGTTACTGGCCAGATGTAATTGTGCTCAGAGGAGAGAAGAGTGAAGATATGTGAGAGCAACAGGTCTGCAGACACCAAGGTCAGTGGAGAAGGAGGGGCAGGAGGTGCTACAGATGCCAGAGGAGAGATTCCCTTGCAGCCCATGGTGCAGACCAAGGTGAGACAGCTGTGACCTCGCAGCCCATGGAGATCCACAGGGGAGCAGAGATCCACCCACAGCCCATGCAGAACCCCATGCCAGAGCAGGTGGATGCCTGAAAGAAGGCTGTGACCCCATGTGAAGCTCAGACTAGACTAGGGAGGAAGCATAGGCTGGAGCAGGGGAAGGGCTCTTGAGAGGAGAGAAGCAACAGTGGGAGAAACAACAGCACTGGGAGAAACAACATGTGATGAACTGACTGTAGCCCCCATTCCCCACCTCTCTGCACCACTGGGAGAGAAGATGTAGAGCCTAAGAAGAAAGAGGGAAAGGTGTTTTTAAAATTTGTTCTACTTCTTGCTATCCTGTTCTGAGTTTGATTGGTTGTAAATTCAATTGGTTTTCCCAAGTCAAGTATGTTTTGCTCATGATGGTAACCAGTTTGTGATCACTCCCTATCTTTATGTCAACTCATGAACCATTCATTGTCTCTCTTCTGTCCAGTTGCAGGGAGGGATAAGACAGTGGCTTTGGTGGGTACCTGGCATCCTGCCATGCTCAACCTAGCAGAATTTGAAATAGTTCCATTTCCTTTTTTCAAATAAAAGTTTCCATCTTCTTGGGTCTACCTACATAGTATAAAAAGGCTCTCCATACAAAAAAGCAGAAATGAATATAAAATGAGTTTAGCTGAACATATATGTGTCTACCTGGCCACATCTGTTTAACAATAATAACTTCATTGTCAATTCACTAGTGTTTTCAGTTATAAAACAGAAGAATGTTTATAAAATGTATTTCATAAATATGAAAACCCATCTAAATTCTCAGCACTCATACTGTCCTTCCTCTTTCCTCAGAAGAACCTTACTCCTGAGCCCAGTTTCAAATTTGTATCAATTTTCATTGCAAATTTGCAAAATTTTAATTTTGTTACATGTATTCAAAGGAATTAAAAATAATAATGTATTTTGTTTTGTGAAACATCCTTCATGATCAACTTAAATTTTAAATTAGATTGCAGTCAAATGTCCCTTTAGTTTGTATGCTTTCTCTCCTGTGCTTCTAATCCATCAGTACTGATGATAGATAGAAGTGACTTTGAAATGGAGAAAATGTAGGACTAGTGGATTTTCTTATACATCAGTTGGGAGAAAAAAAAAGGCATCCAAGTACTACCAACGTGCACATAAAGCATTTGTAAATTTCTTCTTCTTTTTATCAATTAGGGTCAGAAACGAATGTTTGGAACTTACTTCCGTGTTGGTTTCTATGGATCCAAATTTGGGGACTTGGATGAACAGGAATTTGTTTATAAGGAGCCTGCAATTACAAAACTCCCTGAGATTTCTCACAGATTAGAGGTAAAGAAAAACATTACATTAACATGATCTCAAATGGTATATTATACTTTTCAATTAACCCAAACAGTCCTAATGTTATCATTGCTATATAAAAGAATCAGTAACAAACTGGTTTGCACCATAGATTATTTCCTTAGTGCATATCCTTTCCACAGTATCCCTTTTTAAAGCATAGTGATTTAAGTGATCCATTCGTTTGAGGCTGTGTCTCTTACAAGCTGGCCTGTAATACATTGAAGTGATTTTGAGCATGCCAGATATTTACTTTGGTGTCTTTTCAGCTTTTTTTGTAGAATTGCTATGTTCCCTTCTGATTGTTTAACCTGAAGTTCTGTGAGTGTCTGAGCAGCTCATGGTGATCTTTGTGAGAATATGCCTTACCCTGGCCAGCCGCAGTTTGTGGAGCAGTATACTGACTGTACTAAGCCCAGCAACTGTCATGGTTGTCACTCCTTTCTCCTAGAATTGCATTAGCATTGCATTAAGGACTAAAATTTTGGGATAATTCTGTTTCCTTTCTAGGGATTTTATGGCCAGTGTTTTGGGGAGGATGCCGTGGAAGTGATTAAGGACTCTGCTCCTGTAGACAAAAGAAAGCTGGATCCCAATAAGGTCGGAAAAGTACTACCAAGAGGGTTGAGTGCTTTGTCACACAAAAGAAGTGAGGAGAGAAGGTCCCTGTTGCAACTTTTATGGTCAAACATAAAACCAACTTGGTATCTCTGTGCCCAGGGGTATTAAAGGCTCTGTGACAGGCTTAGCATGGTAGCTTGAGTATAGAAATTAAAATTTCTGATCTCTGGTCCCTGGCTGGGTTCTGATCCCCAGGGTTAAGCTGTGCCCTCCTAGATGTAAGTTTTGTTAGCTCTGAATAAGAAAATTGCCCCTGAAGGATTTTCAGCTCTGTGCTTTCCCAGACCATCCTTAGGCAGTGTGTACTATGGGATACTTCACATGCACCATGCCTTTTACATTCCTTGAGTTGTAAAGTACTGTAATGGTTCTTCTCTCTTTTCTTAGGCATACATACAAATTACTTTTGTGGAGCCCTATTTTGATGAGTATGAGATGAAGGACAGAGTTACCTACTTTGAAAAGAACTTCAACATCTGTCGGTTCATGTACACTACGCCTTTCACTATGGATGGGCGTCCCAGAGGAGAACTTAGTGAGCAATACAAGAGGAACACCATCCTAACCACAATGCATGCTTTCCCCTACATCAAAACTAGAATCAATGTCATCCAAAGAGAAGAGGTAATTGGCTTTTGAAGACAGATCTACTTTCTCAAGGACTGAAAGAGTCTCTGGGTGGGAAGATTTCCAAATTTATGCTTGGCAGAAAAAAAAGAATGCTGAATTTCTCAAACACTGCTCTTGTAAAGAGGAGTATCACAGAAGGGACAGACAAGGCAAGATGAGAAGAGACCACAGCCAGTGTAATTCTTCTTTTGACCTCCTAGCTTTAATGCTGTGTAGGAGGTTATGTGGAGCTCTGTTTGTAGCTATACGTCTAGCTGATAAAGCAGAAGTAGGGTAGGAGTACAGTCAGAGAACTAGATTGGGCTTAGGGCTGGTTTAGACACAGAGAAGCTTTATACTGTAGAAAGTACAACACCATTTCAGGCATGAAGTAACTTAGAATAAGAATGAATTTATGCAAACAGGAGGTCTGATTCACACCCTATTTTTGCAAATGGTAAGACATCTCAGAGCTTTGGATCAGCTGCACCATCTACCAATATGACCATCCACCAAGTTAGATTGAACAGTGTTCCTGGGTTTCACAACTACTTCTTTTGAAACAGGAGAATGAGAGTAATATTGTCATATTTAGAACAGGTCAGCTGCATGCATGATTCAGGTAATGAACCATGTTTTCTTCCCTTTCCCTTAGTTTATTTTAACACCAATTGAAGTTGCTATTGAAGATATGCGTAAAAAAACTCGGGAACTAACTGCAGCCACCAACCAAGAACCACCAGATGCCAAAATGCTCCAGATGGTTTTGCAGGGCTCAGTTGGAGCCACTGTAAATCAGGTAAGGGATCCAAATAAACCAGATGAAGTGTACTTTTCTCATTGTGCATTTTTTTCTGCTCTCCTGTTTCTTGCACTGGAAGAAGAACATCTAGTCACTGTGTATTTAAACTTCATCCTTTGATATTTAGTCACTGTGTGCTGTTCATTAGCTATGCTTTTGGTGAAAGTGTTCATGGGAAGCACTGTCCTGGCTGTAGGTGCAGAAACTCATAGAATCAGTTGTGAATGCATCCAAGGATTTTTAATTTCTAACATGCTAGTCATCTCAGCCATTTTGTTCATTCCATTGTTCATTTATCCTTGAGGAATGGGAATAATAATAACAATTCTCCTGTGGAACCAGCACAAACTCAGTTTTATGGAAATAAAGTCAATACATGAAGTCAACACCTGAGTGCCCCAAAATAAAGCTGAGATGCAATAGGTACAACATAAACATACACGCTAAAAAAAAAAAGCCCAGGCAATCAAAAAAAATTACAATGGAATGATGAAGTCATGGATGAGCAAAAACCTGGTTTTATGCACAATTTCACAGAGTTTGGGGTTTTTTTCTGAAAGTCTAAATACTCTCAGTTTCCAACCAAAGCATCTATTATGAAGTAATATATTGTTGTAAGCTTTGCAAGGAGTGATCTTTTTCTACACTGGGCTTATTGCCTGAAGGTCTTACATTACACACACAGGAGCTGTGTTTCTCTAATATAACCAGGTTTGTCACTAGGGCTGTCCCAGCTCCTCTCTGCTGAGCAGAATTTGTTCCCTTTGTTGTGGGACTGGAGGAGGAATAATAACAGGAGAGGATAAGATACGATGGGCAAAAATTCTGCTTGCCAAAGGAAGCATTGTGGGGGAACAGGAGCCAAAATCCATTCTGTTATGGTAACTGTGCATATTTTTATTATATTTCTTAATTGCACTCATGAAATAACAGACATCTTTAAAGAAATGTGTGTTCTGTTTTCAGTCTAAGCAGGTGGGTTTGACATTTTCCTGTGTTATTTCTATAAGGGACCACTAGAGGTAGCGCAAGTGTTCCTGGCTGAAATTCCAGCAGACCCCAAACTTTATCGACATCACAACAAGCTGAGGTTGTGCTTCAAAGAGTTTATAATGAGGTCAGTAAAACAAAATTGAAATGCTGAATTGCATCAATACATTCAGTATTAGCAATAATGCAACGATAATATAACTGAGTAATTACCTATGCAAGTTAGCATCATGAATTCTGGCATCTCACACTTTGAACACTTGGACCACACTTGTTATTTCTGCTTCACATGAATGCCTAGGTAGGCATTGCATTCTCAAAGGGAAGAAATGTTAACACTCTAACGTAATAATGTATAAATTAAGATCTTCCATTTGTTTTATCTTTCAGCATCTTATAGAAATGAAACATTTCAGAATGTTGCCTTGATTTGATTTTTAATCAAATTACATTCTTACATAGAAAACTGTTCATAGGAAAACTGTATCTGTCAAGTAGACACAGTGGTAGTGGCAGACATATGTCCTTTGCTTTAGATGTGTTTGTAAATCTCAACAAGAATATTCACATTTGAGGATTCTCATCTCCTTAGTCCAGACTATCCTCCTTGCTGAAGCATAAGTTTGAGTTAAATAAAAACAAGTTTTATGCAGAAGATACAGCTTCAAGTATTGCTATTGCCAATTTATCTATTTATACAGTAGTAGGCAGCTAGCTCAGTATTCTGCAGTCATTAAATTTGCTTTATATTAGTTCACTCATGCTTTCCTAATTTCTTAAAAATATCATCTCAATTTATGTACTTGGAAAAAAAGGAACTTTCTTATTAGTTCATTATCACTTTAGTCTTGGCAAGTTACCAGAGGAATGCCTAGACTAAAGGAAATGGATTCTTGTCCATGTAAATTACCTAACACAAAATGAGGGAGTTTAACAGAAGTAGATTATATATATAATGTCTTTTTTTCTTTCTTTTTGTCTAGGTGTGGTGAAGCAGTGGAGAAAAACAAGCACCTTATTACTGCTGACCAGCGAGAATATCATCAGGAGCTCAAAAGAAACTACATGAAACTGAAGGAGAACCTTAGACCCATGATTGAGAGGAAGATCCCGGAGCTGTACAAACCTATAGTGAAAGTCCATAGCATAAGGTATAGTTTGGGCAGGTTATCTGTTGTGGCTATACAAAAATATGCCATTTTTTGCAAGGAAGAAAGGGAGTTTTACTGGCGGCTAAAACCAAGCCAGATTATACACTGCCAACTCCATTACTGATTAAAGAAATCTGCTGAGTTCCACTGGAGATGATTGTAGTGTTAGCTGCGTTTCTCAAGCTCTGCATTCTGGGGGTAGAGGATTTATGTAATTTCAATGCATCGTTAGATATCTAAGACTTCCCTGTCACCCTAACAAAGTTAGTGAAAACAACTTGTGATTTTTCAGCCTTTGAAGCCAGAAAAGGAGATAGAACGAGTATGGCGCCATGTGGTGTTAGGCAGCATGAAGTCATCCTTTCACTACAGAAAACATAATCCTTTTTAGTCACATGACTGACACAGAAGAGTCTGATGTTCTTTGATTATGATTATATGCTTCTTCACAAAGCCACTGTGTCCATTTTGGAGTGGGACAAGAAGAAATGACAACTCTGACCTGCCAACACATGGCATGTTTCAGCTGAGCTCCTTTTCACAAGACAGGTATTTCTTCGATTATTTTTCATTTACCAACTCTATTTATGAATCTGTTTCATTGCAGGGAATCTTTTCGTAACCACAGTTTTAGGAAATACGATGCCCAGACTTCTTCCCAAAGCACCTAAGAACTAGCTGCTTTGGCCAAGGAAGAGCTTCATGCTGCAAGACAGAAGTGATGGAGTATTTATTTCACATCTATGAAATCAGAAATCTCTCACAAGACAGCATGTGCGTTTTCTGGACAGCATGCAGAAAAGCATTTACACAAGATCACTGAATGAAAATAGGGGATAAATCCTAATCAAGCACATATCATGAGGGCTTGGAAAGGAAGGGGATGCTTTTTAGATATTTCTGTATATATTGTACAATAATGGCCTAATGCAGAGGGGTGGACCTTAGAGTGGTCAGTAGCATGAAATCAGTCATAACTAGGTAACAGACATAGAAGTTTGTGTGGTTTGGTTGAGGTGAATCCAAATAACATATCTGAGGAGTAACAACAAATTATATGTGTTTTTCCCCTTTTCCAAGACAGCATTTATCCATGTGCTTTTGGCAATGAAGCACATTCTGCAAGTTAATCACATGCCTAAATTTTGTCTTGATGAGGAGGGACATGGTTACCTGCTCAGTGTTTGCTGAGCTGGCGCTCTAGGGAAGGATAATTTCCTCAGTCAGTTTCTGAACAGATTCTCTGTCATGGTCCTTAACTGCAGGGAGTTCTGTACAAGTTTTCTCAACCAAAGCATGAAAATCAAGGAGTAGTAATAGATAGTTCTTACAGATCTATTTTTTTTTCTAAGTATAGGGACATGCAGGATAGTGATTTGACATGCAGTTAGTAATCTGTGACCTGTTTAGCAGAGCTAACGAGTAATAGTTTAGAAAGAAGATGCTAAGCTATGAGTGATTCTTTATTACATAAAGCTCTTATGTAGATAACCTTATCCAAAATTAACTACAGAAGCTCACAATGGGGATTTCCTGCAAATCACTTGACTCAGGCTTTACTGCAGCGTAAGAGAAATTAGCACATAATTTATAATACCTAGTGCTTTGTATTTTTTGAGTCCTAAGCAAATATCTTACTAACCAATCTTTACACCACTTCTCTGAATTACGGAAATGTTATTAGAATTTTGCAGATGAGGATGCAAAGAGAGAGGATAAATTTGGACTTTGGGACTCAGTTAGGACTCTTGGAACTCATTAGGACTTTTGGAACTCCCTTAGTGAGGCAGTGGAAGAGCTACAATTTTTATTGTGACTATGCTTGCCACATAATGTGTGTATTTTGAAACAAAGATCCATGAAAGTGTCCTAAATATGACTTCCTCTCCTGCACCTCTTCAATGTTTTGGAAATGATACTTTAGTGCTGATTAAAGTAACCAATTCCATTTGCCCAAGCACAGAATTTAAAGCTAAAATTCAAGGAAATGGTCAATTTTTTTCCTTTATACTTCATTTTAGAAAATTATAGTGAACTTTCTCAGAGCTGACGTCATACGTTTCTAAAGGCAAGGCTTCTTTAATCAAAAAGTGTAAGGGAGATTGAGGCTGTTGCTTTTAGTGGAAACATTTTGACTTTTTATAGTCACCTGCAGCCTTGCCATTTGATAATATGAATGTTCCATGCACTTCATTGACATTTGTATCATATTTTGAATGTGCTTTTGTAGAAGATTAGCACGGATGATCAAACAAGATGAGATGTGGAAATAGGTGAAATAAACCCTGTAGTGAAATAAACACAGCACTTGGAGTGTAAGAAAAAAATTTCCATCCTCATTCATAGAATTGTTAAATTAAATAATCAGGAAGAAGAACTCCCTGACTTTGAGTGAGCATATCCAAAGTACATGAAGAAATGGTATAAAAGGCTCAAAGCAAAAGATACCTCTATGTCAGAGTGGCTTCTCTGTATTTAAGTTGTTCTAGATTGAAAAATTACTAATTTCCCAAGGTTTTGAAGCTATGAGATCCCTGCCTATCAGAACTTAGCCCTTTATTGTTTTTAACTTTGAGATGAGGAGAAAGGTCAGAATATTGTCATCTATCAAACCCACAATTCAACATCACTGTTTACAAGATACTTATCCTTTACAGCATAACTAAGAGAAACCTCAGGTAAATAAAACCCCTAACAGGTGTACAATATACTAGATAAAAGTAATGAAGTGGTTCCTTGAACTGAAATAATACTCAGGATAATATGAATACTGATGGACTCTTCACTCCCATTTTACAAGCTGAGCACCTCGCAATTAGACGGCCAGTCTTGCCCTCAGTTTGCATTTCATGTTGTCCCTTCTGCAAACAGAACATGGCTTGTACATTTCTTTCAAGAGCTGAACTATGTGAAACAAATTTTCTATCTTACAATATTCATTTTTCAATAAAGCAACTGTTACACAGCATATTTAGAAGTGCCTTTGTGTTGCATCTTATACCTCAATAGAACCCAGCTGGAAAGAAAATTTCAGTAGGAAGAACATTTTCTTGTAGAAGCATCATTTAGCAAAATATACATTTATTGGGGCAGAGGATGTGTTGGTCTGTCTTTAGGGTAAATTGTGCCTGTGGCAGGGATTACAAGCAACAAGTTGCTCCCCAACTTCTGTTTTTCATTCACTGTGTGTGAAAAAAGTCAGTGAGAAGGTCAGTGACAGTGGTGCCCTTCTTTCTTCCTCTGGTCTGTAGCTGTAGAGCATAAACATGCTTGATTCCTGAATTCAGCATGTGGATGACTCAAGACTAGGGAGAGTTTTGTGTGTCCCAACTACCTAGATCCAGACTGCTGAGGCTGTCAAAGGGGAACCAACAGATAAGCAGTACACCATCCTAGACATTTAGCTGAGAGTTCACCAGAGCTCACTCACCCCTTGCATTTACCGCTAGCAAGCACCAGCTTTCAGGAGCACAGTGCTGAATTTGGCTCAGGAATCCTCTGGCTCAGCACCAGTGTCTCTCTGTTGACATGTCAGCCATGCCCCATTCTGCAGCAGCACACAGGTGGCAAGGTGGTGACCAGCAGCCTCAGGTCTGTGCACAGCCCCCCTGCCACAGGAGAGCACACCTCATCCAGACCAGGTGTCAGCACACACTTGCACATCTGGCAGATGAAAGGAGTCTGTGTCGAGTATGAGAAGGCCAGCAATAATGCCTGGAAGTATAAATGTCAATGCATTTTGAAAACATTTGAGCAGTCAAGGTAGCTGCTTTTGGTCAGCACTACAAATCCTACATGGGCAGCCCTAACACTGGATTTCCTGGTTTGCAGAACAGGGTCTATGCAGGAAGCACACCTTTCATGGTACATGAAAGAAACCATGCAGAAACCATCAGGATGTGATGGACTGAACAGGCATGACCATGAGTAGGAGTAGCCACATTTGTGCTGGGTACAGAGAAAAGCAGTGTTGTCACTTAAAATGGCAGGTGTGGGTTATTTGACCTCTCCTGGGAATCTGAATGCTTTCTCTTTATGTTTCCCACCAATTGTGAAGGGTTGGAAAAGCAAAAGCAAACATTTAAACTCTTTTTTGTTGCTTTTCTTTTTGCCTGTTGGAAGTATCATTGTCTCAAATATTTCAGAAAAGGCAATTAAACCTTAGCAAAGAGCCTGACACAGAGCCAGCTAGGACTTTTTAGGTGTTTCAAGCTCTCAAAGCAATGCTTGTAATGAAAATGAGGCACACAATAATAGTGTTTTCCTGCATTACACTGCTGATGTCTTCTGATAGAGAGGAACACATACAAGGAGTGTTCATAGGGTGTTGCCATTAGTGCTGAATTTAGGAGTGGAGTAGTTTGGGGAGTTGCTTGGCTGACTATGTTTTAACGATCTTTTAAACTGGTTAAATGAAGTGGTTAAAAAATAATCAGCAGGTCTCGAATAAGTCATCTCAGGTTGGGTAATGCTCCAGTCTAATCAGTGCACTGAAAGGAGAAGGAGCCCCTGTGGAAAAAGTCTCTTTTGATTACAATAATAAAGACAATGCACTCTCATAGTAGAACTGAGTTTGTGTTTTGGAAAGCTACAGTAAATTCTGGCACTCATTGAGCACTTCACATAGCGAATATGTTTCTGTCACTCTTTATGTTCTTACTGAAGGATTGGTTTAAATTATTCATTTTCATTCAAAATCAGACTGTTTTGCAACTGTTCAAGAATTTAAAAACTAACCTTGAAGCAAATAATGTTATCACTCAATATTGGTCAGTAAAAGATCCAACACAAATTGTTTAGCTGACCAAACCAAGCAAACTAAACCCCAGAAGATGCTCAATAATAACTTTTATAAGAATAATTTAGAAAGGCTTGAAACTTGTAACATTTTGTTCTGCTTGTCTGTTCTAAGCAATTTGATGCTTTGCACCCTTCAAAACAAAATTTTCTTTTTAGAAAAAACACAAAGTTGAATTTTACTTTTTTTAAAGTTTCTCTTCATGAATTTAAAAGATATCTATCATTACACACCCCTTTTTCTATGTTCTTTTAGAACTATGTCTTGTTACAGAAATAAGGTTCTTCACTATCAGCCTCTCTTCATGGAATATTTCTAAACATGCAACTACTGGTAGCATGCAAGTTACAAAAAAAATTAAATAACCAAAGGGACAAGGTGTTTCAGCTGGATGGCAAGAGGACTTAGTCTTATGTATTTAATAAACACATGTAAAACAACTGGAAGGGAAGATTTCCTATCACACATTCCTGACTTTCCCAAATGTGAAAATCTGTGCAAATTTCTTTTCCCCAAGAAGAGCTCAGTGGAAACAAACAAACAAACAACAAACAAGCAAACAAACAAAAGCAAGCTTAGCACTACTGGTATATCTAGAATTTAAAAGTGCCAGAAAGCCATCTTAATATCTTAAGAACCTCAAGCAAAGACTTAATACACAGTGAAGAAAGGAAGTGTGCACAAAACCCTATGCCTTCCTTTATTTGCAGTCAGCTTTTCAAGAGATGAACAGTCCCTTCTCAGGTATCAAAAAAAAGTTGGAAGTGCTCCAAAGGAGTGTGTTCCTTTTTGAGTTAAGGTATAAGAACCTGGGCTCAAATCTAAACCCTTGAGGAGACGTTTTTCCCAGAGGAAGAAAGGGAAGGGGAAGGGAGAAGGGGAAGGGGCTGTGAGCAAGAACAACTTTACAAAAATTGAGTTGAAAGCCCTTACCTCAGAGGCTGGAGATTTGTTAGCAGCCTGGAAGGATGGCATCTTCGTTGTACTTCATACTGCCAGCTTTTAATATTGGGAAAATAATATAAAATCAAGAGTGTCCAAATATTTCAAAGAAGTTGGTTTATGTAAGGGGCTTCAACCACTGATCAAATTAGGAAGAGCAAAACTCATGTAATCTGTGGCAGATTAAAGACCATATAGGATGTGTAAAAAGGATTGCTTAGCTCAGGTTGTAGGGAAACCCAGTTGCCCCCAAGGCCCACTGCAGCCTAGGACAAAGGCTGCAGCTAAGTGAAAGAAATCCATCCATTAATAAGCAATCAGAGAAGAAAAGATCAAAACACCAACACTGCTGGGAACAAAGGAAGCAGTACTTTAAAAGGGCTGGGTAAATTGCTGAATGCATCTCATTTTCTAGACCATATGGGGCACTCAGCACCAAACTGAGGACTGTTGTGCACTAATGGCAGCCATCAGGCAAAAAGTAATCACAAAATATTTAAACAAATAAATAAAACAGAGAAAAATCTAATTTTTTCCTAATAAAAATGTTCTCTTTTTTTGTGGGTCTTCTGTGGATTTGGTGGGCTGTGTTTGTTTGTTTGGTTTTTTGTTTGTTGATTTCATGGGGTTTGTTTTGTTTCATTTAGTTTTGATTTTTTTTTAATGCTGACTTCCTAGATTTTGCTAGTTTACACCAAGAACTGTGAAGCTGCAAAAGCAACAAACAAAAAGGCACACTGCTTTCACATCTCTCCTTTGAAGAAGGCAGAATAAACTTGGGATTGTTGCTTCCAGGAGAGGATTTAGGCTGTTTAGGAGGAGTGACACAGCCCTGCACATCTCCTGCAGTAATGGGTGCCAGGAGTGACCACTGGTTCCACATCCTATGCACAAAAGGGGTGCTGTGGATGGAAATTACATAGTTTGGAAATAGAGTCACAGATAGGCATAGTTTGAGGGAACAGAGGGCATTGCAGAATGTCCCATTATTTCTACTAGTTTCGGTTCACTGGTAATTCTCTGTATTACTAATTGGTGGAAGATGCACCCAAATGTACCCCCCAGTGGCTTTGCAGCTCTGGGGTCCTGCTCACAAGGCAGGTACCATCACCAGGGCACTGGCCCTGTGGCAGTGAGCTGCTGTGAGAGCACTCAGTGTTTCCATGGTGAAGAAAATCTCCCTAGAATGGCTACCTGAGCTTTCCTACAATGCTGATCATTCCCACAGCCTGGTGAAGAAAAGGATTTAACATAAAGTACTTGTGGTTGCAAAGCTGGAACTTGTTTAATCCTCCTTTAACTTCAGCAGTTCTCTTTCCAACAGTTCCCATCCCTGCTCCCCCTGACACTGCTACAACTCACCACCTGCCCAAGGTCCCTTTACCTGACTGCTGTGAACCTGTGTGTGGTTTGAGTTGGACAGTTCAGTGTAGAAGGCAGTGTCCACAAAAGTGGTGGAGGGGCTCACAGCTCCACAGGCACAGCTGCAGGAGCACACTACAGGGAACGTGCAGCAGAGCTGGGACACGCCAGCACGGGACACTGACGGAGCTGCTCAATGCCACAGCTGGAGGGAGGGCAGAAAGCTGCCCAAACTCAGTAAGTCATTTGGGGATTAACTTTTTTTTTTTGTATCCTCAGCAGTGCCCTGCATAAATAAAGTACCAATGTGCATTCCCTGCATCCAGGGATTATTTTAATACCATGTATTAAAAACTGTGACTCTTCATGTGTTCCGGGGTGGTCTGAGATAGTCAGAGGACACCTGAAACAGTGAGAAGATAACTGTGTCCATACAACAACTGCTAGGTCTCAGATGAAGCATCTGGCTACCAAAATAAAGCAATGGTTTAGTTTAATGGATGAATCTGTACTTACTGTCTGTACCAGCTTGTGTTGGCAGTAGGTACATCTGAAGGCTGAAGGCTTACACTGCTAGTCATGAGTTCATTGAAACACAAATACAGTATTTTTACACCAGGCATGTTGTACCCCTGCTGGCACAACAGCCAGTATTGGATGCTTCAGGATGAAAAATTAAAGCCAGGTTCTAGGTGCAGCTCCTGGAACCTTTCATTCCGCCCGGTTAGCTCTTGCCCCAGTCCAGCTTTAAGGGCACTTCTCTGTACCTCTCCTGGTCCCGTGAGTCTCAGCCCTGCCTGAAGCGTGGCAATGACAAAGAACAAAGGGAGGACTTTTGCAGGTAGAACATCAGCTCATTGTTTCTGGAGCTGAGCTACCCACCAAAGTGGAGTTCTGGGTGCAGAGCAGCACCTTTTAAACGGGGGTGGGGAAAGGGGAGGGATACAGACAGAGGGCATCAGGATAGGGTGGGAGAAACTGGGAACCTGGCCAATCACCCAACAGCTCTCCTGGAATGTACCAGATACCAGGCCAGGGCTGCAGAGGGACTCCAAGCCAATGAGGGACACAACTCTAACCTAGGGAAAACCTGATTAAAACCCGAAAACACACCACAACAAAAAATCTTTGTGAGTTATGAGAGAGGATCTACACCCACAACCAGTGCTATAAAGCACAGATTAATCAGCATAGTATGCATTCAAGAACAAATAAACTGTCCCCAGCCTCTGCAAAGCAGCTTCACACTGATGTCTTCCAAACAGGAACAAAAGGCCCATTGTCTTCTTCAGCCTGGTGTCCAGTCAAGATGAGACCTTTAGCGTTGAGAGTCATTATTAAATGACCATCAAATGGGCCCTTATTTGTTAAATCAGTCAGCAGGTGAGAAGAATAGAAGATGGATCCACCACTCTTCTCAACAAAATGCCCAAGTACCTTAAGTTCTTTCTTGCATTTTTACCGTTAAAGCCCTCAATATCCTAATCATATTTCTTAAAAAAACTATACCATGCCTCTAAGTTAAAGTACTCATGATTTTGAAATTAGAATGAAGGTTGAGAAACACCATTCTAAGAGGACAGTTGTCTAATGGATTTGATGAAATCAAATCATTGTTTGTACAAAGGAAACAAATTTGTCTATGCAGAAGAGAATAGGACCTACCTATATCCTACCTATGTCCACAACAAAGGAGAAACTCCCCCAGCGACCCATGCATGAGGGATAAAAATGCTGGGGTCATTAGTTTCCTCATTCTGCTATTCCTTGGCATGAACATGCATAAATTTAGGATTGCATCAAATGAGTCTGACTTTGGGAGCTGATTTTACAAATTACTTCTTCCAGCAAGAAATTGCCAAAGGTTTTTCTGTCCTGCGTTCTTCCTACAGATGTTGTTTTGCCTTTTACTTTATGTCTCAGGTTTGCTTCTGGGGTGCTGTAAAATATTTTTCCCTGCCCTGGCATGTAAGACAGGCATCCTGTGAATATCCAGCCTCATTCAGGCCAGCTCTGCCTCTCACGAGCCGTCGTGTAGACATGCTCCTCTCTCCCAGCACAGGCGTCCAAAGAGACCTTTGGTGATAATTTTAGGTTTCAGCATGATTCTCCAATGTAGTTCAATACCCCAGTTGCTGTATTGTAAGGAAATTATTCTATTAATCTTCCAGATGAATCATGACAGGCATCAAGTCCAAGTAAGGCCTTTTGCAGAGATTGAGCTTGGTTGTACAACTTCATTATACTGATGATGCAACTACATTAAACTGCAGTTGCCTTCTTGTCCTGCTCAAAAATAAAGGTCTGGGAGCTCTGAGGAATCAAGTATTCTTCAAAATATTTCAGGGACAAAAGTTTAGTAGCAACTTTTTCCTCCTTCATATTATAATTGCTCAAACCTTGGGGAGCATATTTTGACGCTGCTTCTCCAAAGGTAAGGGAAAGGCAAGTGCTACATTTCATCTAGTAAATGATTTCTGGAGTTGCATTCTTGTGCATTCATGCACAAATCAAGAACACTGTTCTTCCTCAAATATCCATAGGCCTAATGGTGAGATCCAAGACAATGTGTGGCAAACAGCAACACGTACCCTCCAGCACTGAAAACTCTGATGATGGAAAATCAGGTGCCCTGCTGCATTCTTTCATTTCACTCTGGACTCTCAGGCAAGCATATAGTATTTTTCCCTGCTGCCACTGATGTAAGCCTTGAACCAGGGTGGTAAAAATGCCCTGCCTTCTTTTGTGTTTGTGTAACATCCCTCCTTTGCAGACGGAGCTCTGCAGAAACCAGCCATGCAGTGTGAATTGTCAGTGGTGACCTGTGCTGAGAAAAGAGAGACAGAACATGCATCTACTGAAACTGCTGCATCCTTCAAAGTAAGTCAGGACAGCAGATGCACAAGAGAGAAAAAGTTGGGCTTTTACAGGCTTGCAGTGGAGAGGATTACTCTGCCTCTCAGCTGCCATGCCCACTGTGTGGGTCATTCACACCAGGGCAACGCATTACCCCTGCTTTTCACTGTGGTGTGCAGAGTATTCACTAAATAGGGTTTTCTTTAATTCCTTAGGCTGCTATCCAGCTCTGGCACTGGCAGCTGCTCGGCAGCAATCAGCACTTTACAGTGTCCTTCAGAGGCAGAGGTGCACCTGAGGCCTTTGGTGGGAGTTACTCAGCAGCACAGCCCTGCCCAGCTTAACCCCTCTCTGTTCAACACACCACAAAGGCAGAGAGGACTTGGGGGCAAGGGTGGGAGGCTCACTCTGTTCTGGTCATTCTTAGGTGGGTGCTTGAACTCCATTTCCTACATGCCAAATCTTCCTTTTGGATAAAAAAGAAGTAAGTGGTTTTTTCAGGTAAGTGGTATTTCTAGAATGGACAAAAATAAGGCACAGGAAAAGATTACCATTTCCTATGGAAAGAACATTTCAACTTTTTGGGGTTTTTTGGCAAAATCAGAATTATTCTTTTTATAAAATTTTCATAGGATTGTTTTTTTCTATATGTCAGAGCTGTTTCCACTACCCCTACAAATCAGGTGAAGTTTGCTGTGGCTTAAGGGACTTCCCTGGAGCTGTGAGCCTTGTGGAACTGCCAGCATCCTATTTTCTGAGGTTGGAGAAAGGTGGGAGAAGGGAAATTATGCAATTTATGAGTTAGGGTGCTGATGAGCTGCTTGCTGTGGAGCCACAGACTCAAACACTGCAGTTTGAGGAAGACCTAAGGCAACCCATCTAAGAGAACTGTGGCCTCTCGTGGTCCTCTACAGCGGCAGCAAAGCAAAAAATTACTGCCAAATACAGCAGCAGAGGGAATGTCTGATGCCTCTCCTTTCCACACTTTCACAAAAAATGAATGAAAGCCACAGCTGGGAACACAGTTGATGCAACCTGCCTCTAAATTTAGCCTGCAGATCACCTGCACTCAGGTGACTTGCAGCACACAGGATGCTGATGTGACTGACCCAGTGGCTCTTGAGTAAGTTGTAAGAGATGTCCAAGAAAAACCAGGTTTCAGGCATGGGAAGTGTTGAAATTCAGAAGGATGGATGAAAATCCACGAGAGCTCACTCTGCCTGAGCCTCTGCTCAGCCCACTGCAGAAGGGCAGGATGATTTCTCATGTTTTTAACACATGCCCTATGTGTATAGGGTTTATCTGTGAGCAATCTGAAGTGTCTGTCAAAGCATACCACAATATTTATCTGGACCAGATCATGGAAAAATACAATGTGTTCTCTCTCTTCAAAGTATTACTTACTTCCAGACTTACGCCACTTGTGATTTCCTACTCACAGACATGGGGCACCTGGCTTTTTGAAGGAAATAGGTGGGTTTGAGCTTTTTTAGGGTGGTAGTTCAATAGTCCAGACTTTCTACCCAGCAGAGCAGATCCTGAATAAAAAACACTCCAGGGAGCTAGAAAAAGCCCTGCAAAAGCACCTATTCCCAGCTCAGTGTCTCTTGCTGGTGCTTAGGCTGGGCCAGGCAAACACTCAGTCCCCACAGCTCCACCTGGGAGCTGCTCAGGCATCTCTGACAGTGACACAGCCAGTGCCAGTGCCCAGCTGGGAAGGAGGAATCTGCTCCTCATGAGTCACACCTGGGAAAGAGTAGCAACACATTCACATCTTCATCCCCCTTTCTCCTGGAGGCTTTGGCTGGATTAATTTAGACAGAGACAAGTTTCTCTCTATGGTGCTTCACAGGGTAGGGTCTATGTCCCCTCTCCCAGCCTTCCCTATGTGCATGTGCAGAGCAGATTGGCAGGTGCTCACTGGCTCTCCTCACTTTGTGCTGGCCTGTACACCCCTCTGCCCCATTTGGCAGATCCCTGGGCTCCCAGTTAGTGCACTCTGCAAGTCCTCTGCAGGGCCAGACAAGCCCCAAGGATGAAGGATGAACCAAGACCTGCTGGTTTTAATCACACCATCAAAGGAAAAAGCCCCATCTACTGCATGACCACACTGAAAGACTTCTGTCATTCTTACGTAGGTAATGCAACAATTGACTTCTTTATTTAATTTCACTTGTTTTAACTGTCAAGAGCTGGCAGCTCTTGAAAGAAAGGATTAAGTGGGAGAAGTGGAAAGAGTCCTATCTGCTTGCTCTGTACACTGCCGTAGTCTGAGTGCTTTCATTCTGTTTGTACAGTTTCTGGCACAACATGGTCCTGACCCAACTATTCGGGTGAATAAGCTGATGGTAAGGAGTTGTTTGCTAGTCTGAATAGACTTTCTTTTTTGTTGTTAATATAAAAAATGGTAAGTGGTGCTCACTGTTATCTCGACTACCTCTTTCATCAGTACCCCCTTTTTTTAGAGGAGCCATAAAAAAATAGCCCCTGGATGGGAAGTTAGCAGTCAGGATTAATAACTACTAGCATTTTAAAGAGCTGCAGGGCCTGTTTGCAAGTTTGGACTGCCAATGGTTCCAAAACTAGTGGGTTTGAATTAAAATGTACAAAAAATGCCTTTTTTAAAAAAATAAAAGCTCTGTGGTTTGAGAGGTGGTTTACATCGATGTCATAGCAGCTTTGCTTAGAAAAATACTGGATGTGATTTAATCTCTAAAATGTTTTAATGGCTTCAGAGATTTCAGAAGAAATACTGGAAATTATTTAGATGGAAATGTCACTGACCCTATTAGCTTTTTATAGAATGAGAAAAACCTAATATTTTTTGTCTACCATTACTTGAGTGTGGTCCACAGGGGGGAAAAAAAAGAAAAAAAAAACCAAAACCCGGAGATTTTCAAATTTCCTTAATATCCTCCCTGGTCTATTCTGGAATCAATATTCATTGTTAGAAACTTTGGTGGTCTCCATTCATAAGCTCCAGACATCATGTCTGGGAAAAAAAAAATCTGGGAATATGCAGAGCTTCAGAAGAATTAACCAAAGGCAGAAGAAAAGCAGAGGAATAACACAGAAAGAAGGAAATTAGGAAGACACTAGCATTTGAGAGCACACTACATGTAAAACCAGAAAAAGCAAGGAGTGATGCACTACAGCTGTGTCGTTTTGCTCTATGAAGTAACCTACAATAATCACCTTGCAGGGTCCTGTATCCAGAGCTGGAAAAGAAAACCAGGCATTGTTTTCTGTACACTCCTGACTTTGCTGAGTCTCCTGCATCTTGCTTACTCCTGGCCTGTGGATTCTGATTTGTATTTCGGAGGGACTGTCCTGTGAAACCCTTCTTGGCATCATCACAAAGCTTCTGAATCATTTGCTCCTGGAGATATTGGAGCCCTGGGGCAATGGAGATAGCGCTTGAGATAAGAGTGGGAGGAGTGAAAGAAAACACCTATCAATTCGTTCCAAATATTCAAACCCTTAAGCGAAAAAATTCAAGGCGCACAAAAGCAGGGACTACTGTATCCTTTCAGAGCTGAAAAGACTTTAGAGATGGCCTGTTCTGGCCGGTAAAAATCAAGGCACAAGTCTAAAAACTTTGTTTCTAAGCTGAGGTTCACAAAACAACGCAGAGGGAGCCGATGACCATTTTGCTCTTTGAAAGCCCTGCCGAGGACCCCATCCAACTCAGTGCAGCCGGAGGGCACAGTCTGCCGAGGCTCCAACACGAGAAAAGCATTTCACGTGAGAGCCTCCACTGGGGAACCCCAATCCCTTGGCACTGGACTGTGCACCAGCCTTGGACAGGTAGCGGATCTAACCCCAACACTCTGGGGCCAACACTCGTGTTGTGGGCTCCGAACCAGTCCCTCCAACCTGCACACATCGCGTACTCCACTTGGGTTAGCCCACGGCAGATTTTCCCAAAGATGCTGAATTTCCAGGCGCAGCCCCGACGGTAACCTAATCTCCCTGACAAGGAGCTCCCGCGTCCCGGCGAGCCGCCGAGCCAGGCTTGTAGCGGGGCGCAGGAAAACTCCTCTGTGCCGCCGCCAGCGCTCGCACTCCAGCACGGCCGGGGCTCCGCCGGCANCGGGCGGGAGGGAGGGAGGCAGGCGGGGAGTGAAGTTTTGCGGGGTCACTGGAGCTTCCCCCCTCGCCGGGACGCGGAGCCCGGAGGTGAGCGGCGGGGGATGCGGTTGGGACGGGATGGGCTGGACGTGGGCGCTCGGGTGAGGGGCAAGCGTAGCGGCGGCGAAGCTGCTGCCGCCCCTCTCGTGGAGAGGAGCAGCGCAGTTCCCCCGGCCCCGGGGGAGTTCCTGGGTCTGTCGGGAGCGGGGAGAGGACGGTCAGCCACGGCGCTGCCCAGCTGGCAGGAAGACGGCGGTCCCGCGGACCGGTCTGTGAGTGTGTCGCGAAGAGTTGTTGGTATCTCTCCCCGTTTTGAGTAGAAGTGCTTGATTGTGCCAAACGCGCGTATTCCGTGCCTCGCCGCATCCCGCCCGCTCTCGGAGCAGCAGAGGCGCGACCCTGCCCTGCGCCCCACCGGCGGCTCCCCCGGCCCCGAGGGAAGCGCTGCCAGGTGCGGTGGGAAGCACCTGGGCAGGGGAGAGGAGGGGGTGGGTTGGGTCACATGTGAGAGCAGTGTTCACCGGTGCTTTGTTTAAATGAATCGTCACTAACTTGTGAGCTGGCCCTTCAAAAGAGTAGAGAATTTTTTTGGGGTAGGGGGATGGGAAAGGGGGAAGGTCTTGGGCTTTGATGCTCTGCACATGAAAGTGCCTTAACTTTGGCTGCTCTTCACGAATCTCAGAAAAAGAAAAAACCCAACTCGCAAACTCTTAAAGATATCCTGAAGTGTTTGAAGAGAGTCTTAATTTTTCTGAAACAACATTGTGAGACCTAATAGTTTGATACACATTTGTGTGTAAAAACTGATTCAAACGTAAATATAAGCCTGAGTAATGACAGTGACTTTGCTGTGACTGCTTTGTCCCCGAGTTACACATAAGACCAAGCAGAGTTTAACTTTTCTTGTATCGATGTTAAGGTCAGGCATAGTGTACTTTTTGTTCAATCAAAGCTCTCAAACATTTAAGTGGCAGCAAAGCCCGTTTGGCATATCAGTAACATAGTTGACTACGTTGTATCTTGGCAAGCCATGAAAGATACCATGACAGTTTGCTGATTAAACATATCGGTTTTATCTTACCCTTTTATCTCACCCCTTCTTGTCAGAGTGACTGGGTCTTATTAAAGGTTGTGTGGGTGTCTGTTGTGAAGGAAGGAAAATAAGGGAAAAGTGAGAGGAGGCTGATCAGGTTAATGTGAATTTTAGAAAGGCCAAACTAGTTTAGAAAGTGTTCATGATGCGCAGAGAAAGCCCTGATATTTTTGTTCAGGTGATGTGTCAAGTCCTTAGAAGTGCTGTTTGGGTCTTCAAGTCCAGAGTCAGTTTTCCAAAGGGAGTGGGGGCCAGTAGGACGCAGTGGTGCTGCCTGACAGGAGTAGGGCTGCACCCAACCCGTGCTGCAAGCAGCATCTTTGAAGTCTTGTCTCTCCTCTGGCTGGGAACATCTGCCATATATTAGTGACTAGGTGAAATAAGATTCCACCCCAAAACGGCTTCCTCAACAGGAGAGGAGATACTGTCATATGACAGGACAGCCTGTGTCCTTCCTCCGTTGGTTTTGAGTGAGAGAGGTTGCAGCTCCGGTGCATGAAGGTGTGGGGCGATGGGGTGTGGAAACTTGTTGCATTCCACCCAGGGCTGAGTGTGGGTCACACCAGTGCCAGGGGCAGCAGCACAACCCTGGTTTGTGGCAGAGTGCAGCTTGGGCTGAAGGATAGGCTGTTGGTGGATACGTGCTCTTGTGTGCCTCAAAACCTGTAGCTTTGCTGACCATGTGTTTAATGGAATTTGGTGTTACATTTGACTCTGTTTCATTTGTCCGACATCACAGTGTGGTTTGTCCCTTGGTATTGCTAGCAATCTAATGAGAAGGAAATTCATATTGTAAAGTGTATTTTAGTGACAACTTCTGTAGCACTCCAACCCATACGGGAGTCCCTAGTGTCTTAGTTTTTAAATTTGTGCACACCTGCTTTCTTTTAAGATTGGGCTTTACTTCAGAGTTGCACTGGAGAAAGCTTTGTCCTTTAATTGAAAACTGAATGGGAACTGGTTTAAAGTGTCAGTTCAGTGTGTCTTTAAAAATCACACCTGCTTGGGAGAACCCGTAGTGAAGGCATTTCTTGTAGCACAAATTACTTCAGTTTGAGGTGAGCTGATCCAGTAGCTCCCCTTCAGTATCTTTTCTCACTCTAGCAGTTTTCTCAGCTTTGTAAGCTTCTGGTACAGCTTGTCGTCTCAATTTCTGCAGTGCGCTGCATGTCTAAATAATAGATGGTGAAAGTGAAATGAGAACGTCCAAATGAAGAGTCAGTTTTGCAAATGATGCAGGGCTACTCTGAAGAACTGTCAGGAATAGGCATCTGATCGTGCTTTTAGTTCCTAAAACACTAGTTGTTAACTGAGGAGAGTTGCAGATTTTTCTTGTGGTGTCAGCACCTGTTGAAGTGGTAGGTCGTGGAGATGAAGGTTTTTTTCCCCTAGTCATTTAGCTAATGGAATTGACTAATGGGCCAAAGGAGGTGTTTCAGGCATCATTGCTTTTGCTGTTTATCCATCCAAATTCTCCTCTGCACTTTAGAAAAGGAAGAAACATAGTACTTGGAAAGCAGCTGAAAAGCTTGTGTGTATGTCTGTGCACAAGTATGAATTTTATCTAAAATTTTTGTGGGTTGTGTCAAGATGACATGTGTTAAGCTGATGACTAGGTTTTCACGTTGTAATGATGAGGAGGAGTTCATGTGGAATTGCAACAAGAAGTAGCAATGAACTACTTCCAAAAAATTATGATTCCACCTACCTTCTTAAAGATGCAGTAAATGTAGTTTACAGATGACTTGAAATGCCAGCTGTAACTGTTTACAGAATTTATTTGAGAAGTCTTTTGTTTGAACTACATAAAAATATCTAAAAATCACATTGTATTTTTGTAAACCTTTTGTATATAACCATATTTCACAAGCCTTTATGAAATAAAAATATTTATGAACTTAATAAGTTCATCTTGACTAGAGATTGAGATTTATGGTGAGGTTTATAATGTGTTTGAGTCTAGTGGGAAATGATTCATTTTAAGTATCTTAATAGTATCTGCTTGCATGGTTGAATAATTGGCAGTGCTGTAAAAAGGCATTTAGGCATCTCAAGGGACACTACTTAGGCTTGTCAATTCTGACACTCCACAGTTGTCTCTTGTTCCCATTATAGAGGCCATATATTGAGAGGAAATAACATGCAAATTATATGGCTGTTCCCAGCTATCAAAAGACTGGTACCTGAAGAGAAATAAATACATGTCAGGAGTGACCAATTGGCATAATTGATTTTTTTTTTTCAGTTTTTATATTTTCCTATCAGTGTTGTATTGTGAATTGTACTTGTAAGGTCTATCTAGCATGTTCTCTAATTCTGAATTCTGCCCATGTATTTTACTTTGGGAAGCTATCTGCAGTCATGGCAGTGGTGTTGAGACTTGTGGTTAAATCTGAATAGTGATTCAGGCCATGTTTATATTTGTATTTCACCAAAGGTTCCCTGGCAAGCTCCAGAAAGCAGAAAGATGTATGTGATGTTAGTAATTTTTTCACCATTGAGGGTGTACTTGTCCATGATGAGGAAAAAAGGAAATAGCTTGTAATGTGCTGTAGTGAATATAGGAAATGCTTTCTGAGCTTTGATAGTAACAAGGAAAAATCTGTCATTCAGGAGGGGTGGCAAGAGCATCTGGTCTCTCTTTCGGGCTGCCCCAGACTCTGGGCTCTTAACCCGGTATTAAGCCCAATGACTAGTCTGGCTAAAGCGTGACTTAGAAGGCGACATCCTGTTGGACTTAAAGCACTCCCACAGGCTTCCCTTGTCAGTTAAGGCCAATTTTTTGTGTTTTTCTGAGCTCAAAAGTGTGTTTCTGATTTCTAATTAGAGCTGCACTGAGGAAGGATAGCTGGCAATTAAGCATTAGTCATGAATGCATGTTTTCAATGTCCCTTTAATTCTTTAGAGATGTGAGTAGACTGAAGACAGAGGAGTCTGACAAGATCATTTGGAACTTAATTGTGGATAAGCATTGTCAAACTGAGTCTGGTCTTTTCAAAAGCCAAACTGCTGTTCACATACTTTTCTGATGTATGGACTCTCTTTTGCATACAGGAGCCAAAAGTAGACCCAGATATTTGCCCTGATGGGTTGGAGGTTGTAACTACCTTTCCCTAAAACAAGGCATCTCCAGACAATGTTCTGGTGAAGGTGGTGGTGGGAGGATGTTGGGCACTGGGGGTGTCCCAGCCTGCTTTGGGGCTCAGGGGTACTGCCTGGATCCTATTCCTCACACAGACAGATGTCTGAGGTGTGCTGTCCTGGAGGAATGGGATGTTGCTGTGTGACACACAGAGCTCAAGACAAAGAAATGTCAGTGAGACAAGTCTCCTATAAGCATAATGTGTCTGGTTTTCCATCTTCTCTGCAGCTGTGTGTGCTGTGAGCTGCAGACACCTTTTTGTGGTGTTTTGGTGTCCAGGAGGGCAGTGGAGGCACCTCACTGGGTTTCTTGGACAAATGTTTGTGACACAACACTTAGGGGATGGATTGGTGGTCTGTGCTGGCCTGGTAATATATTAGGCCTGTTTCATCATGTGCTAGTGCTCTGAAGTCAAGGGTGTCCTTTCTGCCTGTAGATGCCCTAAGTTGCTGGTTGTGGAAATCTAGAAGGAATTACTGTTGAGCTCTTCATTATCTAAAGGTACCCCTTCCTTGTCCCAAGGATCTTTACTTTTTTCTTACTGGTCTACCATCTTCTGGGCCCAAAGAGTCCAGTGCATTTACATGAAACAGTAGTGCTCGGGCAGGAGTGGGTTACACTGCTGCTGAGGTTTACAAGAAGATGCAAACAGTCAAAATGTTGGTTATTGGACTAGCCTTAGTAAGGCTGCTTTGGGTTGAGAGGTGCTGTACCAGAGGTTCTTATCAAATGTGAGGTACCCATACATCTAAAACTGATGAGGGCTAATCAATCCTGTATGTCTTGTATGGGTCTGTAATTTGTTGCCATTGACTTCTAAACTCTTCTAAACTCTTCTAAACTCTAGACTTTTTTCCCTACTTTTTTACTATTTCAAGTAGTAGTCCCAAGTTTAGCTCCAGATAGGGCTGTTACCCACAGAAATGATCAGTCCTTCTCTTGGTCTCACTGAGCTGATAGCCTTCATGGCTGCTGTGCACTGACAGTTCTGTGGTGTGTGTGCACGTTTCAGCCTCCTAATTGTATGGCTTGATCAACACTCCTTGACATAAGGACAAACACTGATTTAGCTTTTATGCACCGTCTATTACTTTACATAATCCACCAGCCCCTTCCAAGTTATGTTTGGTCTGTTAAAGATTGAACTGTCTTTTTGAAGCCTCTTTCATGACTTGTAAGTATTTCTGATCCCTTCCCAATTCTGCAGTGTCATTATTAAGGGGGAGGATGCTGCCCAGATTGACTCAGATAATTTTGCACCATGAATTGCTGAGTGGCGCCAGAAATATTTCTGTTTTATTCAGCACCCATGCCAATCTCCATACCTCCTGGCTCTTTCCTGTTGATTCTGCCTGTGCCACAGAGGCTTTACAGAGGCTGCAGGTAGCCAGAAAACCTGTGCCTGACTGAACACACCAAGCTTTTCTCTTGCACTTTTGCTGCCACCTTCTTTCTGTTGGTGCTAATAGTAATGTGGCAATGGGACAGAACAGATTGGAACACTGATCTGGCTGGAAACAGACGTGCTAGAATACCTCCCTCCCTCCCCTCACCCCCGGCTATTCGATGTGTGCACAGTGTCCCACGGGCTGTGCCAACATAGCATGAGAGGGTGGGAAGCCTCAGCGGTAGTACATTTGTGTCACAAATTAATAGGCATGAAATCATGGTACTGTGATTGCCTCCCGAGCCTGTGAGCAGTTGAAAATCCATGTGGATTTGGTCCATTAGAACTTTTTTGGCAGATGGTGATCAGAAGCACTGATCATCAAAGCCTTGCTTTGTGGGTGGGACTGGGAGAGCTCCTTGCCTTGCATTTTCTACTCATCATGCTACCAGCCTGCAACCTGTTAGTCTCATAGATGACGAGTTTAGTTTAAACGAATTATCTGTTTAAAACTAAACTAATTACCTCCCCCGAGCTATTCTGATCCTTTCTTTATTTTTTTTTTAACCACAGCTGTTTTCCAGTTAACTGCTGGAAGTCTTCCCTGAAGTGAGACCATGTCAGAGGTTGAATGTGTTTGTTTAGGTGCATAAACATGGCTGGGCATGGTGGGGCTTCCATCACAGTGTTTTCATTCACTTCATGAGCTGTTAAATGAGAAAAAGATGGTGCTCATTCTTGAGCTGTTTTAGGACAGCTGTGTCAAAAAGCCCCCAAGGACCTCAGACAATAGTGAACTCTCTGCGAATGATGCTCTTTTCTTCTCTGTCTCAGCATATCGCGATGCAGAGGATCTCTGAGAATTATACCAAAGTAATCTAGTTTAGATAGCGAAAGGAAGATACATTCATTCGTGTTTTATGTGGCTCTTCAGTATTTCTGCAGAGGGAATTTGCAAAGGAGTGTAGTGATTGAGGAAAGTAATATTTAGATTCAGACTAGGGAGCCTTTCTCTATTTATGTAGACCCTTTCGAGTGTTTTAAAATTAGGATATGAAAATAACAAAGGACAGTCAAGATACTGATCGGTGAGACAATAGCAAGGGCACTTGACTCATGCATAGTTATTAAATGAAACACTATTGCAGAATTTTTCTCCCAATTTCTAGACTTCCAACAGAAGAGAAATCAGAATGAAAGAGTTGATAGGTCTTCTCAGTTTTGCAGCTTGGCAAATGCAATTTAAGGTTGTCGGTATTTTCTGACCAGTGCTTTGTTATTCACCCACCTGTTAGTACACAGGTTGTTTCAATTCATCAGTATTCGTTTGCAGTATTAGTAGACTGATACATTAAGATATAATGTACTTCCCGCTGCAGTTCAGTTTTTGGAGGACTGCACTAGAGCAGAGCCTTGGTTTGTGTGGTTTTTTGTGTGGGTTTTTTTTTTGGTGTGTGTGTGTGTGTGTGGTTTTTTGGTTTTTTTTGGGTTTTTTTTTTTTTTTTCCCAGGGTGTGTCTACCTCAATAGACACAGCAAAATACCTGCTAAGAGAAGCTGTTTAGCTGACTGTTTCTTCAGAGTAGAAACTGGTGCTTCTATCAGGGGTGAATCCTACTGTGGGGGGTTTGTTTGTTTGTTTTGTTTTTAAGGAGAGTGCTTTAGTGGATAATGACTCATATGCTGGAATCTGACTTTTCACTCCTATTAGCCACAGATACACCCAGATGTACCTGTCATTCTGCAATAGATAACTTCAGTGTGCACTGTTTACATTTCAGATACCAAACCAGGATGAAGATCAGGCTGTTCATTCATTGTGACCTGTCATGTAGCTGAGTGTGAGTGCACGTCCCTTCAGGCCCATTAGCATGAGTTAACTTTGTAATTGGGTTTCTGGGGCAAACAGGGACAGGAAGCCGAAGTAATTTGGCAGGCCAGGCTTAGCTGTTTTGTTCTGTGTGGTGTAAGTGCACAAGAGAGCAGAAGTGGGTGCAGGATGGCTGGAGAGATCCTGACAAAGCAGAGGACAGTTTTCAAAACTTGGTGTGGATGTTACAGAATATCATGCAGCTTAAGCAAGGTGGGACTTTACAGCTATATTGAAGCAGAATTTCTATGGGCTCCTGTGATTTTTCAGAGCCCTCCTCTTGCTGCTCTGTATTTTTCAGCTGTCTGTCTGGCAGTAGCACTTTCTCTTGTAGAGTCTAGCAACAGAAAATGGGCTTGCTGAATGAAAAGCAGTTGTCACTACTCAGTTTTGAAGCTGCTTCACCGTGAACTTAATAGAAACATAGGTTTTGAAGTTGCTCTAAACTCTGTTCATAGTATCTATTTTTGCACAAACAAACCAAAAAAGAGAGGGAAAAATCCAAACCAAACTGTAGAATTCTAGGGTTCCTAAGCAGGGGAGTTTTGGTTTTTTCTTCCATTTTTTTAAGGCATTGAAAGTCATCTGGCTCTTTTCAGGTGTTCAGGTTGGATTTACAGGAACATGATTAGAATTAAGTTGCTTTATGGTTTTTTTTAAAGCCACACTTCACATTTTTCGATTACTAACTTCACGTTTAAAACAATAGTCTTTTTCCCAGACTAATCTTAAGACTCAGAAAATGCAATACAAGAAGAGATTTTTAGCTTAAGTTCCATTCCTTCCTAATATATAGGGCTGAACTTGTTCTTAAACTTTCAATTTGCTGCTTTCTGTTTTTTTTTTTTTTTTCCTGATGATAAACTCTTGAAGGGTTTTCTTTTCTCAGATGAATGCTAGTCTTCCTCTAGCATCACAGGCCATTTTCTCAACTTACATTTTACCAGTGGCCTGCTCAGGCAGCTTTCTGTGCATGACAAGTCAGTAGCATGCGAAGATGACATAAAATCATCTACAAAACCAAGGTGAAATCTCTCGGGAAAAAAAGAGGTGCTGGAAACGATGTAGGCATGATTAGCTGCAGTTTATGTATCCTGTCAGCATCATTTAACTGGGCTGACAGACTTGATGTATGCTTCTTACTTTGTTCTTGTGGTGTTATGGGCTGCTTTACGCGTGGGGTTTTTTCAGTGGACAAGGGTGCTGATGTGTGTAGTGGAAGTTGCCTTGGTCCTGATCCCATCTGTGATTTAGCACTGAGTCTTTGTCTCTTTTATGTTTTTCTTGCAGTTTCTCATCCCATCACTACTGCTGCTTGTGCCCACTGTCATGTTTTTAAGCAGTGTGGCAGGATCACATCAACGAAGGTAGTGATGGCTGCCGGGAGCCTTCTGACTGAGGAAATTTAAGGGAAACAAACCCCTCTTTGTATCTGTGCACACATCATGACTGTCACGAGTTGTGCGGTAGGCGTGCTAAGGAGATGCAGTCGGTGCTCACTCGGAGACCCGGCAGTGGGAGGTGCGCCTCCTGGGAGGCTGCTGCTCCCGCAGATAGGCAGTGCTCGGTCACTGAGTGCTGGCACTGGGGTGTGGGGATCAAGAAAATGCGGTCGAAATAAAATGGAGTTCTTCAAGACTCTTATAAATAAGCAGTTGACAGAAGGTTGTTCACAGTGTGAGGGGTTGTTGGTTTTGGCTGAAGCAGACTTGAGAGGGTTTCAGGGCTGTTACCTGTAGCAATTCCATCTTTTGTTAGCCTAGGGCAGAGAAGGTTTGTGCATGTACAGCTGAATATTCAATCTCTGGCTCAGGAAGTGTTACGTGCATGGATTTATTAGTCTTTATGCTGGTATATTTTTCATGCCAGCAACTAGCCAAAAAAACAGGAGGGCATGCAGTTTGTTTTAGCTGGTAGAGATTAATGACAGTTTTATTGCAAAGCTACGTTTGTAGTTTTGTTTCCACAAGCACAGGGTGACTGGGACAGGAAGGGACCTTTGTTGGCTCGCAGCCTGCAGCTGAGCCTTTTGACCGCTCCACAGAGTGCCCTCCCCCCTTAAAAAGAGCCCTACAACTCCTCAGCAGCCCTAGCTGCCTCTTGGTCTTCTTGTGTTGTTCCCCTGGTAGCCCCTCCCATCCCTCTCTCCCGGGCAGCAAAGCCCCCTGGCCCCCAGTCCGCATTGCTCACATTCCCGAGCTCTGCGTGCACACAGTGGGATGAGGGAGGTGGCTAGGCTGGTCCTCTGCCCTGGCTTGGAAACCACTGTTGTGAAAGCAGCCTGCCTGCTCCTGTCCTCCCTGTATATCCATCAGAGCCCCCCTGCCCTCATAGCTCACATTCCTGAGCTGCATTTCATTTGGGATGATGTTTTGCTTTGGAGGCTGTTCCTGCTTGGTAAAAAAGTTTCCTTGTAGCTATATCTTCATGGAAGAGCAGCAGTTTATGTCCCCCTGTTTAACACACTTGGTGGCTGTTCTGGGTGGTTCCAAGGTCTCTTTGGTGACTGCAAGTGAGTGAGATGGTGGATGCAGCAGGAGGAGACCGTGCAGTCAGGAGCCAGAGGTTTGGCTGTGCACCAACTGAAGGGGAATGTTGGGGTCCTGGAGGAGACACCACTGGAGCCGATGTCTCTGAGTATTGTGTACGGAGGAAGTTTCATTGTTGTTTCAGTTAAAAGACTTTTCTTCCCCACCTCTTCCTCCAAGCAGCTTGCTAATTTGCATCACAAAAGTGAGCCAGGGTTGTATTCTTACTGTGTTTCAGAAAATAACAATTGTCTTGAACTCTGAGTGAAAATGACACGATTTATGGGTGACTTTATGCATACTGGTGCATTCAAGTACAACTGTTAATTGCACTGCCTAAGGTTCTTCTACCATAATGTCCAGTTACAGCTAGTCCTTCATCAGTGCTGAGAGAGTCTCACTGTGAGGAGGAGGACTGTCTGGCCCGTGACACTGGTGCTGCCCTGTGGAAGAACCAGCTGGGTATGTAAGGCACTTTCCTGCACATCCTGTCTTCAGAAACGGTGGGCTGTTTCCCATGTCTAACTACTGCTAAGCCCAAGATTCTTTGAGCAAATAAAACTAGCAATAATGTATTTATACGCAGGTAGGAGCACTGACAATTTTCTGTCAGCCAACAGCCATTTTGTATTTATATTAAAGCTTAGTCAAACTGCCTTTGTTGGAGCTAGAGCATCTCATCGCTTTGATTTCAGCGCAGAAGTTGACAAGCCACAAGGCTGCACTGACATTCCTGCATAAAGTTGCCGTAAATAGGTGTGTGGTCAGTGTATATGTACCATAGGTCAGAAGCAGTAGTTACTCCATGTGGGCTTTTTCTCCTTCTTTTCTGTTAATCTCTGGACCTTTGTCTAAAACCCAGAGTATTAGAGATCGCAGGAGGGGCCAGAGTAGGGCATGGAGTCTGTATTCTCTATTTCCCCAAGATTCATGTCTGTGCTGTGTTGCAAAATTGTCCTGTTTAATGCTCTTGCTCTGAATGGAAAAGCCTTTTTTAGCTGGCTAAACTTTGGGAAAGCATTAGGCCCAAGGAGGAGCATTTTCTTTCCTTTGTCAAGTAAAATCTTGGACCAATGCTTGAATAGTTAGATTGGGCTGTGTTTGGCCTGTCAAAATCCAGCTATTTTTTTGCCAAAACTGAGGTAAGCTCCAGATAGAGCTTAACATGTGTTCTCTCTCAATGAATTACTCACATAAAAGCACTTGCTAAACCATGTCTAGACTGCAAAGACCTGGATTTGACTGAATCTAATTAAAGCAGTGGTGGCTTTCAGGTACAGATTTAACTGCAGTATGTTTTCCTGGCTTTTGCTAGAAAGAGGCTGACCATGGCTGAGGCGGTTTTGACTTGAATATAGAGGTAAAATCAAGTCAGATACCTGAAATGGTACTTCTGCCTGCCTGCTTAGCCTGCCACAGAGAACATCATGTACCCAGAGCAGGATAGCCAAGCAGCTCATGGCAATATGGGTTTCAGCAGAGTCTTCTCAGAAAAATTGAAATCAACTTCCTGCTGGTTTTGGAGAATTAGGTGAATAATTCTGAGAGTTAAAAGAGTCTCTGACTGCATTGCAGAGATATGAAGAGTCTGAAAATATCCCTGAAATTATCTGCTAGAAGTATTGGTTTTGATACTGGGGGTTAAACGTGTTCAATGCGCATCACTAACTAGTCTGCGCTGGCCAGCCACCCTCATGACTAAGCTTGTGAGTTCATTGCCCGTCTGTGCCCCATTGCCTCATCTTAACTCAGGTTGCTTCCCAGCTGCTTATTGATTAAGGGGGATTAGGGAAGTCCTGGATGTCTAACACAGCTGGTTTCTCCCGTCTCCGAGTAAGTCACTGAGTGGAAGCTGTGGTATTGCCCATGGATCCCTCCCTGGAGATGTTCAGGGAAGGTTTTACTGGAGTACAGAGAAGCATAATGTAACTCCTGGCTTCTGATAGTTTTACCTCGTGGCCTTGAACGTTTGCCCAGACATGTCTGTGAAGCATCTTGGCTGTTCTCATGCTTTTGCTATTCCTGTGTCTCAGCTCTCCGGGCTCCTTTTATTTCCTGTAACTTTTCTATTTAGTGCACACTTTGTTCAGTGCCCATCAAGTCATGCCTGCTCCTCCTCTTTCACCCTGCCCCTGAATGCTTCCTCTGTTCAAAGTCTCTAAGACAATACAGGAAAGGGGGGGGTCACCAAGAAGAAAATGGAAGAAATAAAAGGGAGAAGTGAAAGAGCTGTCTCTGACAGAATTCAGGCTCCTCTGTCTAATCTGACAAGTATAATGTTTTCTTGAGAAACTGTCCTTTGCTTCACATTTTCAGCCTGTCATCAAATTTCTGCTAGTTTTGAACTTCGTCTCATGGGGCTGTTGCAGGAGCAGGAGTAATGAGCCAGTAGTGCAATTCCTTTTTTTGTCATTGGACGTGGAGGGGGAGAAAAAAGATACAGCTGCCTCTCACTGTAACACAGCAGCAGTGGGTGACTGCCATGACTTTTTAGGCTGTTGCAGCCTTACAAAATGTTCTCGTTGGGAAATGAAAAAAGAAGGTATACTGGACTGTTCTTGGTACCAAGTTCAAGGCTCAGCATTGCCAAGAAAGTTTGTGTAGCTAATGAAAGGTATACATACTACTTCTTGGTAGTGTGCAGAGAGAACTTTTTCTGGTGAGGATTGTTGGCATGACCTTGTCTTGTCCCTGAGTGTCTGAGAGCTTGCATTTTTGTTGTCTTCTCATCAGAACACAACCTGGGATAAACCACGTAGTGGCTAGGGGTCACAGCGCAAATGTGCTATGCTTGCTTTAGTGAGTTCTCTTGTTTGCAGCTGGGTAGTGGGGGCTGTGGATTAGCCCCCTCACTGCCTTCTCCTCTGGCCATGGGCTGTGATCCATGCTCTTTTAAGCTCTTCCTGCTTGCTGCAGGAATCTGGTGTTTTCTTAGCTGTGAACACTCTTCTAGGCTGATTTATATATAATTTTTTTTAACAGATCTCTTGATTTCCTTTCACTGTTAACATGCTAAATGCTGGTTGTTACAGAACTGAATATGTTCTGGGTCAGGAATAACCCCAGTCTGTGTTGGGACTATTCCTATCTGAATTGTGTTTTGCTGCTGTGGAAAGAAGGCTGTTGTGCTGCATGATTGATTTGCAATTCATCTGGAATGGCCCAGCCAGGACTCAAGTTGGATGGTGCTGATGGATGAGGTGATTAGTGCTGATGTTGAAGATGGACTTAGAGGCAAAGAGGTTCCTAGCTTCATGGCTTCTTACTATGAAAAAAGAGGAAGGATTTGTCTTGGTATACTGACATGCTGAGCTTCTCTCTGATCTTTAGGAAGTCTCCATTAGATCCATCCATTTCCTTGATCCCTTCTTGAAAACTTCGTTTTACATAATGATTTTTTTTTTTTTTCAGAATTAAGGAAAACCCTCTTTACTTTTGTCTTGCTGTCTGTTGGGAGTGACAGAAATTGCATCAGAGCCTGGATGGGTTTTTTTGTATGATGAGTGTGTATTGTCTAAGGCTCTGGCATTTATCAGCCCTTGTTCATGATGGAAGTTGCAGGTCATTGAGATATTTTAACTCCTGACCTAATAGCATGTGAGTGTTTGCTGTTGCCCGGTTTGCTCAGTTCCCTGTTTGGTCAGCAGCTGGGAGCTTGGCCGGCGCTGGCTGCAGGTCACACCCGGAGCTGGCTGGCTGCTGGCGTTAGCCGGCTCGTCTGCCCGCCGATGTGCCCGGCGCGCTGAGCAGGAGGCTGGCAAGTGCGCAGGCTGTCAGTGCTCCCAGCCCAGGGGCAGGGCTGGATGGCACGGTGTGTCCGGCTTACGGGGGCGAAGGGTGATGTGAGTGCACCTCTCGGGCTGTGGAAGCCGAGCCGGCTGAGCCTGCGCTGGGGGCTGCTGGCTGCAGAGCGCTGCGGTCCTCGTACCTGTTTCCTTGTGTTTGCTGAAGTGCAATTGTAAACAGCCGTTTCTCACTTCCTTTTTAGGTCTCTCCTTGGTGTTCCTTTTAACCCAGATTTTTCCTTCAGCTTGCCAGTTACTTATAACTCCTAATTCCGGTTTAATGACTTTTTTGTGTCTGGGGATTGTACTTTATTTGCATCACAACAGAGCCCTGTGGAAGGCTTGCAGTAATGTCAGCTCTGGCTCTGGTGTTAGGCAGCTCAAAGTGCCAGGATGAGTTTTATCAAGTTGGTCCCTTTGAGAAGACACCGATCTCGTTGGAAGTAGGCAGGTGGCAGGTCAAGCAGCACATCTGAGGGCTGCCTGCCGAGAAAACTTGTTTTAATGAGAAAGAATAGAAAAGTAACAAGTCTGTCACAAGGAGAGATTTCAGGAGCTCAGTTTTATGACATCACTAGTAAAAGTAGGTTAATAAACACCAACATACCAAGAGCATCTCAAGGGTTAGTCAGTCTCTTTTTTATTTTGTGTATTATGGCCTATTGATTTAATGAGATTGTAGAACCAATTTCTCAAAGCCTGGTAATAAAACACATCAGTTAAAGTGACGCTGAAGTTTGGATGAAATTATTTTGTTTTGTGGACTGTTTCTTTCAACACCTTGGATTAATAATGTTTGGGTTTTGTTGTTTTTGTTTTTTTTTTTTTTAATTAAGAGTTCATCATACCAGAACTATGTAGCAAAATATGCTTCTAATCTGCATCCCCCCAAGCTGAATTTCTTTTTAATTGCCAAATGTTCTATTTGCCAGTAGAAGCATGGGAAAATATTAATAACTGAGAGACTATCTGATGGAGAATGTTGAAAGAAGTCTGCTAGCATCAGGACTTCTTTTTATGGTTACGAGTAACTGTGAATGCTTCATTTTAGTAGGAAAAAAGGAGATACTACTAAACCTCAGCTCTGCCTTTACTTTTCCCAGCTGCTGTCTCAGATCTTTGTTAAGCACATTTTTTGTTTTCGTCGCACTCAGCTCAGGCCCAAGGTTTCAAATGAGTCATTGCATTTGGAAATTTCTCAGTTTCTAAACATCCTTTGGAGAGCAAAGCAAAAAAAAACCCTAAACAAAAACCACAACACCCCCAGCTGTAGTACATCCAACAAGTTTTGCAATACTTCAGTGCTGCCAGTGTCCTGCAGTTGCTTGCTATCCTTTTGATGAGTTTTAATGGATCCCTGTTCTCTTAGCTTCCCTCAGATAGGTAGCAAGAGAAGGAATTGCCTTTCCAGAAGGAACTTCTTGCATGCTGTGAATGCAAATAGACCGTTTGCTCCCCTCCCACCACCTAAATCTTTCCTCCCAGGCTTTGTGGGATTTAGTGCCAGCTCACAACACAAGTGTGACAGCTGGTTGGTGTCCAAAGTCCTTTTTGTTGTTTCAGCTTTAATCAGGAAATGATTTGTCAGAGGATCAAAGCGCTCTTGGGTGAATTAACTTTTTTTGCCAAACTGTAGGCTTGATGCATATGTAAATATTGTCTGATATTTATTGGGACGGAGTGATCCTTGCACAGGACTGATTTTTGTCTATGACATGAATAAAACTAGGGTTGACACTGCTTACAGAGCAGCCTGCACGGACTGTTAGAGATCACATTTGGAAATTAGATCAGGTGTGCCAGCAAGTTGCATGCAGGTGGCAAAAGGTCTCTTAGCTCATCTCCTGATATAATTCTGAAAGCAGCGAACAAGCTTCCAGTGTCCACAGTGACTCCTCTCTTTGCCTCCTCTTCTGTCTCTGTTTCTGAAAGACAGCTGCATGTCACTTGGCACTGTGTTGGCCTTTGGAGGCTTTGTGACACTACGGAGATGTGGCTTCACTGCTCTCAGGGCTTCTGGGAATTGCAGGGTTTACGGGTGCTCATTGTGCCGTGCAAAAATGCAGTGAAGGAAGACCCCTTGTGCAGGACTTGGCAGTGCTCACAGCTTGTGTGTCTGTCTGTTTGCAAATATTTTATTGGCAATGCCATGCAGTGGGAGTAGAGCAAGAGAAGGGGTGAGATCCTGTGCCTGGGATTCCTTTGTTCCCTGGAACACGGGTAGGGTGCTGTTCTTGGGACAGGTGTGTACGTGCCTGTGCAGGTGCCGGTGCTGGTGGGAGAAGCATGAGCTGCAGGCACTGATGGAGGTGGTCTTCACCTAGGGAATGTGTTCTGTGAGGATATAAAACTGAGTAAGGTTGTGTTGATGCCTGAGGAGAAGGTGGGAGGTCAGGGTGCAAGGCAGTGAGGGAGTGGCTTGGTAACATCACTTTTTAGAAGCTGTTAAAAGAAAGGTTCTTGTGGGCAGGGGTGGTGGTTTCTTTTGTCCATGAGCTCTAGATGACTGTTCGAGACAGCAGTCCCATTATGAGGGATGGATACATTCTCTTCAATGTTTAGGAACAGGTTGGGTTTTTTTCTATTAAAATTGTATTTGGGTGAAACATACTCAAAACGTGAGTAGGCATTTTTTCCCTGATCTCTGATTTGAAGTACCGTGTTTCTCAGTCACTCTAAAGTAATTTCCCACCCTGAGTGTGGGGAACACATACCCTCTCTGGGCCGGAAAGCCAGGCCCTGCTATCCAAAAACAAATGGATGATGCATTGCATGGTGGCTCAGCTGCCAGTATCTCTCAGGTATCTGAACATATCTGACCTGACACCTCTTCTTGACTCCATGTGGAAGGAAAAGAAGGCATGGAAATCTGGTGTGGCAAGCCCTGTTCTGCTGCCTGCAGTGCCTTTGGGGATGTGAAAGGCTTGTGCTACAACACTGTGTAGATTGAAGGAGGGGGGTTTGTGCTCTGGAGAAGACAGAAGAAAATTGGTGGTACACGGTGAACTCTGGGCTGTTGAGTGTGTGTCTGTCTGGTACACCTGAGGGCAAAATGGAAAGAAATGCATGGTGTCAGAATGCCTGATGGATGTGAGGAGAACTGGATTGAGGCGCACAGAAAAGACATAAAGTGAGATGTTAATCAGTAACAAGCTGAGTCATCTTGTAACAGCTTGCAATGCCAAGTAGAGATGTACGCAGCCTGAAAGGAAGGAATGCGCAGAAGTGTGTTTATTCCAAGTACAGAAGGACTCACCCTCCTTCTCACACTCCAAAACGGGGCATTTTGTTGCTTTTGAGACGAAGTAACAGAATGCAGTAGGAAATGTGTCCCTATGCCTTTTGTTCTCTGTAATGTTCTTCGGATGGAATAGCCTTGGTGTGAAATGCCTGGTAATGAACCAGAGGGCAGCTGCTTACCCAGCCTGTGTTCTGGACATCAGCGTTCTTGATCCAGCCTGCTGCATCTTCAGGGTCTTTTAAATGACCTCTTCTTGATTTCTTGTCCAAAGAAGGGCTTCAAGCCAGGCAGTTTGTCAGAGAAGAGCTTGAAGAGAGGGACTCATTAACCTAGAATGATGTATTGTACAATGAAGATGTCTGCTTTAAAAGGAAAGAAAGCAGAACAAATCGTATTCCTGTTGTTTGCCCAGCACAAAGTCTGGTTTGTTTCAAGGAAGTATCTGGTCCTTGACATTTTCATTTTCTTATTGTTGGCTCTGAATTGCTCACCTGAGACTGAGCTGCAGGTGTCTTCAGGTTCAAACGAAGTAGAACATTCTTGCTTCTCAGATTTCAATGAAATTTGTGTGCTGTAAGACCAGAAACTACAATCTTTTTTTTCCAGGGTGACTGAATAAGTGGCTGAAATTGCTGTGTGAGTGGGTATAAAGAAAAGGATGTGGACAAAGGGATGAAAAATTTGTGTGAGAAAACACAGCTGGCTAGGCTGTACATCTCCAGTGCATTGAGCTCTGTGTACCTAGAGGGTGATAAACACAAAAAAAAGGAACGTGTCCATTGCCTGTGTTTGTCCAGTTGGCCTGTTGCCTAGTTGTACTCATGTAGTTGTGAAGATGTGGTCTTGGTGCTCCTGCTTCACTCTGGGTAAAGCTAAGATAAAGAGAAGTAGTGCTGGGGTCTACTAATATCTACTAATGTTGCCCCTGGAAAAGGGCAGTGAGATTAGAGGTACTTTGGGTGTGGCACAAGTTTATAGTTTGTCCTTCCTCATTAAAAAAAAAAAAAAAACCCAAAATATTAATTTAAATAAGTCCATGGTTTTTGTTCTAGCTAAAATGAGGGACCTCTCAGTCATAAACTGAATGAAAAGCAGAAACGTGTGTTGGATTACTGAGTCTTTGTTCAGGCAGGTGGATGTTTTATATACATTTTTAATGATTGTGGTGTCCCTTTGCCACTCCAAAATGCTACAGCTGCGTGCAGATATTTCAGAGAATACTTGACTTCTGGATGTATCTGACTAATGACAGCCCAGAGTTTTGACTTTTGCTATTGGAATTTCTGTATTATGATAGTACTAACACAGCAGTCTTTGCAGAATGCCTGAGATCCATAGTGTAAAAAGTGTGCTGAACTCTTTTTGTGGACTGTTTTTCTATTGTTTCTTTTGTGTGACTCATCTCTTGTTTTAGTGCTGTACCCAAGCAGCTTTTTTTAGCCTTTGATCCAAGATAACTGACACTTAAAACAACAGTCTTGCTTCCTTGGTTTTAAAGTGTGTTAGCTCCCCATGTCTTAAAACTGACATGTCACTTGCAACTGCATTCTGGTCCTGCCCTTACAGCAAGGCGTCTCTACCCTGTTGCAACTTGTTCAGAAATAGTTTATTTCAGGGAAACTTGTTGAACTAAGAGATATGAGATCTCTTCTCATTATACGTTTGAAAGCATCTATGCCTTTGGCATGCTGACCTCTCACCAAACTCACTGTGCAAAGTAAGTTGGTGCCCTGGAAATTAGTCAGGCAAGAGCGATGGTGCTTTGCTTTCACTTTTTTCTCACTGCTGATAGAGAAAATCTTGAGACGATTATGTCCTTCTAATGGGATTTTTCAAAACAAATGAAGCCCATTTTTAAAATGCTCTCAAGTGCTTATTCATAGACACGCACGTACTTTGCAGCTAGAAGCTTTGCAATGCCTGGGTGAGGAGGAATTAATTAGCAACCTTCTTGCTAGGTGGTGTCCTCTTTCACTCTTCTCAGATTGCAAAGGGTAAGAATGAGAAAAAAACTAACCTGATTATCTCTTTTCTTGATTTCATGCTGGCCCACCCCAGACAGCTTACGCCAAGCGTTGTGGGTAGAGTTCAGTTAAAGTTTCCACCAGACAGGGCCTTTGCAGAGCTGGGTGTTGCCATTCTCACCTTACACGCTTTGCCTGTCCCTGCTGTCCTTTGGCTGGTGCTGTCCCTATCGGTCACTGCTGGGAGGTGTTGGGGACAAAGGGCGTGACTGCTGCAGTATGAAGGGTGAGGATCAGCATTGTCACTGCAGGCTGCAGCTTTGCTTGTGCCCGTGAGGTTTCACCAGGGAGTTACTGTGGCTCAAAGGCTGAAAAACCCAACACTTTCTCCAAGCCCTCCCTCCCTCTGTGCAGAGCTTCACTGTTACAGCAAGAAGTCGCTTTTCCCTTGGCTTCATTTTGTTCACTAAACATTGCTCTAAGAAAGCAAGTCTTTAATTACTGTTTTGATAAGCATGGATATTTATTGAGAATAAAGCATGAAAGTAAATATGTCAACCTTTTCACACCTACACAGTAAAAATGAGATACCTGCAACTACCTTTAGAAAAAACAACTTTTCTCTTACAGTTTCACTTAATTTTCACTTACAGGTTGTGGTAGGAGCTGTTTTGTGGCAGTGTGTCTTTGAGTGTATCTACATGTCCCCCCCTTTTCCTCCCTGAAACTTGGTACTATTGTTGCGGGAGGCTCTTTGTTTATAGTGGAGCTATATTAGCACTGTAGCAGGGTACAGGCTGCTACTCTTGACCCCTGGGGTTTCTGCGAAGGTCACAATGGAGGAGCTGGAATTCCTGCCTTAATTACATTGCAGCAGAATATCCATGCTGGTTTTCCCAAAAGATTAACACAATGACACTGCACTGCTTTGAAATGTGATCTCAGAGCGTCTAGCTCTCAGGACAGCTTCTTTCATGTTTAACACATGCATGGATTTTGTGTATTTTTAAATGACTAATTACTATTCCTTGGAGTAAAATGTGAATGTTAGCTTATCATGCTGGTTATTTGCTACTGCTTTTGTCTTTCTTACCAGAAGCCTTCAGTGCTCTCCTGTGGAGTAGCAGGGAAGAGAGACTTTGTTTCCCTGGTAATATTTTGAGGTAGCTAAACTGCACCTATTATGCAGTTGCCGTAATGTACGGTAAGGTACAGCTCTACAGATTTGAAAAATAAATACACAAAAAATTCTCCAGGAGTTAGGCTAGATAGACCACAGGGATGCCTGCAGAATTGCAGCAAAAGTGAAGGCACAGATGTTGCTGTTCTAGGACTTTGGGGAAAGCATGCTAGAGAGAACTGTGCGCCTTTCCCTCCTTATATATAGCTTGGCTCCCAGAGCAAGTAGATTCTTGGCTTCAATCCAGCTGTGCTGTGAAATGTGGTATCAAAGTGTCTGCTCTGTTGTGAGAAATTGGTTTATCAGTCATTGACCCTGGCATGGTCAACAGAGCAGGGACGTTTTGTAGGTGTCCCGGTTTCATACAGTGTCTGTGGTTTTCTCTGTGCTCTTGATCTGGGGTGGTGCCAGAGTACCTCAGGATGATTTGTCTTTGTCTTAACTTCTGTATGCTAAGAGCACTTCCAAACTGGATTGCACCTCCAGGGAAAATATGAACATATCTATTTTCACTGCTGTTTCCCCCCAAAGCAGTTTAGTCTCCAATCATTCTGGAAATAGTCTCTCTTTAAATAATGATACAAGGCTTTTTCTTTCCTTCTCTCTCTCAGAACTTAAGTACTGAGAAGGAAGACTGGACTTGTTTATGCACCTGAATTACCCCTCCTTCCTTTTACCCCAAATCCTCATGTGCCTACAGACAGACTATACATGGCAACATTTTTTTTGGATGGAAGCCCACAATAATACTGTTTTCTTTCTGTCACTGCTGATGAAAGTATCACGAAGACACTTGCTGCAGGGCAGAGCAGGAAGATGTTCACGTTTCTGGTGCGTACTCCAGATGTTTATGCAATGTGCCTAAGCTTGCTGTGGAATACAAAATATTTGTGAAAAGCCCCCAGGTCTATCCCTGGATAAGCTATTTGTCCAGGTTTTCTGAACAAAGCAGGAGAGAGAGCTTAACTGACAAGCCCTAATTAGCTCTGTTCTCTAGCAACTCTTTCCCAGGAGAATGACTTGGGGAAGGTTGTTATCAAATAACTTTGAAACTGGAAAACCGTAATGTTGACTTTTCCCTTTATTTGTGCTTACTTGAATAGCAAATACTGAAACAGACTGGAGAAATTCCTGCTCTTAAACAGTGGCAATTAAATGGTTGCAACCAACATTTGATGCAAACTCAGATCTTTGTTCTGTTTCCTCTCTTTACCACATGCCACTTTTGTTTGACTTAAAGTATTTTCATCTCAGACCTTTTGAATAGGTATTTTAGGTAATGCTTAGGATAGTCACTCTGTCATCTTTTAGTCCTTTTTTAGTTTATGTAGAAGAAGGAGAGAATCTTCAAAATAAAGCTGTCCCCATTTTTCATGTGTGTGTAAGAAAGTACACAGATTTTACACTCTGCATAAACCATTGTTTACAAAAACATATTTAAAACTTACAAAAAAAAAATCCAAAAAGTTTGGGTTATATGGTCAAAATAACACTGACCAATTTTCATTATCTTGAGATTTCAAATACATATGGAAAATACTGCCCTGAAGATTTACTTTGTATGATGTTGCTGTGGCAACTTGTATTCCCTGATACACATGGTTATTCTGCATAAAGGGAAAACACATTGTTGATACTACAAAATCTGACTTTATATATCAAGAGGTGCTTGACTGTGTGCATTGCTATGATTTCTGAAGTTTGGGACGTATATAGTAAAGAACAAGAGATACAGGGAGCTGGACTCCTTGAAAAACAAAACAGAAGAATGATTCTGGAATTATTAATGTATCTTTGCAGCAACACTTATCCAGATGCATGCATCGTCCCCAGTGCCAGGGGAATTAGCTGAAATGAATACCTGGTATTCCACATATAATTGTGCCAAGCACCAAGAGTGAAATAGGCTGAATTAAGAACACTGGAAGTTCCATTGTAGGCAAGGGGTTAGTCAGGTCAGTTGCACAGAACAGCAACATGTAGCTGTTGGTATCAAAATAAGTTCATGGGCAATTGGGTTCAAAATAGCTATAGATATTGCTGCATCTCACTTGGTCAGGAGTGCTGTTAGGTTTTGATTTTCAGGAGTATGAGAACTTAGCTAGAGAAAACTTGTTATTTGACATGTGTGTGCAGTTTGTCTGTCTTGTGAACAGCATTTTCTCCCTCTTCAGAAAAAAATTCCATTTTGTGTTGTCAGCCTTAAAAAGTACTGAAAACCTTAAAAGTACTGAAAATGTTATATATTTCACAGCTCCAGCTGTGAATATTGGCTTGTAGTATTTTGTTTTTCTTGTAGTTCCACCGCAAGAAAAAAACTTGAGTGGTGAATGCTGCTTTATCCTCACAGGGAAGACAAGGCTATAGGCAGAGGACACCCAGTATGCTTGGTGTGAAGGGGAAACTGCCATACGCTAGGTAGCCACGATGTGAGAAGTGGATGCCTCTGGAGTCAGGAACAAGCGTGGTCTCTTTCCTGTGTGCTTCATCTGCCTGTTTACCTTCCAGTGGGTTTTTATCCCACACAGCCCTGTGGATTGGTTCTGCCAGAGGTCCTTGGGTTTGCTGAGGAGCAGGCAGGCAACACACAGGTGTGTGAAGCATCATCCTGCAGGAATGGGTGGATGATGAATGATGGGATGTGGTTGGTGCTACAGCAGGCATCCTTAGAAGTGCCACATGAATGGATGCAATGGGTTTATGGGGTTGAAGGAAAACAAAATTACAGTATTATCAGTGGTGGGGCAGAAAGCTCAAAATTCATGGTTTAGCCTTTGATTTGGCAGCACTGACATTTTATCTTGGTAACATGTGCACAGTTGAGTCCAGAGAAAATTTTTCTGGCCCTAAGAAATTTTGTTCTCCTGAGACCTCATGAAAAATTTTCATAATTGATGGTTGGGATATGATCTAAGCCTGGAGTGTCAGTGTGACTTTTCCATTCATATTGGTTTACGGATGAAAGAATGTGTGGCGAATACCCAGAGTAATTATGCATGTTTCTAATGTTTCAGCTTGAATAATACCGCCCACCTTCCCAGAGAGGTCAAGTTACTGTTTCAGGCATTGCAGTTAAATAATGTACCGTGTGCCAGAGAGAAATGGGAGACTAACAGCCCTGTAAGTTTTTAATTTTTTTTTTTTTTTTTTGGCTCTTTGAGGAAATAATGAAATCAGATTAGGTTTGTGTCACTGAGTAGGTTTTGGATTTATAGTCTATTTAAAATATATCTAAATGGGAGAGTACTTGTGGCTTGAAGTGGTGATTTGTTTTTGAATAGCAGTACTTAATGTCTAAGGAGTATTAAAGTGTGTGTGTGTGCCTGGTCAGTGTCTCTTTATGGTGCACAGATTGTTTGCAAACTGCTGCAACAACATGGACAGTCCCACACAAGTCAAATTCTGCTCAGCAGAAGTGGTGGTGGGACAGCAATTAAATTGTTGATTTTTCGTCCACGGTGACCCAGAGTACCTGCAAGCACGCTGAGATGATAAAGCAGCATTGCAAAGCTTGTGCTGACTTTTTAATCTGCATTTCCATTCTGTGGCCTCCCTCCTCTGCCTTTTGCTGGCTGCCCTTGCAAATGGGAGCCTACAGCTTTTCAGGCAGAATTGGCTGAGGTTCACATTGCTTAGTGACCTTCATGTTATATGCACTGTGTGGGTTAGATGGAACTTTTGCATGTAGGTGACATTTTTTAGTGGTTCAAGAGAAGCATACAGTGACAATCACACTATGCATACGTGTGTTTTCCCCAATCTACTTTGAAAGATTGTTGTTAGACTACAACCTTATGTCTGTGACTTGGAGCATGAAAATCTAGTATTTAAGGTTTTGGTGAGGGGAGGTGGTGTTCTGCATGTGGAGAGAGAGAGAGTGGATTAGTATTGTAAGGAGAGTCTCACTGCTTATTTTGTGACAGAAAGGACAGGAATACTGGTGGATGGGAGGCTGGATGTGACCCAGCCGTGGGCACTCACAGCCCAGAGAGCCACATGTGTCCTGGGCTGCATCCAGAGCAGTGTGGGCAGCAGGGCCAGGGAGGGGATTCTGCCCCTCTGCTCTGCTCTGCTGAGACCCCACCTGCAGTGCTGCATCAGCTCTGGGGTACCAGCACAGGAAGGACATGGACCTGCTGGAGTCCAGAGGAGAGACACTGAGGTGGTTAGAGGGGTGGACCACATGTCCTATGAGGAAAAGCTGAAAGAATAGGGATTGTTCAGCCTGGAAGAGAGAAGGCTTCAGGGTGACCTAATTGCTGCCTTTCAGTATCTGAAGGGAGCCTACAAGAAAGATGGAGGGGGATTTTTTACAAGAGCATGTAGTGACAGGATAGAGGGAAATGGATTAAAACTGGAAGAAGGTAGGTTTAGATTAGATATTAGGAAAAAATTCCTTACTGTGAGGATGGTAAGACACTGGGACAGATTGCCCAGAAAAGTTGGGGATGCCCTCCCTGGAAATATTCAGGGCCAGGCTGGATGGAGCTTGGAGCAAGCTGGTCTAGTGAAAGGTGTCCCTGTTGATGGCAGAGGGGCTGGAACTGGATATCTTTAAGTCCCTTCCCAGCGAAACCATCTTGTGATTCCAAAAATATTGCCATTTGTTTATGCTGCCTTTAGTAGAGTTCCTGATCAATGCCGTTGCTCAATATGCGAGCCATGGACAGTTTCAGAAGAGAAGAACATCCTGACTAGCACTGCCTGTGTCCTGCTTGTCCTCCTCTTGTCTTCCTTATGCCAGGACGAACTGCTTTGTGTCTTAGGGACGCTGACAAATGTCTTACCATGACTGGGTTTGAAGTTTAATTGGGGAAAGCTGTTCTGTTTAGAGCTGGTGGTAGAACTCTGGGGAATAATCTGTCCTTTTCCTTGGAGGCCACATATTTGGTTATTTAATTTTCCTGGTCTTGAATCCTTGGAAATGCTTTTTTTGTCTACCATCTCTCATCTAAAATGTCTGGTTTACTGTTTTGTCTAGAACACAGTGTACTTGAAGGCATAGGAACATACAGTAGTTATTCTGGATTTGGTTTGCTTCACGGAGGTAAATTCAAAATGACCTTATTTTTAGCTGTTCTTCAGCAATTGATTCAGAACATCTTATGAGACAGCTGTGATATCTACTTTTTTTTCTTTTTCACAAGTGAAACAGTATTGCCATGACAATGGCCCTGAGTGATACATGACTTTTCTTGTTGCAGTCTGCTGCAGTGGGGAGTGTGCCACCCAATAGCACTGTGCAGCTTGGGGTTCATCAATTCATTGTGTTTTCAGAACTTTAGGCTGAAAATATGATGGTGACTTTTTTCTTGTCTTGGTTCAGTGTCATAGCTTTCACAGAGCTATCGCCAGGAGTGTGTGGAGAGTGTTGAAGATCATTCCCAAACAGTGCTGGATTTTGAACGCTAGTCTAACACAGCCTTTCCAAAATTCCCATCCTTTAGGAATATAAACTTGAGACTGTCACTAGGAAGATGGTCATAAGATCCACTTGAAAATCCATAGAGGCAGTTAGGCAACATGCATATGGAAAGTCCAGGCTGCAAAGAAGTGACCTGGTCCAGGGTTTGGCTTGGTGCCAGAGAAAGATGTGAGCTTTGTTGTTGATTTTCATTCTGACTCGAAGTCTTAGGATGTTGCCTGTCCCTAAGTAAGGCAAGCTTCAGCCTTTAAGCCTAGACATGGAGGTGGATGTCTGAGGGACAGGAATTACCTAAGATGCAGGTTCTTGGCATGCTTCTAGAGCAGACCAGCTGCCTATTGTTAGCTATAGCTGTGTTACACCTGTGAAGATGTGTAGTGATGACTGACATCTGGAGAATGTTTTCATGTTCTGTGAGGATGGGGAAAGAGCACAAAGAGGAGTTTTTACAGATATTTGCTTTTATCACTTGAAATCTAATAACTCAACATTTTTGGGAGTCATAAAGGTTATTAGTGTTTCAGATCTGCTGCTTCTGGAAATAATATCTATCAATTCTATATCTTTAACTGAATTTTAAAGGTTAAGATATTTAGTGAAGTATCTTCTGCCTTTTAAAAGCTTCCAGGCCCCTTTCCCTCTGGTCCTGTCCTTGTCCAGCTGAGATGGGACCAGAGGAATAAGCAAGTGGCTCTCCTCAGGAGCATCATGTGTTTCACTGGCTGAGGCTGTCGCATCTGGGAATGAGGCAAGCAAGATAGTGTTTTGTGATCCCTTTCAGTTTCATTCCCCACCTTTGCAGCTCGTTTTCATTGCAAGACAAAAGAAATACCTTCATGCCCTTTTCTAATCTCTGCTTGCCTTAAAGAAGCAAGTACAGATGCATCATGTCCTTTGTTGCTTATCAGCAGTATTTTATGATATGGTGATGTAAACAAGCAAAGGATTTCACTGGGTAAGAGATGGCAGTACAGGATGTAATTGGTGTACGAAGAAAAGTTAAAAGAAGATGTGTAGCCAAGGGTCTTTCCAGTTTCCCTTCTTTCTTGAACCACTTTTTTAGGTAACTTCACAGCAGTGCTTCTGTTGGGACACCCTGTTCTCCCTCTGTTTCTTGCCTAATATCAAGTATTCCATCTAAACTGGCCTTGTAGAACACATCCTGCTTTGGAGACATAGAAAATACACTATGTTTTTACGTCTGGGCTAAGATTTGGTAGCTTAGTTTTGCAGTCAGAGAACAAAGAATTACATCTACCTGCACATGGGCATGTGTAGAAAAAAAAAAATCCTCACAAACAGAACTTGGGTGTGTTACTGACTTTATCTCCTCAGTCACTGGGTGTGAATCCCTATACAGGTGAAGTCCAAGAGTAGCAGACTGAGAGGAAAAAAAGTCCTGGGTGAATTCGAGCAGAGGCTTCATCTCTGGCAGCAGCCTTGGTTGTTGGCGTGGGTGTTAATTCTGATTCTTTTCAGAGGTTTGGCCATTTCTGGTTAAGACTCAGACCTCTGTCTGCCACAGCTGAAGCTCTCTCTCACAGTGGTGGTTGTGTCATGGTATTTGTTTGTCCTGCCAAGCAAAGGTGTCCCCTCACAAAGCCCAGCGTGTGCTCCACAGTTTCTGTAGGGAAGGTTCTGGAGCAGGGACTGGAACATGTATCTGACCTCTCAGTGCCCACTGAGTGCTGAGTTGACTTCACCTGACTGAGACAGCTAAAGCTATTAAAATTCAGTGCATGTTTGTATGGCTTGCTGGATTTTGTCACCATCTTGACTAGTTTTTGTTGTTTGGAGACTGAAGTGTTCACCTATACTGCTGCTTTTACTAATTGTGTACAATTCACAGTCAGACTGTGGGTAAAAAATATTTTCAAGGAGAGAGCCTTTTATTAGTCTGTGTTAAACTCAGATGTACACCATATGTTTTGACAACATTTGTAAATATTTTTGAAATGGGTTGGGTAGCCAATGTGTCTTTTATGGCACCTTTCTATTTTTCATGAACTGAAGTATTTGTAAGTGTGAAAACTGCTACTTAAACACCTATTTATCAAATGCAATTTAATTACTCATAAGTGAATTATTATGCTTTTTATGATGTTTTATTAGTCTGGGCTGCATCTGGCAGACTTATTTGAGTATTTCTCCTCTCTGCTGAGAGCATGAAAATCTCAAGGACTCTTGATACTGTTTAATCAATGTGATTTCACCCTGTCTCAAGGCAATGCACTCTGTTAAACAGTTGTCCCTGTGCTTTTGCTAAAAGAAACAGCCTACGTGTTGAAACCACTCACCAACTTCTGAACACTACGGTACAAACCCAAGGTGAAGCTGTCTTTCCTTGTGCTGTGACCTCTGTGCAGAACTGACAGACACGTGAGAAGCCAGCCTTGCCTGCCAGCTTCTAGGTGAGCTGGCGTACACCATTCACCTGCAACGTGAGCCATCTCACTTAAGTAGGTCCTGAATTCATGGGACTGTGTTCTGCAGAGGGTCTTTGTCTGTTGAGAGGACATAAGAACAGGGTTGTCTCAGAAATTACTCATTTTTAAACACGTATTTGTGGGGAGGAGAAAGAGGGGACTGGATAAGGGGCTCCTCAGGATCCGAAATTGTCTGTTCTGCATGTCAGTAAAACGATTCTCTGGCTATGGTTTGTTTGTGCCACAGGGCATGACTCTTCGGTGTCTTTCATTCTTTGATGGACAGGTATGAGGCTGAGTTCTGCTGCAGGTTGTATTGTGTATTAGGTGTTCCCCTTCCCTATTGCTCTCTGGTTGTTCAAAAGCCAGTTACTATTGGGACAGGTGCTTTAAGCTACTGCTGAGTACATTATTCCTTCTAACGATTCAAAAGAAGATCAAAGTCCATTTGCAGTACGTGAAGAGCATGTCTCAGTACCAAGAGGTGGCATCAGGTACGGTAGATAAAGTGTTCTGGCTTTAGCCCAGGACTTGTTTTATCTCCCGAAAGTTGAAAGCAAAGTCGCTTTGGCAACAATTTAACTTCTACCCTGCTAACAACCACACCATAACCTGCTAGCTGGAGCTTACTAAGTGGAGAACATTTACACCTAGTGCTAGAGAGTTTCTCCTGGGTCTGCTTTAAATATCTGTTAAAATGTGGCGCGAATTGCTGCGGCTGATTGTCAGGCAATCACCGTTGTCATAACACATAGCTCCTCTGAGATGCTGACCGGAACCTTTGCTTCTTGAGCCCAGGAGACTGTCTTGTGGGTACACCCTCTCACATTCCTCCTCCTAGCAGCCGAGGATGCTCAGTAATTGCTGGTCGATTATTTTAGTGTTTTTCAAGAACTGGTGCAGGGTACAGCTCAGTATTGTGCGCTGAAGATCGTAGATTTCAATCCAACACGCCGCTTCTGGGAGGAAACACCCCTCTATGGAGGGCTCGTCTTTGGTGTGAGACTCTTTCATGTGAAAGGCTGCGAGGCGAGTATCCAAATGGCAATGCATCAGCATCGGGAGATTCCCGAGCAGAGCAGTCATGCTGCTGTGGTGCCCTGCCCGGATTAATTGGTATCTCTGAAGCGGTAATTAGCATAGTGCTTTGTGCCACCCAGACATAGCCTTAGTTATTTACTTTAGTAATTATGAGAACTTATGTCAGTGAAATGTACCAAGGCTGAATAGTGCTTTTGACTACTTAAAGGCTCTCTGTCCCAAAATGCAGAACGTGTTCACCAGGAAATAGTCCCTTCACCACTGAAAATGTAACATACACATTTATTTTTGAAAAATGTCTCCTCCACACCAATAATGTAACTACCCCTCTGGTGCTACACAGAGGATCTCTAGCTGACTTAGCAGTGCTTGTTGGACACAACATCCGAGGCATATCTCAATAAAAAAATCCAGGCATGTCCTTGCAGTTGAGGGGGCTGGTGTTATTTCAGGCCAGCATAAATTCCTCTTTAGATAAGTGCATCAGTCTGCTGTCTGCTGGAGGGAAGTGTGTGTGTTGGAGGAGCGTGTGGGTGGAGGTGTTCAGCAGTGATAGAAAGGAAAAGGAGAGAAGATGGAATACACATGTTACCCATCTGGTAACTTGTCAGGCTAGTGAAGCACACTGTGAAACCTGTTAAAAATAGACACCACGTCTTTGGGATTTTAAGGAATATCTGCTGCATAGCATGTTTAGCTTAAATCTAAAATGTTATGAAGGTTAAAACTTTATGTAAAAATTGCAACTTTATCAGTAAATGCTCTCCTGTTGTATTATTCAACATCTCAGCTTAACTGTTTGAAGATGTTTGTTTTCATTTCTGCTTTTCTTTCCTTGTGCTTACTACTCAGTTATGTTACTCAGCAAGTAAATTTTCTGGCTGGAAATGAAATGAAATTGCCATTTGTAAGGCAGTTTAGAAGAACAATTATTTTTTTATGTGAGATATATACATCCATTTTGTACAGATTAAAATTTTGCTTAGTGTTACTTTTTTTTTTAAATACCCATTGTAACAGAATGTTTTCTGATGTTTAGTGTTTTTATTAATACCTGTTAGGTGTGGTTTGTTCTCCCCTTAAGGGAAAAAATGGGTATATGGTGTACTGTTTTTTATTTTGGTCATGCTTGGGTGTGTAGGAGTCAGATGATTGTGTACACATGCATGCTGTGATTTGTTTGGGGTAAAAAGTGAAACGGAAGCATTCTTTCCATCTGGTGTGGGAAACAGTCAGGTACATGGTAAGTCTTAGCTCCCAAAGGATTTCTGGCTTTTGATCAGTCCTCTGACAAAAAAGAAAAGTTTCCCCCAATATTATTACTAGTTCATCTCGAGGCTCAAGCCCTGTCCTGATTCTAGCCTTTGGTGTTGAACAGTTACTGTGTTTTCAGGCTGATTTGGAGCAGGTGTGGGCAAAAACTCTCTTCAGCTAAATTACACAGAGTACCTGGTAGGGAGCTCATGCTAGCTGTGGGACAATGAACAGAATGTGAAATCTCTTGGAAAAAAAATAACTCATGAGAAACACCTGAATGATCTTGACCCCATGATATGGGGACACATGGCAGCAGGGGTTTGAAAGTCAGGTTTTTGTGTCCTTTAACAGTGGCCCAGGGTGTATAACTATTGACTGAACATCTGGAAAGTGCTGTACTGCTTTATACAGAAGTGTAGTGGAGGAGGTTATAGAGAAAAGCAATGATTGTGGTACTTCCTATCATCTGTGAATATAGACCTCCAAGGATATGATTTGTTTCCTTACGCAATTGCAGTCTTTATTATTATGTAAATGGGATGTTTGTAATCAGCTTAGACTATACCCCCATTATAAGAAAGGCATTTTTAAGGTATCATTAATAGGTAACTTGTTGTATAAAACATTTGTATTTTAGATAAATAGCTAAAATTACAAGTAAATTTATTGAAAATGTGTTAGAAAGAAGAGGGGAGAGGAAATTGACTGCAATTTCCTTGGAGTAACTTAAGAACACGGAATACTGATTTAAAGCTCAACTGAGCTTGGGGCTTTTGGATTTCTGTTTTTTTTAACAAATGTAGGTGCCCAACTTAGTCCACTCCTCCCAAAGACATGGACCCTTGTAGTTTCCCTTCAAATGCTACTTTTTATTTAAGTGTATGCAGATAATTAACTCTTACGAGGCTTTTTTAAGGATTTGTAAACAGTGTAGGATTATTTGTCTGTCTAGGTGCTTTGGCTTGTGACATGCTAGATTTTTTATTAATTTATAATAAAGACCCTGTAATTTTTACCTGGCAACTCCATATCTATCAAATGTCGAAGTGGCATCACTGTGCAACTGTTGCACATCAGCACCGCCTCAGGGTGCAGCTGACTGGGACAGTACTTGTGAGGCAGGATGTCTCAGTGCAAGGAACCCTGTCTTGTGTTTATGTGGATGTGCCTCTAGTTTTGGGAAGTTTGCTCCTCTGGAGGATTAAACACACCAAATGGGTTGGAGCTGAAAACCAAGTACCTAAACCGGATGGGTGGAATATCTTGCTGGATTGTTGTGGAGGAAGAGAGCTGCCTTATGTGCTGTAGTGGTGCAGGCATGAATTCTGCTGCAGCTTTACTCAGAGTGGGTTGCGTGCTCACAAGATGAGCATTCTGCAAAAAGCCTGTCCAAGGAAACAAGCCCAGTCCATCTGTAAATGTTTCTCCTTTTCCTGTAGTTTGTATAGTACCTCCATGTATCCACATACATCACGATCCTCACTTATAACATGCTAATACTTAGCTCATGTGGGTTTCTGATGCATCTCCCAGTTTAAACTAATCTGGGTTACAAACGTTTACTGCTGTGTTTTTTGTAACTGGTGTGGCTGGTGTATCCTGGTATGCCTGGAGCTTTGTTTCTGTGCATTCACATGGACTGTTGTTTGAACAAAGATTTAAATTGGGAAGGCAGGGCAGGGTGACACAGCTATTGCAAGATGCATGCTTTCTCCTCATGGTGCTGTAGCCAAAATGTGCTTGAGCATTTCACCTTGGAAACAAAAAATAACTTAGCCTTTCATTTTTGTGGAAATTTCTTCATTGTTCGGCAGCATGGCTTTACCAGGCATCAGCAGTTTTAGGCACAAGATACATTGCACAACGTATGGACTAATTTGTGCTTTTAATTTCTCTTCTTGTAGGATGATTCTCAGGTTCCTGAATGTGCTGTCAAATGCTGACACACTGAATTAGCTGAATCTGCTGCATTATTTCTGATGTTTAAAAAGGCCTAAAGGAAAGTAGAGACTGGCACTTCTGTTACAGTCTTTTAAGGTAAGATGTTATTTCTTTTGTCAGGGCAGAGAGAAGAAGACAGATGTGGTTCCACAAGCTATCCTAGCCCCACCTCTTGGTCTCTAATCAACCTATTGTCATTTAGTACAATACAGCCACTTGCTACTCACTCAGCAATTGGATGGAGGAGAGAATCAGAAGAATAAAAGTGAAAACCTTGTGCATTCAGACAGAGACAGTTTGATATGGAAAGCAAAAGCCATGCACGGAAGCAAAGCAAAACACGGAATGAATTCACCACTTCCCATGAGCAGGAAAGCCAGGCCCCATCATGCATAGAGGTGAAGACAAAATTCATCACTCAAATGTTCTCTCTTCCTTCTTCCCTCTTCATATGCTGAGTGTGATGTCCTATGGTCTGGAATATCCCTTTGGTCAGCTGGGGTCACCTATCTTGGCTTTGTTCCTTCCCAATTCCTTGTGTACCCCCCAGCCTCCTTGCTAGTGGTGTGGTATGAGGAGCAAAAAAGGCTTCATCACTATGCATGAATGCAGCAATAACTAAAATGTCCATGTATTATCAATCCTGTTACCAGCACAAATCTTAAGTGTAGCTTTTTATTAGCTATTGTGAGGAAAATTAACTCCACCCTAGTCAAAATCAGCACGAAACTACATAAACCTAAGGTTGTATGGGACCCAGCTATCAGTATTTGTTGGTTATAAGCAAATTCACTGACTCCAGTAAGACAAAATCCATGGAATTTGAAGAAACATCCATGAAGAAACAATTTATTTTCTTTTCCGAAATTACTAATTCTGCACTCTTAAGTGCTTGTGTATCTTTGCATTCGCATGCCTTAGTTCTTCTATCTATATATTAGAATTATTTGGTAGTAGTGGTCTTCAGTTGCTATAGAATGCCATGCTGCAATCAGCTCACCATCAGGAAAAATAAGGCTGTGAAGCTAAACATGACTGTAGCTAGAGAAGTGACCATTCTGCTTTGACTAGAGTTGCTGCTGTGATTGTTCACTAATTACCCTATGCATCTTTTGGACTCATGGCTGCATTGTCAGCTGCAGTGCAGTGCTGCTCATTTTCTCAGCAGCACAGCAGACCAGCCACAGAGCAGACTGACAGGGAGTCACTCAGCACCATGTTGATGCTGTGCCCAGTGAGCAGCATGGTCTCTTACTGCTGCAGAGTTGTTATGGTGACCAGTGATTGGGTGTAAGTACCCCAGCAGGACAAGGCTATATAGATTTTTTTTTCCTCTTTTCTGTGCAAAGATCAGGTTAAGTGCAACACCAAAGGGATGGCCTGAATGAAATCTCTAAGAAAGGAAGCCCAGATAAGTAATGGCTGTGTTAAGGCTCTCTCCTACTGTGTCCTGAATTGGCTCAGGTTTGACAGCTGCTGTTTGAAGTGGCAGTTGAATCCTGTTTTTATTTACAGTTAGTGTCACTGCCTCCCCATCTTATTACATACAGTTGGATGAGAGGTAAGACACCCCTAAAACTGAACTTCTCTTTTGAAGAGGAAGGATTTAGTCTCTTGACAATTTTAATTACCTAGGATGGCCAATTGCTTTTCTTGTGCTGCTTTTGCAGCTTTAATCAGAGCGTAAGTAAACAAGCAGTGGAGACAACTTGTTTGGCTTTTGACTGTGGAGTAAATCTGGTGCTTACGGATTGCTGAATTGCTGCCAGCTTATGGGGCAGGTAAAGGGCTCTTGAATCTAGTGATTCCAAAGACATGGGGACACCAGCTGGTTTTCCTCAAATTTTGAAAACCAGTAAATGTGGAAAAGGAGATCTCCTGCCATTTTTTATTACTCTGTGAACTTGCCATTTAGATGTGGAGGTGTGTGTGTCTGTAGCTGGAAACACCCAGACTCCACTGACTCTCTCTGGCCCTGTTGTGTAAAAGCACTTCAGAAAGGGGACAGAGGGTTCTGCAGTAGACAAGCTGCCATGATTGGGAAGCCTGTGTGCACTTCCTCTGCAGGCCTCACACCAGCAGATTTTGGATTGGCCCTGGGCTCTTGCTCATAGGGCAGTGTCTGTTCTTCCTTGGCTGTTCTTCCCTTGGGTGTAGCTGGGGTCTTGCTCTTCTGGAGTTTATTCTTTTACCAGGAAAAGCATTTGTACATGGATTTTGTCTTTTCTGGTGCCAAAGAAGGAGAAATGCTTAGAACAGGCAAAATAAGGAAACTTACTGTTGCTATGACGAGGCTGGTTGCAGTTCCTGTGTGGCTGTGTGCTGCAGCCATGTCCTGGCTGTAGGAGAGGACACCCTCAGCCAAAGATGGGTTTCTAAGTGAAGGAAATGTGTGCATATATGCCCAGAGGGGCTTTCAGGCTGCCTCTGCAGATCCCCAGCCCTGCCAGCGTGCTGCAGCAGGTGCCAGCAATGCAGTGCAGTCACAGCACACTGCGCGTGTCACACACACACTGCAGTCACAGCCTCCGTGCCCAGCGGGGTGCAGTGGGTGGCCCTGTGAGGTACAGGGTGGAAACTGAGGGGAGGGTGCTGTAAGGACACATGTCCAGAGGGAGGGGAAGATATGACTGCAGAAAGGCTGGAAAATCCAGAGCAGACTTGTATGGGCTCTCAAGGGAGTGACAATAGGGATGATTGCTGTCAACCTCGGAAAGCACTGGAGCACCAGGTTCAGTCACTGAGGAGTGGACAGTGTCAGCTCTTGTCACAAGGCTGTGGAGAGGAACAGGATGAAGACATTTCCTTTTCAGGTGCTCTGAATTTAGGTACCCTCCAAGTTACATTCACACATACATTTGTAAGTATCTTTGGTTGTCCCTAGATGGAGTGGCATGGTGAGCTGTCCTGTTGCATCAGTAGCTCTGGGCAGTTACGGAGGGCAGGGGAGTACAGGCATTACTGGCAGTAGCCATCAGCACAGAGTTGTGCTACCAATTAAATGTCAGTACAAAAAGTAGGGTTACTAATTTAGCAAGTTGTGGGAGAAGTGGGTTTAATTTCTCTCCACAAAGCACAGTATTTGAAAACTGGGTGTGGGATGATGGTGTGTAACACATTTCATTGTGCTCAAGGCGTTTTGCATTTGTACAGATGCTGATATCTTGAAATACTAATGTGAACACCTCAGTACTTTTTGCCTGTGCATTACAGAGCCAGCATCTCATTGGTGTGATACACTCCATGGAGAGGGTCCAGGAGCATTTTATCTATTTCTGAACTTCACTGAATGTGATCCCTGTGCAGATCATTAAAGCACTGCATTTCTAATTGGATCACAGACTTTGGCAATGTGAGATGAGCAACAGACTTATTAAAATTAATTTCCATTTATAAAACCATGATTGCTTCATTGAGATTGCCTGGGGTTTCTCAAAGCTTTGTCCTGTAGCCTTAATTTAGCTTTGACTTTAGTAAAAAAAAAGAGTTTACTGCAATATCATGATTTACAACAGCATTTTCACTTTTCACAGCAGAAACTCAGCCTCTTTAAGAGGGAAAAAATTCAAAACAGCAGCCAACCTTATGAAAAAAGTCTTGCATTTCTGACAGATTAAAATACAGACTGGTTGAAATACAAATGCTCAACAATCACCTTGCTTAGCTGATCCTTAAGCTGTAGTTTTTTACACTTCTCTTTGTCTTATCTTATTATTTTTGTCTGGCTTTTCTGAGTTTTCTGTGCTTGCTGGAGCAGTTAAATTGGAGTTTTACACACTGATTAGTTGGCTTCAGAGGTCCCTGATATACTTTCATGTGCAAGGGAGATCTGATTTTTGAGAAAGTATGTGTATTGGAAGTACAGTTAAACTTTTTGCTCAAATACAAATACCACTGAAAAGAGTTGACTTTCTTCTTTCAACACCTGCACAATTAAATATAGTCACTTTTTTCATTTGATCAGGTATTTCCACTTGACTAACTTAAAACAGTTGTGGCTTAAGCTCTGGTTCTTTCATCCTTCCTCCCCTTATTTGTGGTTGTGCTTAAATACGCCACAAGGCCATCAAACTGCCCAGCCATGCTGTGTTACAGCTTCCACCTTCCCACATTGTACAGAAGGATTTTTTCCCTGTCATCTTGTCATGCCAGTTGCCAGAGAGACCTGGAGGGTCCCACCTGGAGTGGTGCTCTGAGTGTGAAAAGGTTGTCACAATGTCACCTCATGCTTGCCAGTTTCTAGAGGCGAGCCAGCTGTGCAGCCTGACTGTAAAAGAAACAGCGGTAGAAGAGTGCAGTGTGACCCAAACCCACCTCCTGGTGGTGCTGCCATCCATCTCGTGGCTGGTTGCACCTGACTCCATGTCTGAAACCAGGTGGAGCCCCCACCTGCATATTGGCCACTGCCGGAGCAGAGTCCAGGCAGAACTGGATGGCAGATGTGCCCTTGGATGTGCAGATCTTGTGTCTGCATCCTGTGCTGTGGTGGCCAGCACATGCACTCCAAGTTCCTTGGTGCTTTCTTGCATTTCAGGCATTCAGGTGCTGGGACCACTGTGGTTGGAAGTGGTGCTGCTGACCAAGAGCAGCCAACTTGTGCCACACCATATTCTTGTGCATTTGGTCTGTGGAAGGGACCCCACTCCTCACTTTTTTGCTGGCACAATAAATGCTGCTGAGCTATTTCAGTACAGTAACTAGTTCTTTATATTGATGAAAGGCTTGTGTCCTTTTCTGATTTATGAGACTTGTGAAGGATTAAAAAAATAAGTCTCTTAATCTTTAGAACAAGCTAAACATAAAAAAAATCCCACCAAAACATCTTTGGGTTTTAGTTCTTTTGCCATCAGAACCTGACACCAATTCAGCAACTCTCAGGATTTTCTGAGAATGACAATTGGTTGCTAGTATAGAAAGTAAACTCTCTTGTTTCATGTTTTAATCTTAGCAAGTTCAGGGTTTTGAGGTGTTACCTATGTACTTTTATTTCCTCTTTTGCTGTTTCTCTACATGTAAGGCACAAGAGTAACTCATCTTTCTTTCTGCTAAAAGTACTTCTACTTTTTCAAAGGAGACGCTTTGTCCACTAGGAACTGTGTCTCAGCATGCTAATAAAACTCACTTTATGCCTTTAAAATGTTTATTCAAAGTGGCCTGGCTGGCTCAGAGTAGCTGTGTGGGTGGACTGTCCTTGAATTTTGTCAACTTAATTTAGTACTGCACAATACCCAGTGATGGAAAACAGCTATAAATTGTCTGTGTGCAGCCATGCATTATTGATAAAGGGTAGAATAAGCTCTACAATTTCTTTATCTGATGTTGTTAGTGCAACAACTGGCTGATTTGTTAAGACTTTTTCCCTTCCTATTGGCAGTAAAATATCTCTTCATTTTGAACTCTGAGTTTTCTGAATTTTGATTTGTATGAGGTTGAAAACTTGCTTGCTTTGTCTCCAGTGTTAAATGTAATGGAAATATTTTCACAGAGTAGAAACAAACTTAAGTTTAGGGGGAGCTAAGCAAACAAAAGCTCCATGCTGAAGAAAGGACTTTCCTGATTATCTCAAATATTTAGAAATAGAAAATGGATCATAAAGTCTCACAGTACATTTAGAAGAAAAAATGCTTTAATATACTTCATTTGGCACATGCTTAGAGAAAATGCTTTACAGTGAGCTCAGCATGCTTTGTAATTTCAGTGATCCTTCGAAGTTTATGAAAAAATCTCAAGCCTTAAATCTGTCACACCTTTTCTCCTGTTGACACTTATGATGAGTAGAGACTCTACTGAATATAATTTGCATATAAAACTGTGCTGTAAACTAAACAGTTCTTTCCTGTAGTTGAACGAAGGTACAATGAACTGATGAAAACAGGAAATTAATAAATATGTAAGTAAAAAAAAATAACTTGCCAGCAAAACTACAAGACACTTAGTCTTCCCAACAGATGTCCAGCACTGAAACTCCTTTTTAAGCTATAATTTTTGGGAGAGTAGCTTCCCAGAGGTTGTTATTGTAATTCAGCCAAGGGAATGTACAGTTTGTGCCAAGGAGATATTGTATTAGAATGATGGAATTTTATTTCTCTCTTATGTTTGTAGATGTATATCCTTTGGTAGAAGCATTCCAGACCTCTACAGA
>VWZV01001837.1:286468-347655 GCA_013397155.1 Irena cyanogastra | reverse complement strand
TTTTTTTTTTTTGTCTTTTTAAAAGTGTCAGTAGGGAATTCACAAGTTATACTGTTGTTCATTATGGTTTCTTTTATTCCATGGGGAATTGGTGTGTATTAGTTTAACTTTCCATATATTTGCAGTCTTTTAAGGTTAGAAGTCATCAAGTAATGAAGTAATTAAACTGGTTGTGTCGTTGCAGTCAGAAGGCAGGAAAAACCATCGGTAAAAGGACTAACATGACTGGCAGACTTGCTGGAGATTTACATTGAGAATGACTCATTCTTCAAAACTTTTTCATTTTCTGATGGAAATTATGGAGTAAATCAAATACAGTGGCTATGAGTCATTAAAATGCAAAACTTATGAATTCTTATTGACTTTGTAAATCTGACTCTTTACTGTTAATATAAAATAATTTATCTTAAATATTGACAGCCTCAAGACTGCTTTAAATGAAAGCTTCAACTCTTGAAGAAGGTTATTTTGATATTCAACATCATTAATTATGTGGCCTGCACAGAAAGCAGTCACGGAAGAGGCACAGGAGATTTTTTCCATAGGTCTTCTGGTAGATCTGTGGTGATTCACTTGATAAATAAAAGTGGCAAATTTTGCTATAGTTTAAATACTTACATAATTCAGTCACCTAAAAATTCTGTGCTGGCTGAAGGGGATACCTTCGGTTTGATCCTACAGAAAATACAAACAGTGGACATTGACTTGCCAATGATTTTGGTTTTGGAGCAACTGTGCAGCTGTATTTTTTTAGAGAAGGGCAGGCTTCAGCCATGTTACTACAATTCTGTTTAGACAGCTTGGGCATAAGAGTGTGTGTGTAATTTCTTCTGGAAATAAGTATACTTTGGTATTGAAATACAATGTTGAAAATCTTTGTTCCTGTTGCTTGCTTAAAAGATCATCTTTCACTGGCATTGTTAGAAACCACTGTAATGAAAAACTGTAAGATAAAGAAATACTCCAGACTGGGATTAGATTCTCCTCTACATCTGCACACTCTCTTCAGGCAGTGCATGGATGGTGTTATGCAGACCTCTTCATTTACCCCCCTGGAAGTCAATCAGTAGTCGGGCAAACACAAAAGAGCTGTAATGCAATTTGACATTTATTTTCTTCATACTAACAAAATATGCCTTGTTCCAGCAAGGTTGAGTGACTTTTGGAAAGTTACCTAGATCAGAAATAGTCTGTACAAGTGACCTGAGTGTTGCTTGCTACCATCCAAAATCCTTGCCCCTTGGGAGGGCCATTGTGGAGGAAGGTGGAGTGGATGAGGTGGTAAGAAATCAGCTTCACATGACTGATCTCTGCAGGCCATGCTCAAAATACAGGGACAGCTACAGATGTTGCAGGAATGGTGTGATGCGAAAGGACCTGAAAGTAGTTGATTTAAAAACAAGTAAATAAAATATAAAAAGCTTAGTTTTTCTAAGGGAAATCAGAGACTTTTCCTAGCAGTCAGTATAAATGACGAAGTGGTAGGGGAAAAGTGAGGCAGGTGACTTGTGCAGAGAAGTTTTCTGGAAACATTGTTACTTTTAATGTTGTATTTCCCATTCCTTTTCAAATGCATCAAAAGAGGATGCTAATTTTTTTTCTTTCCAGTATAGGAGTTAACAGGAGCAGAGTGGAATCCTTCAATTACTTTTGAAAGGCAATGCCTAAAATATTTTATTTTTAAAAGCAGGAGAGTAAAACATGTGTTGCTGCATCCATCCCCACCCAGGAGTACGCCAAGTGCTTTGTCTCTGACAAAGTTGCAGTATGCCCTGCTATAAGGGAAGGAAAACTGCTTTCCTCTCTTGGTACAAAAAAAAAAAAAAATGTATTAAGTGTGTTTGGGTGGGACAAACTTCAGAGGCCTCTTCCAGGTTTGATTAGTAGCACAAAATCTGTGTTGGCTCTAACACAGGTGCCTTGTGCTTCCATTACCTCAACCAGCCAGGCTGCAGGACATGCTTGTTCTATGAATCACAGAACAGCCATCATTGTGGACAAAATCTCTTTTCTCCTTTTTGTTGTTACACTATATTGTCCTCCACTAGTTTGGAAGAGATGGGGAGTACACTGAATTACCCTGATTCTGTCAAATTACTGTGTCAACAGTGCAGTTATCTGCTGTGAGAGGCTCTGCACTGGTAGAAATTGATTCTTACTGAATTTGCTGAGAACTTTCAGCTGTAAGTAATTAATTCTCTGCCAAACATGCTTTAAGTAGGCCTGTGTCCTTGCCTAATGTCTGTAACCCCAATAACTAATAATGTTTTGTCCTTCTACAAGATCATTAATGATCTTTCCACAGGGAACTTGATGAGACCCTCTTTGCAAAACACAGCACTTTTTATCCCTTTTTCCAGCAACCATTTTGGCTGGTAATGTTCATGCGGTTCCCATGCAATGGAAAGGCATGTTACTTCTGTGCTGTGTGTACAGAACACAGAGCTGCAGGTTGCTCTCCTGTTTTCCTCCTGTTCCCCTTTTCCTCATCCCTTTTGTGCTGCTCTTAATGAGGTGCTAGGGGATGGCAGCACAAATTTTCCCAGTGTACATCAAAGCAAACACATCTAAGCTGGATGCGGTATAAGCAAAACATTGTTAGATATGGCAGAAGAATTGCTAGGTAGGGAAAAACTGAGTTATGTTGTTTGGGAAAATGATTGCACCTCTGGCTAATTACAAAATAATTGAATGAGTGGTTATGTGTTACCTCACTGCAAGCTTTCAGTATCTGAAACATGATCTGTTTTTTTAAGTGCTGAAATTTGCTATGAAATAGAAAATTGAGTAAATAAAGTTTGGATCCAGCATGATCCTCGGTTGCTCTTCAAGGTTCCTCACCGTTCCTCCTTCTGGTTTAACCTGAGATCTTGTTCTGCACCTCAAAAACTGAGCTATAAAAATGCAGTTTTGTTTCTGTTGTTTTCTTTATTTTGTGCTAAACAAATGGCATTCCTGAAAGCTTTCTGTAGGCTGCCTATAGCAAAGGCAGTGCTGGCATGTGGGGTTTCAAGATACAGAATAGGCTGAAGAACTCCATTTTAAAGGTACACCATTAATAATTTGGCTTAATGTGTCTTATACCCAAGAAATTTTTCCCCCCAACAGTTTTGAGGTACATGCCACTTTAAGGAGCCTGTGGTTTACTTTGGAGTGAAATCACAAGTGATTTCAGGTTTTATTCCAGCTTTTTCTGTTTTCTTTGCCTTGGCCTTGAATGTTTTGGCATCTTTAGTTGCCTTTCTTCCACAGCAGCCTCAGGAGAGGTGCAACAGCAACTATAAATTATCTTCTGTGATAAAGAAAGGTGCAAAGTAAAGATGCACATTGTTGCTTCCCAAAGATCAAAATGAAGTTTCAGATGCTAACAATGTCATCATCACCATGCAAGACAAATCTGGGCACAGGCACTTAGGAGTTATTTTAGCTAAATGGAGTTGGCAGTCCCTGGGATGTAAAAGGAAAATTTGTCCTTGAGTTTTTTTAAAGACTAATGTTACTATGTTGAAATAGTCATCAAAAGCTTTAAAGTTAATTCCCTGATAAGTAAACCTGTAATGATGCACTGTTGATTTTTCTGAACCGATTTTTAAACTTCAGAATAACTTTAAAGGGTTGGTGAAAAAGACGTTTTTTCCATTCCATTGCTGGAATGTGTCCATGATTCCCAAAGGGTAAAAGAGTTCCTGTGCCAAATTCAACAGAGTTGCAGAGATCTTATTTTAAGTCTCTCCTCAGTGAAGGATGGATTATGGCTTGTTCTGGCCAAATTAGAAACTGTAGGAAAGAGGAAAGTATTTTTTGCCAGGTTACCCCTCATTTGTGAGAAATGATACTTCCCTAAACTTCTCTCTGTCATATCACTTCAGGTTAATGGCTTCCTTCATTTTGCTTCAAGTTCTAGCTCCCTCTGCTTTAAAAATAACAATTTAAAAAGGCATTTCAGAAAGATTCACAATGTTTTAAAGAGAGACGGAGAATCTGGGTGACTGCATTTCAAAGTCAGTAATTGATGGCATTTCAGTTCAGGGAGGAGTTTGGCTTGGTCAATAAAACTTTGCAGCAGAAGTATGCATCTCATTATTTTATGTGTCTGTATTTATTTAACTTTGGGCTGTGTATTTTACCTGTAACATTCCTTTTAGTCATGACTGAGAGCAGATTAAGCAGGTAATCACAGGTTTAAATGCACAACAGTGTGCCTTTGTTCAGGATGGTTAGCTGGGCTTCTCTTTTAATTGAAAATGCATAGAAATAAGAACCTGTAATGTATTTAAAATGGAAATCTCCTTTCGTACAACACAAAACAATTTTTCTTTATGTTAAAAAGAAGGGTGGCTACTAGGGCATTGTGTCCTTTGTTAGGTATCTGAAACAATTTATGATCTGTCAGTGGTCAATGAATAATTGTTCGAACTCTGTTGGAAATAGGTTTATCTTTTAGACACCCAGTGTCTTAGGTTACAAGATGTGGCTGGGGTGTGTATTCTATTGCCATCTGTTAGAGGTGGGGCAGTTATCTTCTGTTAATTGGGCCACCCGTTAAAACCAGGTGGGGCAGTTTTCTTTACCTCTNCACCCTTCTGCAGGATCACTGCTCCAACAGAACCACACCTGCCACTCCAGCAGGACTGCAGCCCCCATTTAATGGGACTGCTACCCGCATCCTGACCCAGGGTGTCAGGTCATAATCTGACTCTGTCAGTAGTTTTTTTGTTTTGTTTTGTGCTATTGCATTTTTATTTTAATTTTTTTAGTAAAGAACTGTTATTCCTATTCCATATCTTTGCCTGAGAGCCCCTTAATTTCAAAATTATAATAATTTTGAAAATTATAATAATTCAGAGGGAAGGGGGTTACATTCTCCATTTCAAGAGAGGCTCCTGCCTTCCTTAGCAGACACCTGTCTTTTTTCAAACCAAGACACCTTGGCAAAAACCAGATAAGAAGTTCAAGGAATTTTGAAGGCAAATGTGCCTTATAGACACAGGAGAACTTAGGGATATACACCAGCAGTGAACAGGTCTGAAGGAGTTGAGAGAGAAGATGATTCACTCTGCAGCTATGACCACCTCTTCTGTGTCAGGTTTTCTCCTCAGGAAGATAATTTACTTTAGCTCATGCTAGCTCAGCATTAGCTGTGGTGCTAACCTGCCTTTAAAGTGTTTTTTGATGTAAGTTATGTAAAGATTTCTGCACATTCTTTAAAGATGGGCAATTGTTTTGTTTTTTTTTTTAATTTCAAGATTGCTAATGCATTGAGCAACAAAAGCTCTAATCCCAGATTTTGAAAGCAATTATTTCAGGTGTAAAGAGCTTCAAAGTTTGACTTTCATGCTTCCTCTTGTGTAGGTAATTAAGACTTGCCTAACACAGTGGTACAAAATCTTCTTTTCTTGGGTAGGGCACTTCTGAAAAGGCTCTCTGAGAGTGATGAACAGATGATTCATTTAAGTCAGATATGAGCTGACCACAGAAGTTTTTACCCAGAGAACTCTACTCTGAGCCTTGGTCTCCAGATGCGTGTGCCCTTCTTACAGAAGAAATTAATAATACAGGCAGAAGCACATAATGGGACAATGTGAGAGTCTGGAAGAAGGAGATAGGAAGGATATGTAGGAGATAATACAACTAAGAGAGGACCACAAGCCCAAATACAGTTCCAGTTGTGAAGTCTTTTGATTCAGTGTAAAGATTGTAATGGTGTATGGATCATAGTGGAAAACTAGTCTTCTGGGAAACTTGAGGATATTTACATTACTTGAAATAGAAGGCTGAATACACAAAAAGTCTCAGAACTAGTCTGTAAGGAGGCCAAGAAGAAAGAGATGGAGGATCTGAAAGTTAACATTCTTCATAGTATTTTAATCCAAATTAACAGATTATGACCTATTTCGTGTATGCAGAAAGTCACACTATGAAAAGCCAGTGCCCATGAAGGAGACAGAGGAGTCCTTCAGCTTTATTTGAGTAAAGGGGGAGACTCCCCTCGGGCACAGTCCCGCGGGGATTTCTCTCTGGGTGTTTCAGAGGGCGCAGCCTCCTTTTATCCTAAACTCCCGGCCGCATGTTTCCCTCTTCATTTCCCCATTGGCTGAGGGGCCAGGAAGGTACGGCCTTCCCAAACCACCTACCCCATATGCCCCCTTGAACCTGTCATTTTACCCCAAAGTTCAGAACTTCAGGCTTGTGCAGTCTCTTTCTATCTCAGGAGCCAAGCTGTCCGGGCTCTGCAAGAAACCTGCTGCCTTGAATTTAGTAAAGACAGTAAGACCCATTTCAAAGACGTTAATACTCATACCTTCACCCATTAAATTATTTGTAAAGACATTAGCACGCATCTTTCCTCTCACGTGCTTATCTCCCATTCTACTATTTTTTTTTTAATGCTGAAAAACCAAAGTCAGAAGTAGTTACCAGAGGTACACTATCATTCTGTGTCTCAGAAATGGCTTCTAGCCTTCCTCTTAATTTCTGATAAAGATTAATTTAATGGGGTTTTTCCCCTGCCTTTTACTTGGTGGAAAAATTTTCAGACAAACCTGGAGAAATAGATTGATATTCTAATGAGGTAGATGGAGTACATTATAAGTTTTGGAGTTTTTTAAGAAAAAGTAAAGTATATCAAAACAGAGGTGATGCTGTCCTTTGTATGAATTTTTAGCAGTGACTCCTCCTCAAATAGGGAACAACTGTGTCTCATCAGGACAGGGAAGAATAGAAAAAAAGTGTTTAAAGTTAAGAAAGCTGTTCAATTTTTCACTAGTTTGTAAATACCAAATGTAAGTTATGAGAGTTTCTGTTTAGTAATGATGTGGTTAAAACTAGATTATAGTTGGAAATGCATTAATATTTAGTTAATCTGTACAGCCTACAGTTGTTTTTATTTGTAAACCTCAATAAAGACTATGGTGGCACTAGATGAATGAATAACTGGAAAAGCAAAACAAGCTTCAGTAAGAACACAAGAACTTTGCAGAGGATTTTATTTGTTGTTTTGCTGCAGATAGGTCCTCCTTCATCATGAGAGAAAAGAAAAGGGAAAGTAAAAGAACTTTTTAGTGTTCTGTAATATTTTTCTTCTGTTTTCCCTGTACATTCTATAATTTGTCTTCCTCGTTTTTTCTCCAGTGAGTGCTTTAAAACAGCATTCTGGTTCAATAACTGTATTTTATCATTAGCATTGCTGCAGCACGTTATTTTGCCAGTGTTCCCATAGAGAAGCAGTGGCATGAAGTGGATTAAGTAAGTCAAGAGAACTGTCACTTAAAGAGCTGTATTAATGTTCTCTCCCTCTCAGTACACTGTACCAGAAAACATGTGCAGGAAAGGAAGAGATGCAGATTTCAAGCAATCTTCTGGCATTTAGCATTTAGTAGATTTTTTTCCAAAATTGTTAGTGTGTGGAGTTGTCCCTCCGCATTGTCATGGCGAGGTTTATTGAGCTTCCTTAGCCCTGTGTGCTGCAGAGACAGGGCAGCACTGATCTCGGGGAACAGCCCTGGTTGTGAGCTTTTTGGTGAGTAGGGAGGTGAGTGACCTCGGGGGGCAGTACCTCAGCAGATGGTCAGTGATCACAGTTCTTGCAAGGCTGTTTGTGGTCTTAAGCTTATCAGTGAGATCTAGGAGTTGCATATCCTACCCTACTGACAACCTCATAGTTACTGAGGTTATAAAACACAAACCATTCTTTAGCACTGGACTTAAAAACCAGAGTGGCCTTGCTTCCCCCTGCAAATATTTAACATACATTTTAGAGTCATATTTTTGGACTGAGTAGGTATCGCTCTTTCCAAGTGCAGGATGTACGCGTTTGTATTGTACTGTAGTTTTGGAAGGCACAGATTGGGCTGGACAGATGTCACAGAAGACAGGAATACTAGGAAAAGATTTTTCTTTACGGAAAATGGAAAAAGAAAGTATGTGTGTGAATTCCGCATACTGAAGACTGTCCTCCAGCAGGTTCTTTAGCTGGAGAGGTTTCCTAGTTTGTGTGAAGGTAGGACAGTTCTGCCCTGGAAAGACAGGGAGAGCAAGATAAGTGCACAGTTTGGAAAGTGAGCAATGCTAATTCAGCATGCTGCTCAGAAAACTAACCTGACAAAAGAAAGATTTCTACTGTGTTAGTGAAATGAATCAATTGAGTAAGACTTAGAGGGAGAACCTGGGTAATGAATAGGACAGAACATCGTGACAATGCTAATTTACCTTAATTGTTTTCTATTTTGAAGTCTACTGTTAGGTTTTTTCTCTTCACACAGAGGAATTCAGGGAAATACTGAGTGCTGGGTTTCAGTGTGCAGTTGTGAAATCCATGTGATTCTTAAACAATGAAGAGTGAAATGTAAAATTACTCAGTTTCATTCCAGGAGACAGTTGATAAAATGCTTTGGTCGATAAAAATAGTCTCTTAGAGAAATGACCTTCAGGCGTGTCAAAGATCACGAGTACAGTCTCTTTTCATTTACTGTAACGAATAAAAGCTGTTATTCATCAGACGACAGATAATCTTGGGCACCTGTGGTCTTCTTTCCTCATGTGTGATCAGGAAAAGTTAGAATACCTGCACAGCTTTTCAGGCAGCTCTATATGAGATACTGATAGCCATGAATATATCTATGTTCTGATTGCTTTCCCTCTTCTTTTGGGAAGCAAGAGATTTTTTTTCTTTAATCTAACACACTGCATATAAAAACGTGCGTGTTTAGGAAGAAAATCAACCTCTTTGCAGGAAACCTTTGGTGTGCTTTTGTCACTTAACCTGTGTGAGTCTGTTTTTCAAAATGGTACATTGTTCTGGAATTCAGGAGGTTTTGAGGTGTCACAGTTCCCAAAGTCATGGACCCAGTAACAGCTCTGTAGGAGCAGAGTGCTATCCTTTGTGTGCTCTATAAAGATGATTTCAAGGCCTGGAATTGCACTTGGGACAGAAGTGGCAGACAGTGTCCATTAGGTGGCTCTAGGTTATGGAAAATACATTTTCAACTACATGCAGGCTAATTTTAAAAGGCATTAGCTGTGTTTGTGCCCTGTCAGGCAATTAGAACAAATCAAGGGGCCATAAATTCAGACCTTCTCAAAAGCTGGTAGGTTTTGGTATAGTTCTGCAAATACTGTCCAGTCTCTGCTTATTTCTGTTGTTGTAAAATGTTCTCTGTTGCAGGCTCCACAACTCAGGTAAGATGGAGGTAGCATTATTGTCTGTTACAAGGCATTGCAAAGTGATTATGCTGTTTCATTATGAAAAATGTCCTTTTCATCAGAAACCAAAAATGTAACGAAAGCTCTTTATGACTTCCTCCCAAGTGGAGCAAGGCTGCTGCAAAATTCTGCTGCTGCTTTCTTGTTTATTCTTTAAACTAAAATCTGATACAAAAATGAGGGAGCAGGTGATACTCACACCTTTGAATGTGTAGACATGCTGGAATAACCACTGAGTGGATTAATCTGTCCCATTTCATTCCTTGGGCAATTAATCCCAGAAAATAAGAATTGCAATTCAAAAATGTTGGAATTACCACAGGGACAGTTACATGGTTTATGCCCGATGGCTGGACTGATCTTTAGATGCTGTCCTCCATGCAAAGGGGACACTGCTGAAACTGCCTGTCACAACACTGTGGGTGCTGCCACAGGTGCTGCTCTGAAGATTGTGAGAGAAGGCAAGTAAGATAATGGCTCTATTTAACAGTTCTCTGCTTGCTGAAGCTGCAGCAATGCAGCACAGCCACAGACTTTATTTCTTCATCTTCCAGACCCCTCCACATTTTGGATATGTGTGCAAGCCTAGGGAGGAGCCTTGGAAGCATTTACTTGCCTTGACCCTGAACTGCAAGCAGGACGAACAAACTTTTGGTGGGGGGGACAGTGGAGGGAGGTACAGCACAAATTTCCTGTTGGTTCCTTGCTGTCATTTCAAAGAGCAGGCACAAGGCAGAGGAGGTGGCAGATCTGACTGTTCATCTGTCTGATTAGCTTGTAGAAAGGCACACGGGGGGCCACCAGATTCAGGCAGGGTGGCAGGGCTGGCTTCTTTCCACAGCCAGCGAGGTGTGCTGAGGTGTGTGCAGGACTCTGAATTACAGGCTGCTGCTGCCTGTCTGCAAGGGGATGCATTGCTGCTGCCCTGCTCTCTGCCCTGTCTAGGCAGCAGAGGTGCTGGTTTTCCTAGCAACTGACATGCCAATGCACAGGCCTCACTTTTTGAAGGAGATGTTGCAGAGGAAATGGGGCCCTTTTTTCCTTTTGATCCACTTGTATCAAATAGCTTTCTGAAGGAAAGTAGGGCTGCTGGCTTGGGTTTCTGTAAGGGAGGAGATAAGATTTAAAAAAACCTGCGATACTAAGAATCACATATCAGTGGCAAAGTACAGACAAGCTACAAGGAATAATGTTATTTATTGTGGAGTTTGGTGCCTTACCAAGAGATAGTTTGCAGATAAATTTAACTGGTGTTTTTATTTCAGCCAACATACACAGTTTATATATGGTATGTGTGATTTCCCATGTCTTCTGTGACAGTACACACACTAAGGAACACTGTCAAAATGGTTTAATTTCTGTAAGACTGCTTGGGTACTATGGCCTTATTTGATATTCTGCATAGGATGTATGGAAGTATAGTAGAGTTTGCTGTACAACTTCAGTCATTGCAGGTTAGTTAATCAACAACTATTCCACTGGTGGAATGTTCTTGTGTTAATCCCAACAGTGCAGTACTTCATGCTTAAAAGCGTTTTCATAAATCTCTGTTACAAGACTGTTACCAGCTGCGTGTAACCTAGGAAGGAAACCAAAGACTTTAGGCACACATGAATCATGGGAAAATTAGTCTAAACTGTCTAAACAGGAAAGACAATTTGGCAGCTCTAATGTACTTGGGTAATTGAAACTCCCGGTTTCTTCTGTGTTTTCTACAGACTCTGTCTTTAATAAAGAGAATTATTTTGGCCGAGTTGTTGTAGGTTTTAGATGACAGCAACAACAGATATGAGAGAAATCTTCATGTTTGTTTGCTGTTTTTTTAAAATTTTGTTAGGTTTTTGCATATGTGTTTCCACGTCCAAGTTTTGAGTAATGAGAAGGTTAAAAGTTGCATTTAAGCACTGTCTCCATGTATGTATATTGGCTTCTTGATGAATTCTGTCAGTCTTTCTGTTGTCTCCTGGTATTTATGGATAAATGCACAACTTGCCTCGAAAATAATCACAAGTTTTGAAACTTGGCTTTAAGGTTTCTGAAGCATGGTTCACAATGAAAACATTAAAGGAAGTGATATATAGTGAGACAGTTCCCAGGGGATTCTAACTGCTCCATATCAATGCTGCCAAAAATGTTCTTGCTAGGGGGAAGAGGGGAGTAGGTGGACCTTGGCATTATTTATGGGCTACTGAGACTTACAGCCTTGAACTGGAAGGAAATCAGAGTTATGCTGCAGTATTTGCCCTCAGTCCGGGAGCACCTGAGCAGCCTGGATCCCATGCCAGGAGTCAGACAAAGCCCTCCCTGGCACACCTGTGTGCCAGCAGAGCTGGTGCCATCAGGGCTCTTCAATGCCTCTCCTAATTTCTGGTGCCCTCTGCGCTCTGAGCAAAGGCATGTATTTCACTATTCACTGGCGGGCACTTGGAATCTTGTGTCATCCTACAGTCCCCTTCTGTGCTTGCTGCAGAACAGCTCTGGAGGCCTGACAAGAGTTTCTATCACTTGCCATGTCTCTCTGAATGCAACAGTTCCTGCTCTCTCCATAGGCCTCTTTAAGGTTTTCCACAACTCACGGCTATGTCTGTTTTATAGGATGGAGTGTCCTTGGTCAACCTTTCCAAAATGTGCTGAATGAGTCTTCAAGTCCTCTAGAAAGACACTGTACATGAATTGATCTATTGGCTGTCAAATGCCTTGCAAGACTGACAGTTTTGACCAATGTGAAAATAGGGTTGTTCTTAATCTAGTCTGCATTGGATTGTTTAAAAAAAAAAAGTGTTAATACTGCAGTGTTCATATTATACAAATAATTCTGCATTGGTTTCAATATCATATGCAAGAGTATTAGTCTAAGTGTTTGGATGACTCATTAATCAGTCTCCTGCTAGCCTCCTTGTCTCCTAGTACAGACACCACAATGGGTAAGCTGGGCAGAAAGGTGAGCAGAGATGGAGTTCATAGGTCTGTACAGTAAATGCAGTTACTGAAACCCAGAGATTCATCCATGGCATGTGTGATGCCTGAGTGAGAACCATGCACTCTGTGTGTACAAGTCTGCTGCTCCTCTGCCTGCAGATGCCAGGTGATGCAGTTTGAGATTCATGCCTGTTCATGGTAAACCTGTGTGAACAGTTTTTTAAAAAATACGTTAAAGACTGTGCTTTTTAAGTGTTAGTATATTCTGGGCAGAAAACTGCTCCAGAAGCTTGGCTTTTCTTTAGGGCTCTGCCCTTCCCTTGCTGAAAATCCTGGTGCCATACAGTAGGTAGCTCAGCAGAGAAGAAGGTGTTGCATGAAATAATCATCAAGATATAAAACTTCGAGTGAGGAAAAGCCAAGAATGAACAACGAAGCCTTCAGAAGTTCCCAGGAGTCTCTGTAACAATCGTAAGGAGGGTGGGCAGCCTCAGCAGTTTGGCAGCAGGCACCTCTGTTTTTCTCAAGAGCCAGGCTGCTTTAGGACTCAGCTATCAGGTAATATCAGTGTAAATCTGCATGAGTATGCCCTGGAGGATGTTCTCGGTCTCTGTTCAACAGGATGGCCTCCTTTGCAAACACTGTTTTTCATAACATAGTGTGTATATAAATAAATCATTATAATTAGGAAAGTGCACAGATTTTCCTCTCCATCTCAGAAAAACAAATTTTCAGCACAGCTTGCTGTAGGAGTGAAAAGATCCTTTATTTCCTAGCCTGTAGTAATCTGTAGATTTGCCAGGTTTCTCTCAAATTTATAGTTTAGGTTAGGCATTCTTTAGCAAAATGCCCTATTGGTAGATGAAGAACACCCCCACAAACAAGGTCTGTCTATGGACACTTGCTCAACCTGATGGAGAACTAGTAAAATATTTCCATGACTTTGAAATTTGGTTAGCAAATGGATAAGTTTTGGCATGTGTCTGGAGATGGGATGCAGAGCTTGTGTCTTCTTTGAAATGCTGTTCCAAATTGTTTAAAAATTCTCAGTGTTGATTGGGAAAAAAAAATAGGAAACCAGGAAGCCAGCTGTCTGGAAAGCTTTCAGAGAAGTGCAGGTATGCTACACTATCCTTGGGCTCTTTCTAGAGTTGCAGAGTTTAGCACGCATTTGTCCATAAAAGGATGAGGTTGAATACTTCAAAACTACAGAGTCACTTCAAACCACTTCTGTTAAGGCTGCCACTAGTGGAAGAAATGACCTCAAGTGGCACTTTCCCTTTGTCACTTTATTCTGTTTTGTTTATACAGGTCTGTCGCTGCTGCATCAGGTCAAGGTCCACAGGGTTCAGTCTGTTCTCTGACAGTGCTCAGGGAATATAACATAAGAACAGGGTAGGCACATAGTACATTCTTAGGATATACCACTAATCGCTAGCAATTTGTAGTCCAGCACTGTCTTAAGCCACAAGAATTTTTTTCAAACAAATATTGTTTGTTTCAATAGCCTTTGGTGGACAAATACATTGTATATTTCTTCCATCTGGGATTTTTAACTATGGGTGACTTTTAGCACAGTCAATTACATCCTGTGGCAAAGAGTTTTATTAACTACTTGGGTTTTGTGAATGCACCTCATGTTTAGTTTTTCTTCTGCCTGACATCCCCTAGTTTTTGCAAACTTGGGAAACATACACTTCCTGTAAATCTGTTCATAGTTTTTAAACCACATATTTAATGTCTTTTTAATTGTGGAAGTTTTTTATTTTCTCTCACGTCAGTAAAAATTCATAGAATATCCTGAGTTGGGAGGTACCACAAGGATCATCAAGTCCAACTTCTGGCCATGCAGAGGACACCCCAATAATCACACCATGTGAGTGGTGGCCTGAGAGTGTTGTCCAAAGGCCTCTTGTCAGGCTTGGTGCTGTGACCACTGCCCTGGGGAGCCTCTTCCAGTGCCCAACCACCCTCTGGGTGAAGAACCTTTTTTCTAACACCCGACCTAAACCTCGTCTTGCACAGCTTCAGGCAATTCCCTCAGGCCCTGTCACTGGTCACCACAGAGAAGAGATCACTGCCTGCCCCTCCTCTTCCCCTAACGAGGAATTTGTAACTGCAGTGAGGTCTCCCCTCAGTCTCTTCTTCTCCAGGCTGAACAGACCAGGTGACCTTGGCCCCTCCTCATAAGGGTTCCCCTCAAGGTCCTTCACCATCCTCATGGCCCTCCTCTGGACACTCTCCAACATCTTTATATCTCTTTTATTGTGGCACCCAGAACTCCCCCAGCACTCGGGGTGCCACCCCATTCACTGTAGCTGTTTGTGGTTGGCCACTAAGCCACTGTTCACCCATTGCATGACATATGCAGAAGGATCCTGTAAGACACAGTATCAAAAACTGTATTGAATTCCAACTATCACTCATCTTCCCTTGATCAGCTATGTGGATTACCCTGACATAAAATAAAATTAAGTTTGACAAGAAGGATTTTTCCCTTGTGAACATGTTTTAGCTGTGACCAATGACTGTGTTGTCCTTCAGGCGTTTTTCAATACCTCACAGAGTAATCTCCAAAATTTTGTCAGTCACTGAAATGAGACTGTTACAGGCCTGTAGTTTCCAAGCACATCCTTCTTGCCCATCTTGGAAACTGGGACAATGTTAGCAGCTTCCAGTCAATTGGGACCTTTCTAGATTCCCAAAACCATTCAAAAATCATTGAGAGAGGCTTTGTAGTTGACATCAGCCAGCTCTTTAAATACTCTCAGAATCCCATTAGACCCCATAGATTTACAGTAGTCCAACTGGAGCAGCAGATCCTGCAGATCATGTCTCTGTGATCATCTTTTTACTGTAACAGGCCAATGTTACTTCTGCACTACCTTTTGTTATTAATGTATTTTTTAAAACTTTTTATTATCCTCCATGGTACTGGCCAGCTTCGACTCCAACTCAGCTTTGGCCACACAAGTCTTCTCCCTACACTGGCAAGCAGCAACTTTGTATCTCAAATCATAGTTTTAAAAAATTACTGAAATGCAAATTAGAGAATACTTAAAATGTGGTGTAGGGGAGTACATTGGTAACATACATTATTTCTCCTTCCTGCCTAATCTTGTTTTAATGGCTCAATACTAGGAAGAATACTAGGTTTTCCTTGCTGCTGTCGAAGGCTTCTTGCTAAACTGTAAAAATATGATTTTGTAACTTCTGGATGTATTTCTTTTGTCTTCCATTTTGAAGTATTTTGAGTATTTCTAGCACTGAATAAGGAGAAGGGGAGCAGGAATCAAGGAGATCCTGTTCTGCTTGTGCATACAAGAGCAGAGGTTAGGGATTTTACATATTTAACAAGATTTGTTATTTTTTTCATAGCATTTGGTAGTCATTGTTCTAGTGTGAGAGAGAAGGAAATTCTTGACAGTGAAATTCCTTTCCTTCCTTGCAGCTCAGGTTTGATTTCTTAATTGCCATATCAGCAGCAGCATCACCACTCATCAGCTCTGCCTGCAGATGGTGAGACCTGAGTTACCAATCCGGTGAGCTGGCCAAGGAGTTGCCAAATCCTCCTCCCTCCCAAACCAAAATACTGTTTCCCTTCCCACCAGCTTTATGACTGATCAGTTTTTCAGTAGGATTTGTTTGCAGGATAAAATGTCTCTGAGGAGTCTGCTTGGTACTAGGTGACCTGAGTACTGTCATTCCAGGTTGTGACTTGGTGGCCACTGATGGGCTGTGGCTAGGCTGCACCCAGGTACAGAGATGCAGGTAAAGTCTCCTAAATTCATCGTACCAGCTGACTCTGAGAGAGACTGTGACAGGTAACCACCATGGCCTCTGCAGCTGGCACAACTAGTCGTGACTGCCTTCAGGACAACTGCTGTCATTTTAGTTACCATGGTGTTGTTACGATACTTTTTGCTAAGTTCACAAAGGTGAGGGTTTGTTTTTTTTAATTTTTGGGTAAAGGCTCAACTGTAGGTAACGGATCTATGCAGTTTTAGACAAAGCTTTTGTGTTGCTGAAGGACAGCAGAAGGGTAGATAGAAGTGACTGGCGCCTTGTCCACACACAGCAAGTTGTAGTCTTTTGGTCACAAAGGTGACATGATTTACCAGGCAGCTGTCTGTGCCATGGACTAGCTTACTTTTCTCTGCAGTGCAATCCATGCCCCTGGGAGCAGACTCTGTCCTATTACCTAGAACAAAAGCCTTGTAATTCTACTTGAAAGTACAGTGCCAGACTGGGGCATGTCTGTGGACTACTGACCTTACCTCTCTGAGCTGTTTAGCTGTGCAAGTGAGCTAAGTGGCACCAAAGCAACCACTTTCCATGGAATATAAATGCTTACGTGCTCCATGGGATCCTCTCCAACGGTTTTTAAGGGACAAGAGAGAAACCCTCTAATATCCGATAACAGTACAGTCTCCTTCAGACTGTGACAGTAAGTTAGCAAAGAATTTGTTCTTTTAAGAAGCTTTAGACTCCAGACTTACGTGATTTTTGTAAACTGGTGGAACTTATTTCTTTGTAACAAAATTGAAAGAACTTTCCATTGTTTTCTGGGGTGCTGTTGAGAGAGTGAGCATCACTGGGCCACTGCTCTCAACATCTCCAGTCCCAAGGTGGGAAGTAATCTCATGCAGAAGGTTTGCTCTAAGGAGTGCCATTCTTTCATAGCAAGAAAAGCACTCTGATCTCGCAGGGTTATTGAGCAATGTAACAGTGTTATTGTCCTGCTTGAGAGCCATGAGTAGGGAGGATTCTTTAGACATCAGATCTTCTGGTATAATTTTTCTGGTGACTAATTCAGCACATAGTAAAAATCACAAGTGAGCAGACTGCTGATCTAAGGACTTTTTTTACTATTACAGGTAGTTTTTTTCTGATGTCATACAGAGGAGGGCATTAATTTGTGCTCAAATATTCCTACTTTTCATATAGAAAAACTCAAAATACTAAAAGCTAGATGCATTCAGGGTCCTGCAAAGGCATCACTTTACCCCAAGTGAAATGCAAGCGTCATGGATTATAAATGTCACGTAACTTGGCATATTATCCAAGAGGCAGGTTTCATCATTTTCCTCATCAACTTTATGAGTTGGTGGAGAAAGCCAGCAGGCTTCTGCAGTGGATAACTTGGAGCATTCACTGTGTTTTGATCCCAGCTTTTGGGAGGAGCTCCATCTCTTCCCCTCCTGGGAAAAGGAGGAAAACCCCCACACTTAATGTTAAAGGGGGAGCTAAACATTAGAGACACGAAAACTCCTGGATTAGGAACCAACCCATACTTAACAGCAGGCACCTTTTTTGGATGCTAGACAATGATTCCTGAATCAGCCAGACTCAATGCCTAGTCGGCAATGTGATTTCCTTACTCAACTTGCTGACCAGAAAGGTGGCTAAGTAGCCAGTGTGGACCCCTCAGCACCTCATGATGACCTACTGTGGCAGGGTGTAAAGCACCAAGTGACCAGGGCCGTGTCCCACATCCCTGCCTTGCCCCCAGCAGGCAGATGGGCAGAAGTTGACCCAAGGTGCTGCTCACTGCCTTATGCTACTCGTTCCTGTCCCCCTGTGCCCTCTGCAGCAGCAGCTCACACGCTGTTGCAGGAAGCAGAGAGCTGTGTAACCCTTGTCCTGCGCAGTTTGCTTTTGACAGCTGTGACAGCCAGCAGAGCTTTGGCTTCAGATGTAGTGTAATGATTAGTGTAACGTGCAAATAATAATTTTGTTGTAACATCTGCCATCCTCCCAGGGTGAGGCTGTGTGTTTTACCCGTGGGCTGACAGTTGCTGGATGGATTTCATTAGGTTCCCAGACACACCCTGGTTTCTGTATAATTGATGTACTTGTTAAAAAGGGAACAGAAAAACCTCTTCTGTTCCCAATACCTGATTTAATAATAAACTCTCATTTCAGTCTGTGAACAAGTCGTTTTTTGCAATGCTGATCTCACACCTTTGGCTATTATGGTCTGCAGTTACAAAAGTAGAAGATAATTTTTGTTGGTGGTTGAAAATACAGGAGAAGTGTTTTGCAATTTTTTCTGGTTTTGCTGCTTTGTACGGCAGAAACATGCTGAAAATCTGCTCCCTTAAAACTAGCAGTTTCACCTTTTAAAAAAAAAAAATCAGCAACCCAGCTGCTTGCACTAGATGGCAGTGTGGATAGTTCAATGGGAAATTTGTTTCATTTAGAAAAATCATAAGATTGATGATAGAAAGTATTCAACGTTAAAAAAAAATCACTTCCTAGTGGTAGTAAAATCACTTTTCATTTCATTTGTGCTGGGGAAAAATGTGTATTCCAGGTCTGAAAAGCTTGTGTGGGGGGTGCCAGTTTTCAGAGTTGCAAATTATGCATTATTCTCCTTTTCATTTCTCCTCTTACATCTCAGAAGAGCTGAGGTCCTGCTGGGCAGAGTATTCATCTACACACTTCTAAAGATGTGTTGCTGCTGTCCCTCAGACACAAGCCTGGGGAGGATTCTGATGAATGAAGAGTTACTAAATATTACTATTACTAAATATTGAGAAGTATGCTAAAATGATTGGGTGTAATTACTCATTGTTGGTCAAGGGTTAGCAGTGGATGAATAGGTGTATCAAGTTGCACATATCTTGAAGAAATTTTATCAAATTATCAAAATTAAGCCATAATTTTAAAAAATACAGCATCCTTCTATACATGTGAAATATTAAACACCGTAGATAAACTTAGTTAAATCAGGATGCTTGTCCCATACCTGAGTGCCAATGTGAGGGTCAAATCCTGGTGAGCACCAGGAATCTTTTATTGAAATTCAGTATTGCTACTTTTCATTGAAAGAAATTGAAGGGCAGACCTGAACTGAGACATGGTATCTGAAGTTCTTCTCTGACTAGATGGTCATGAACCTGTGGGATGGTGGGAAAAATAATGGTCCCTGTTCTGGGCCTTTTATGCCAAGACATGGGTCTCTGAGAAGATGGGGTTTGTGGTCTCACATTTTCCCTTTAGCAAGACCTGTTTACCAGAAGAGAGAAGGGGTTTCACCTGGAAAGAAAGTCTAGATAATCAGTGGCAAATCCACTTGCATTTATTTTAAGTTTGGTAAAAAAGTTGCTATCTGGTTCTACTCAACTTAGCCCTTAGCTGTAATTAGAAAAAGTACCATGCAGGCAGCTCTGCAAAAATTTATCTTAGATGTGTAAAAGTGTATTTTCACCAAGTGTTTTGTGGTATATCCTTCAGCTTTCATACATAATGCAAATAAGAAATTAAGATTGGTGATTGAGACTGATTATCAGAAAGTTTTAAAGTAAAGCTAATTATGTTGTTAGGGGAGAGAACTATGAAACTTTTAATTGCAAATAAGTATCCAATACGCAGATGCTCTTACACTAAAGTGACAGCATCTTTCCCTGGCTTGTGCTATCTGTATGAGATGAAAGTATAAAATATAAAATAATAATCATAAAAACCCCCATACAATCAACAGCAGGAATAAATCTTGGCTTCCACACATGTAATGTTATATGTGTCTATATAACAAAACCTTACAAATAAAAATGCACCTTGTTTTTGTAAAAATACTGAGAAGAGAGCAAGCAGGCTTGGCAAGAATAAAATTATTTAATTGATGTTCTTAAAGTATTAAATATAAAATCCATTTTATTGGTTTAAATATGTTAAATATGTTTAAAAATTTTAAATATATTTAATAAAAATGTTTTAATCCTTAATGTCAGTTAACTAGAAATAAAATTATCAGAATGCTGAACTTAACAAGCTTAATTTTTTATTTGCAGGTTCTATATTCTTTACTTGTCTTGTTCAGATATCTGCTAGTTAACACGCTGCATTATTCCTTAATATGACTACAACTCAGCGTTTGTCCACAAATGTATGCTATTGAAATGAGTAATTATTCATTATTGTCCATTGCTCCTTGCCTATTGTATATTAAGCTTCATAATATAAAGTTTCTTAGGCAGAAATTGCTCTGTGGTATAGGCAATTGGATACTCAGATGCAGTACATTTCTTTCAAGCAGAGAGAACAAATTGAGTGACATTTTCTTGCCCTCTCTAAATGATTGCAAGGAGCACCGCTGAGAACTGGTCTGCATTTCAGTGCCTTGAATGAAAACTTGCAGAATGCTGGTGCTCTGTCACAGCCGTGTCCTCCTAGACAGTGATTTAACACGTGTCTGTGAGGAGACATGGTGGGCAAAGAAGGAGCCCTGATGTTATAAAGGAATTTCTTCTGCAATTGTTCTGCTTTGCCTGAGTAGCAAAGGTAAAGGACCGTGTAAAACAATTACTACTTGGACATGAAACTCTTACCTTGCTGCTCCAGGGAATAATTTTGGTTGAAAAAGGGCCCTCTTCTTCTAACTGTTTTCAAGATAACTGTAAACATAGACAAAGATTAGGCTCTTGCTGAAGAAGCAAGTCTCATTTAAGCAGAGCTTGTGACTGCAGCCTCAGCTCCCCTTTCTGGTGGCTCTGCAGGCTGCTGGGCAGAGACCTGGAACTAGTCTGTGGTTCTGCTGGTGCCTGCTTCATTTCTCACCCCTGCACTAGCTCCGCTCTTAAACGTGTCTCTGCCACAATTCACAGCCACGATGAAAGTTGCCATCCTTCATTCTACTAATAAAATTGGACTTCCAGCCATTTAAACAACGTCACTTTTTGCTTAACTGTTAAACTAATTAATGTTGTGGTTTGAATAAAGGCACAGTTCGTTCAGCTGTCATCATGAGAAGATACTGTGTTACTTATTTTAAATGTCTATGATTTTGCTTAAAATACAGAATGAACCAATCTCTAGCCTTATCTTGTCTTGAGATAGATAACGAGGTTAGTGCTACAGCATATTATGTGGTCAGATTAGTGTAGATATATCTAAGTGTCCAGCTGTCCTTCTGAAATGGACAAGCAGTGACAAGTTTCAGAGCAAAATTTAGGAGAGATATTCTGGGTAAAGAGAATGCAGCTGGTTCAGGACATAAACTGCACAATATGTCCAAGTTAAAAAAAAATAACTATGGAGAAAAGATGCTTCAATTTTCACCTCATACAAACAATCTGTTTTCCCTGCCTGTCTTGTATTTGAAAAGGATAACAAAACTAGTGTGTATTACTTTTTCTTATCTCCTTTTTTTTTAGCAAAAATAAATAAATAAAAATACATATACTTTCTGTTTTGTTTCTCTTTCATGATCTCCTCTACCAGGACATTATTGTAGAGGAGATGTATGCAGTTACTGTATGCAGTAAAGGGGAATATTTCTGGATGACCAATTCCGCAAGAATGCTTATTAAGAATTATTGCTTATTATTTCACACTGTGGTACTAAACAAGCAAACAAATAGAAAACTCAATCCCTCCTTCCAGCTGGAAGTTACAAATGACCTTAAAAGTGAGCTAGAAGTGCCAATGAAAAGACTGTGGTCTACCAAAGATAAATGGAAATGCATACATGCTATAATATAGAAGTTACAGAAAATTGAGTAATAAGTGGTTTATATTATAATGTAACCACTGGGCTGAATGTGATTGAAGTCAAGTATATTTCTCTGAGTAAGAGAAGAGGAATTTGTTGACAGGAACAATTGTTAAATGTCTGTGCCTTCACTAGGGGCAAAAGGAACTTGATTTGTGCAGCTGTGTCTCACTGATAGGACATCTCCTACAGAAGTGAGGCCTCTGTAGGAAAAGATTGGATTATTGGAAAGAAAACTGCCCAATACTCTAAGCACAGTTTTTCAGAAAATTGTTTTCACTACATACGGGTTGAATTAGCTTGAACTGAGAGGAGCATATATTTCCTGAAGAAGTAGACATAATGCTGGGAAATGAGATTTGTAGTCCTTTTATCTGTTGATTATTCACCATTTGTCAGTAAATAAGATAGATATTACTGCCAGGTTTTACACTGGCCTTAGCCAGTTCTGCCCTTAATAGTTTAAGTTGTGCTGAGAAACTTGTACTTTCCAGGTAGAGCAAAAAATAGATATACCTTCTTATTTTATGTATTGAGTCTTGGACTACTTTATGGAAAATGTTCACACCTTGAAAAATGCTGCAGGTGTCTGCAGCTGAAAGAGTGGGTCATTACTTTGAATGCTTTGGCTAGAGAGGTTGACCAAGCTTAAGAAGTGAGTAGCAAAGTTAGAGTTTACAACTTTGACTTCTCTATCTAGGAGAAATTTTGTCTGAAAGTTCTGGTTTCACTTAATGGAGTTCAATAATTCACTCAATTTTTTTTGAATTTAACCATTTTCAGAGTGGGTTACACACCAAGATACAGACCCATATGTATGAGGTCAGCCACAGTGCTCTTGTGGGAGTTCACAGCAGCTGCTCTGAACCTGCGCTCTGCTCTGCTGTGAATTTACTGAAACAGCTGCTTATCAGTTGGCATGGGTCACTGCTTTCATATTTTTACCACTGATGCCTGGGAAAGTTGGGTGTTTGTGCATCCTGTTCTTTCCTATTGTTAATATTCCCTCTGACACTCTGCAAAATAGGGGGGAATAACAGTACCTTGTGCTTGCAGTTAGCTTTCAGTTTATCAGCTCCCCGTATCCCCTGGAATAAAGCTAAAGGAAATGGGTGGGCTGCAGAACTGGGCTGGAGGGCAGGATGGGGCAGCCCAGGCTTTGGTTTGGGGCATATACATGCTGCTTTCAGCAGGTCCCAGCACTGCAGGCTGCTCTGGGAAATAAATTGCTCAATTACTAAATTGGCAGTGTCTCCTTGTGGGTGTTTTTGCTGCTGTTTTCATTCTCTGAATGGCCATGTGGTGAGATCTTAACCATCCTGCAGGGGCAAAGGCAGGCACTGCTCACTAGTAGTGGTGCAGTACACAAGCTGTGTGGGAGCAGCCACCACTGCCTGTGAAACTTGCTCCCTACATCCTGGGAGGCTTACAGATCTTGGTACTTGGGTCGAAATTCAGAGTCTTTTAGGAGTGTTGAAGTGTAGCAGGCTCACCTAGCATGTTACTAGCTTAGCTGCTTTAGTGGATTCCTGCCTTTTGCAAATCAAACAGGGTCCTCACTATTCCATTAAATCTTGCTGTTAGCCGACTAGTCTCCATATTCACACAGAAGATGTTCCTGGCAAAAACAGCATGCCTCTTGGCTTACAGCATCTCCCTGTCCTGTTTTCCTTTGAATTGCATTGGTTGGGAATATTAGGCAGCCTGCTGCAACACCTGTGGTATGGGGGCAGGAGCTACAGGTCTGCCAAGAGCAGAGGTTTTTTCCTTTCCTAGAGGTTTACACCTATATAGAGACTCAGAAATTTTTTGACAGAAGTTTGCTAAAACTAGCACTAGGATGCCACGGGTCATTGTGATGCATTTTGATTTTGTAATATACGTAACTAACAGTCATTTAATAAACAGATCTGGCAAGATAAAGAACATGACTGATTAGGACATAAAGAGTAGACAATAAATAAATAAAATTAATAAATAATCTCATCTGGCATTAGAGGTTGGTGTGAGAGAGTTGGCAGGAAATAATTGAAATACATTCGCTGGGAGATCTGTTTATCTTTTATTCCTGTTGTTTATTCCTCCTACTTTTCACTAATGCAAATTTCCGCCTATGCTGTAACTATGAGCTGGTGCAAAACACAGCTGGCCCTGAGGGATAGTAAGAAGCATGATGTTTCTTCTCCCCACTACACCCTTTAGTGGTTGCTCTATAGAGGTATAAACTGCTTTTCCTACTGATGATTTTGGCAAATTTGGGAATGAACTGTGTAGGTTTCGCCTGATTAGGAGCAGAAACCACATGCCTTGATGCCAAAGCTGAAAATAAAAAAAAAGTAATTGCTTTATAGTGTCCCACAAATATGTTTTAAGTGGTTTGAATGTTAGAAGTGAATTTTTACTGTCATTAGTCACTGTTTGGATGCTGAAGAGGGAGACATGGTTAGCTTTTTAATGAAGCCATTTTCTGGAACTCTGAAACTTTGCTTAAAAAGAAAAAAGCTAACTTTTGTTGAAAATGTGATCACCATTGCAGTACACTGGAATAACTTCTGTTCTTGTGGAAACCATCTTTTGTTCTGAAATTGTCTGCTTTGGTATTCTGAAATCTGACTCTGAGGTGCTGTTTATTTTTCTTTGGGGTCGGGTTTTTCTAAGTTCCTTAATACACAGAATGAAGTGCAGCTGCCACTCGGTGATACCACGCAGGATTGCAGTTGCATAGTGGACAGTGTGTCCCCTTTTTGGAGAGACGATGGCTTTCAGTAGCCCAACTGGATTTTGTTAAGATGAGCTCTGCTCAGTATCAGCAGTTCGTATTGGCAAGACCACTGCTTCTCAGTGCTGCAGGAAAAAGAGCTCAAGAATCTGTCATGCTCATCATGAGTGATAATGTGTATGAGCACAGTGGCTCGTTGAACATGCTTTCCTTTGCGCTGCGTGATGCACGGATGAAACGAACAGTGTTTCTGAAGGACTGTCCAAGTGTCTTCGAGCTGCTTGTTCTCTCTGATTTTATTCTGTCCTCCCTTCAGAAACAGGCAAGTGGAGTAACGTTGAATTTCTAAGTAACCACAAAGCTCAGTCTGCAGTAGTTATTTTTCTGGATCTAATGCCTTTAAAGTTGTTCACAGGTAGAAATTAATTACTTCTATAGACAGCAGTTGTCTCCCTCATGAGTCAACTCTATCTTTAGAGTATAATAGTATATAGCAGTATTTATCAACACTTTTTAATAAGATGAAATTTATATTTACAGATAATATTCATACGCATAGAGTAGCAGTGATTCCTAAAGGGTTTTTTAAAGTGTGTTATCATCATTGTTGCTATTTTGTTATTGCAGCAATATAAATCCACGCTAATCTCATGGGAGGGGCTGGCAGGTGTCTTCACAGGTCTGTAGACTGTAGGGAGTGATTTCTGCTGTTCTGTTCCACCTTGCCCCAAAAAACCTGTGTGCTGCTGAGAATGAACAAAATGTTCTCTCCACAGTTGCATTCCTTCTGCCACTGTTCACTGCTGCCAAGTCAATAAAACAAAAGTGGAATTTTTTAAGTCTGTCCTTTTTTTTTTTTTAACCTTTAATACTTTTTGGTTTCTGAGCAAAGAACTGCTGATGCCAACATTATACCTGTTCAGGTTTTGCCTTCCCACATTGCCTTGCTAATTGGAACTTTTGGCAATGTTTGTTTCTGCAGCTTTTTTGAGCATAGCAACCACATGTAAAATCTTTCAGGAAGGGAGGAGATGGAGTGGTGTTCACACACACAGCTGTGTTTATTTCCGTATGAGCTAAAAACTGCCCAGCTCCAAAATGCACAGCCATAAAGGGAGCACCACCAGAGCAGCTGTAGGTCACCTTATGTATGGAGTCAGGGTTTATGTGCCTGTCCTGCAACAAGGCCAGCTGCCTCAAGCTCTCAGCAGAGAGGTAAACACCATGAAGAGCAGTGCATTTGTGGGTGTCGCTGAGCTGATAGGGAGATGATGGTGGGAGGCACTTTGAAAACCTTGATTCATCTCTATAGCTCTTGTGTGAGAGGCCAACTCCTACTTGAGACAAAAATCTCATTAGTTATGGACCAAGAAATCTTGCTGTTAAACAGTGATGCTAAGAAATTTGTTTCAGCTGTTTTTTATGCTACTCCTTTCCCTGCAGCTGGGAGCAGACTAGATCACAGAGAGGGATGTTCACATGTCTTGCAGCTCTGGTAGTCCGTGCTGTAATTTGATTATCAGCAGTTCTCCAAGTAAGCCTTAAAAGTCCTTTTCTGCTTCTGAAAGTCCTGCAATGAGCTCCCTAAGGAAAATGAAGGACGAATACCACTGAAAATCTGCCGTCTACTTTTTGTGCTGCAGTGTCTGCCACTACGTTAGCCCTTCCTATCACACTTTTTCAAGAATGTATTCTGCTATCTGAGCTATAATAAAATAAAATAGTCTTAATTTTGATACTTCACAGTATGTTAAGCTCCCATGTATTTATTTACAACAACGACAAAAAGCCACCCACCACAAATTTTGGCAGCAGTCATAGCTACCTAGTTACTATTCCAGAGCAACTGTTGATGTGTGATTTATACACCAAAAAACAAACACCTCAATTCTCTTAAAATCAGCTGAGTTGGTTATAGGTAAGCAAACAGAGCGATACATGCAAAGGTTTGAAATCTTATGCTGCAGCTACAAGACTTCAGTTAAGGATAAAATTTGCAACCATCCACTTCTTTATTCACTTTGAGCTGCAAGCATGGTTTACAGTGTAGAAACTGGTGTGACTTGGCACATCAATTTGTGAGGTGCATGTTGTCCAGTAAGGCTTGACCAAATTTTAAACATGTGCATGTTTAACATTTGCTTTCCTAATTTTGGTGAGAGTGAAGACAATGTAAATTGAGTAAGTTTCCGTAGGAGTTTTGTTGTTCAAGTGACATTTAGCTTTCTTAAAATTGGCCCTTAAAGAACATGCCTTACATGACAGTTGCTGATGAAAATAGTGCTTGTCTATGTGCCCTCAAAGTCTCATGTGCCTGAGCTATCATATGATGAATTTAGCTACATTTATAAGGAAACTAATGCTGGTTTTCACCTTTAAGGGCTTCATTTTGATGTGTGACCTAGCTAGTATTTTCTTTCTTTGAAAGGTCCTATTTTCATAGAAATTATTTTTCAGTGTGATGGCAGCAGGTAAGAAGCATGCCAGTGTCCTCAGATAACTCAAAATCATTTTCATTTACATTTGTATTTCTCCCCCTAGTTAAGAATGTGCTTTAAAATAATTATTATATAGCAAAAGTAAAGCATTTGAATTGTAATACTCCATTGCATACATATAGTCTGCTTCTTACATCATATTTTTGAAATAATAATTCATATAGTGTTTATTTCAGTTCTTAAGGTTTGCCTTCTGCAAGCTTAGCATCATTTGCCTGTTTCTTCTCTTTTCACATTACATTTTTCTGGTGAAGCAGATACACTGTGTTGGAAATACCGTCTGGTTTATAAGCAAGTATTTTGTGCTGCCAATTCTGTTCTGGTAGAGGTAAACTGAAGCAGTTTTTGTGCCTGTACTTGTGTAGTCATTGAAAATCAGATCACGTTCTTCTCAACAAGGTGTTTCCCCAGTTTAAGTGATTGCAGAGAACTTCCCACCTTGATGGCAGCCTTCCTCCCTGAAAGAGGAAATGCTTTTATGAATAGGGAAATACAGAATATTTCTAAATACTGCGCAGTCTAATATCTTAAATCTGTTATTTACCCTATTGCTTAATAGCAAAGGAAAATGCCCTTTGTGTAAGCATGTAAATACAAGATATGCAATGGCATTTAGATGTAGGGAATGGAAAATTAACTGTTTACCTAAGGAAAGTGTTGCCTACTTACATGTTCTCAGGTTTTGAAACTTTGCTGCAGGCTAATGTCAGCATGCAGCCTTCATTCTGTTCATTTTCTTGGCAACATTTTGGTACTGAATGTACATTGTTAGAAACAAAGGGCAAAGCATGGATTAATAATTAGGAATACATATGTCCACAGTCGTTCAGTTGAAACCTCTGAGCTTGCTTTTGCTATTATTTTGAGGAGAAGGAGAAAGAAGAGGTCATTCAGTACAGCAGAGAAGAGTAAAAAGTAAATGCTAGTATTTCCTCATATGGTGATTAAATAGCTTTAGAAACTTAAAAAATTAAAAGGAAGAGGAGGACTTGCAAAGGTCTTTAATCCTGTCATGCAGTGTTGCTTTGTAATGGTTTTGGTTGTCTATTGTCTTCCATTGCAGTAAATATATACAGAAGTGAACAATTCCTATTGCTTAGGCAGTGGACCTGTTGCTCCAAGGAATAGGAGCAGATAAAATTAGGGCTGTTTAGCCCCAGATGAGGTACATATACTCTTGATGACAGAACAGTAAAAATAAGCAGCTCCTCCAAATAAGTAAGCTGGGGAAAAGGAAATTCAGCATATCTTAGGAAAAAAGCTAGGGAGAAAACATCTATTTTAAGAGTCCTCTCCTGTAAGAACTTTCCTCAAGATTTTAAATGAGTAAAAGATTAACTGTATTGCTAAAAAGGGTTATTTTTAGACTTTGTAAGGAAATTTGAGTGGCTGCAGAAGGGACCCTGCTCAGACTGAAAAAATCAGAACCTAAATCTTCAAAAATTTTCGTTTTTATCTGACTGGGACTGCCCTTGTTCAAATTCGACTGCTGTCTTCTGGATTATGCATGGAATGAGAGAAAAGAGGTACAGGTATAAATAAATTGTGTATTTTCTGTTCTGCAGTTCTTGCAAGAAGATAGATGGATGTGCTTTTAAGATCTGTATTGATTTGTTCGCTGTGGCTGTGTGTTTATCAGAAATTTCTGGGTACTAGGGCTGAGGAGAGTTAAAAGTATGGCCTAGCTTTCCGGGGAAGTGCCGTGTGGATGGGAATAAGCTGAACAAAGAAAGTGCCTCTCTGCTAGGACCTTTGTAGTGTGGTTTCAGGATGGCATTGATAATTGTGCAGCAGCTTATTCTGCTCTTAAGAGAATAATACAATTGAATATGAAAGCCATTCTTTTGTTACTAAGAACATCTGAAATAGTTTTAGTTTTATTTAAACCACATTGTTTCCTGCTTAGGACTTGCTTTCTGTGAAGAAACACATGAATCACATTTAAGATGCATTGTTTCAATGACAGTCCTGCTGTGTTGCTCTTCAGAAGCTTAAGCTCTTGCTTTGCTTTTTCTACCAGAAGTTGGTTTGTTGTGCAAGATGCACTGCCACCTATTTGTCTGTTTGCTCATATGGTCACTGATAAAAACATACCTTATTTTGCTCTTTCTTTATTAACGTTCTGGTATCTAATAAGAGATCAACTAAAAAGACGAAAAGTAACATATTTATGGATCTCCATAGAAAGGTATAGTTTTTGCAGATTATGGTGGACTCCACTATCCACTGTCTCGGGGTTATAACAGGGTGAGTGTTTCAGATCCATACGCCATTTGGGGAATTACAGATTTTATTTAACTTGACACGTGTTGTAAGATATAGATGGCCCTTTGTTTGTTATTGTTTCAGCTCATGTCAGCGCTGAGATACAGTTTTGGCTGACAGACAATGTGAATGAAGGCTGAGTTTATTTGGATGTGACTGGCAGGAATGAGAGTCAGCACTGCCAGTCTCCATGCTGCACATGGCAGTCGTATCACACACGTCCCAGCAGCCTGTCAGCACCTCTGCTTCCTGGCACCCTGTGGCACAGCAGTGGTGTGCCTCATGCCAGTTGCCAGATGCAGGGCTGTAGATTAGAATTTTCAGGAGAGAGATATAATTCACTGAGTCTTGGCTTCCTAAGGTGAAAAGTTCTTGTGCAGCAAGTTGATCACCGCACTTTTGTCTGCACTGGATTCTCTTGCCACTGTACATCTCTTTCAAAAAGATGGGGAGCATGAGCATGAGAAGATGCTGTGAATAATTAATGCAAGTTAGTTCACTCTCTCACTGAGAAGGAGAAAGACAGGTTATGTGAACTCTATGCTGATTTCAGTTACTCAGATTAAATTACAAAGTCCCAGAGCATTAGGAGCAGGTTGTTTTAATGTTGGTTTGACTAGACTGCAGAGAAGAACATCCCCCGTGAGGGACAAGTGCATTGCCCCAACTTGTGGTCCCCTCCTTTGGGTGAGTAAGTTCCCTGCAGGTGTCCACATGTAGCAAAATGGTTTTGGCTGCATGCAATGCAGAGGCTGAGTGACACTTGCCTGACAAGCTGACAAGTCTTTCTCTCTGAGCTGTTGAGCAGGAAGAGTATGGAGATACCCAGCTGGACTGGCTCCATCATGCTCTGCTGCAGCTGCTGTCAGATGGTCTCCAGCTGGTTCATGCCAGCTCCAAATCAAAGTGTTAGCATGGTTTGGTGACTCTGCATGCTCAGTAACAGGAGGCCATATGGCATGTGGTGGGGTGACTGGCAGGTTTTTGCTGCTGTGATATCCTGCCTCTCTCTTGCCAGTGTGTGCAGGCCTGCAGTCCATAGGCTGTGGTGTGGAGATACGGTGGCTTTGGAGGCAGGACCAGAGAAACCTCCTCATCCCTGGAATGAATGTTGAAAGCCTCACAAGAGATGGTTTGTGGCTTAGGAGGGGGTAAAAATAATTGTGCACACGTGCTGGCTGTTTCTGAGGGATGCTGTGTGATGGAGTGGGAAGGACAGCAGCCTGGAGCATGTCTGGAGTGTGTTCCTTGGCCATGCTGAAGCTGTGGGGTTGTGGTCTCAATAGAAAAGTTGTGGTAAGTAGGCTCCCCTTTTATTGCTGAAGGGCCACTTCAAGCAGCTTGAAGAGAAATGGGCCCAGGTTAGTATTGAGGTTGTAGATATAGTCTAGCACTTGGGAATAGATGTTGACAGTGTGGGCTATAGACAGAGTCTAACAGAGAGTGACATTTTAAGTCCTCTCTTGTAAGCTGTGGTAGATGAAAAACAAGAGCCTGGCCCTTGAAATATTGTCTCCTTGCCCCTATAATTTTCCAATTTCATTGTGGAAAAAGCTTATAATTTTTCTGTTCATGTAAGGTTGATACCACAGTACCCATATTAGCAGTAAAAAAACAGATGAGATACCAGGATTTAGGCACTATTGTGAGGTGGGGAGCAGCATTTTGGGCTATATGGGGACAAAGCTGATCTGCTGGAGTTTTCTCAAGTAAAGATACACCTTCAGCTGAAGTCGCAGTTATGTGAGCAAATGCTGCTAGACAAAAGTATTTGTCTTTGAGCTTGCCAATTGTCCCATATCGTTGCCCTTTTGTTATATCAGACTTATGGTTGGTCTGGTTATGTGTAGCATCTCAGACCTAAAGTCAGAGGAAGAGACAGACTGATATTTGACTGTGGGCCTCTAAATATGTTTCATGCTTGTGCCATTATGTATGTCACTGAAGACTAAATAATTGGGTACTTTATAGAAGAGTTAGACTTGTCTATTTATCAAATCCTTGCAGTTTGTCTTAGATGTAAAGTCTAAACAAGATCACAGTCCATGTCATAAGCTGTTCATAAACATCCTTGATTGGTTTGTTCATGTCAGCCTTCAAGTTTATCCACCTGTAAATTCTCTTTGAATAAGTGAATTAATTTTAAATTATTGAGATCTGCATATGTGTTTTTCCAACTATTGTTCAACTTTTAATGTTTAAATATAGAGTGGAAACGGTGCTGTGTTTTATCCTGTCACATTGAACGAACAGATGTCATGGGCAGTTTATATACATGCTGTGGACAGGAAGGTAGAACAGCATCTGGTCCCAGGCAGAGCAGTTCCAGGGTTGTCAGCTCTGGGCGGCCACAGGTATACTGCAGCTGGGATGCGTGCATCACCCCCAGGATGAATTCTTTCTTCTCCCAACTTTCTGGAAGCCTTTTCATTTGTTATTTGTGCTGGATTTCAGTCTTTGTCAGAGCAGATGAAAATCCTACTCAGCGCACGTTTCATTTCCCTCTTGGAGACGGAACTATTTCAAGCCATGGAAGTTTCCTTGGCATCCCTCCTGCTTTTCCACAAGAAAAATATGGACAGCCCAGTTGTATCCTTTGGGCTTCCTGTCACAGCAAGCATTACAACTCAGAGCAATACCATACTGCTTTGAATTCATGTACTTCTATGTGACTCATTATTCACTGGCATAAATAAAAGGGAGTGTCATCTACATCACCCATTAGGAATTTCAGATATAAAAAAAAAGTTGGTTTTTTCTACTGTGAATTGCCTTTCTTTTTCTAGTTGATTTTTTTCTCTCTAATATAAACATAAATGAGTTTCTGAATTGCACCACCATGCAGGCTTCTGAGGGTGTTTTTTTTCCTTCTGTAATGTAACGTGATGACAATGATGTTGTCAGGAATGATTTCCAAAAGAGATGGGTGGTCTGAGAATGCTTCAGGGTGTGGGGGGCCTTGCAGCACTCTCTGATGGGTGTCATCCAAACATACCTGTCTGTGCTTAGGCTCACATCACGAGAGATCATGCTCTTGCACATTAGACAAGGGCCACCAAGTCATCAGACTGCAGCCCTGTTCTGTATGGACGAGGTGTCTGCCTTTTTACAAGTGACAGAAGCATGCCAATTATGATTCACAGAAACCATACAAAGATTTCCTTTTACTAATGAGTGGTGATCCTGATAGTAAGAACATAGCAAGAGCTGCCACTTCTGGCTGACAGTGAATCTGCTGGATCTCTGAGAACAGGTATGGTTACCAAAAGTCCACTAGGCTGACCTGATGTCTTTTGGGATACTTTGGGGGGCTGTGTCCAAGTTCTGGCCTATGCTAGAGAAAGCTGCTTGTGCTTCCAGGTAAGTTCTGTTTTGTCTTAGCTGCCTGACAAGAATTACTAGAACTGAGGTTTACCTTCCCACAAATTAGCTAGTTGTTAGACCAAGCTTGGTTGCACTAAAAAAAATTGAATGTACCTTACCCCATTTTGTAAGATTGTTCTTGCAAACAACGTTTTAATAAGATGCTGCTCATGACCAGGATCTTCCACATGGTGACTATACTTGAAAGGGTAAAAAAAAGGGGAAAGTAAAATGAGCTGGGGACTGTATTGCCTATGAGCTGTGAGAGAAGATTATAGCTCATAAAAAGTAGTTCATCATAAAGGGTGTGGTTTGAACCTGAATCTGAAATAGCTGAATCTGAACTGATTTTGACCAAATCCTGCAATGCAAGAATTTGGTGAATGTTTCACACAGTAAAATGTGTGAAACATCAGTTTAAAATAAGATAAAAGTTTGTGATGGGTATTGACAGCCTGGGACTTCCTGCCCAAAAAGGGAGCAGAAGCAGGTGGCATCAGCAGGATCAGAAAGAGGCTAGTTAAATTCACAGGCAATTTATGTGAATATTAAAATTACATAGTAAGGTCATACCTTTAAATATCCAATAATTGCTGATGCTGGGGGGATACAGAAGCATGGACTCACCATAATGCACTTGAACTCTCCTTAAATAATATCTGCTGTTGCTACTATTGAAAACAAAATAGTCTGGATGGATCATTTGTCTGCCCCTGCAGAATGCTGGTTATGTTTGTTTCTGCTGAGTACTATATTGAAATCCTTTTGCTGTTTCTTTTTCCTTTCCCAGCAAGTCACTGAGTGGCTGTGTAGAATGGCTGATTTCTCTTCTGAATCCTCCAGACACAATTGGGATAACTCCATGTGGAAGGGAAACTAAAACCCAGCAGCTGATGGCAGACCTGCTATTGCTAGCAATTGTGACAAAGCAATACTTGTAAAAATTCAGAAAATTTGTGGGATATTTCAAATAGCCAGAAGGACCCAGTACCTTTGAAATATTTTCACATATATCCATTTTCTGAGGCATTTTCTGTACTGAAAGCTGCCCAGTAAAGCCCTGCTCCTGTGCAGTAGGTAGGTGGCTTGGGGGAGTGAAGCAGAGACTTTGTGAAAGCTCAGCTCAAGAGATGAGAAAACCATTTTCAAGTATGGAGAAGAAAACCCCTCAGACCCCTACGTTACTGAAGGTTGCACATTTATTCTCTGCTTGCAGCAATAACAAGGTGGGCAGACAAGCTTAATGCGAGTCTGCTTAAGGCAGGGGCTGGGGGAGAAGACAATGAGGGAATCCCCATGAAACTGATTAATGTTTATTTCCAGCACAGCTTGAGAATTGGAGCCTGGCATTGCATTAGCTCAGGCTTTGGGATTCAAAAGCAACAAAGCTTAGAGTTGGGTCTGATATTTCATTGTTGTTTTTTGTGAGAAGGGAAGCATTTTCCCTGGGTAGAAGCACTCTGACTGTTCTTTTCTTCAGCTTGCTGACTCAGGTCCCAGAGTTTCTGAGCCATCACTCTCTTCTTAACAGAGCTTAGCTCAGCTTTTGCCTGGAGCTCTGCTGTAAAGAAAGACCTTTTTACAGACCACTGCCATCAGTGGAGGGAGTGAGGAAGGCAGGCAGGTAAATTCATGCTGACCATAGCCATATCTTTTTAATTAACTTGCTTGTTGAAAGGATTTACAAGGCTTCTTTCACTCTCATCATACTGCAGATTCTGCAGAAAAAAACATAGTGAGAGGTGACTTCTTCTGATTGACTGCTTAAATATTGTCCAAAATAAATTACCTGTCATACTGCATATAGTAAGAATAGTCTCTATCTTGTGGTGCAGAGGCTGAACCACAACTGACTGCTGCCTGAGAGATGCTGCAGGAAACACTGGTCCCAGGGATTTTTAGTTCTGCATTTTAGGGTGGCCTAGCTAGATTTATTTTTGTTCAGTTAGTGAGACTTGAACAGCAACTTGCATAATTTTGCTTGTGATTTGGATGCAACATTAGAAAGATATTTGCTCTACAAAGTATATGAATGGGTGAACTGTTACATTATTAAATAACTAAGTGAACTTTAAAATCATTCACAGTTTACCTTTATCTCAAAGTTGATCATCACTCTGTGTCTGACTTGAAAAAAAATCCTTATATGCCTACGTTCTTGCTTGGTTTTTGCTTTTTATTCTAAAATAGCATATATAGAAAAAAAGATATTTCTCCCTTACAAGTGTTGCCTTTCAGTTTATTGGGCACTCCTTGTGCTAAATGTAAAGATAAGAAGCACACAACCAAGGCAGGGGTAAGATTGAAAAGAAAGTATCAGTGAGATACAGTCATTATCCCAGGATAGATACCAACCACAGAGCAACTCCTCACATAACTTTCTCTTTTGCTGTTGTTGGCTTCAGACCTTGCTTCATTTAAATTGCACCTGGCATACTTGGTACATACAGGTTGCAGACATTCCTGTTTCCTGTAGTGAAGCACAAGTTTGAAAAGTGCTTCCCACTCTAGCTGAGCAGGAGGGATTCCCAGTGCCAATTTCTTGTTGCAGCCAGAGAAATTACCATCTGTGTTTTCAGATGGGTTTTGCATATATCTTGTCTCTTGTTTGAAAATGATATCAGTGTCTTGCAGAATGAAACTGGGCGAGTTCTACTGCCAGGACGACCCACATGTGAGAGGGAAGTCTCAGGCAGAAGTCTTGTTGCACTGATGTACAGCAGGAATGGAGCAGTACCAGTTCTTCTTGAGTATTGTGTCTCGTGGGTCGACTTGCTCTGTCAAACTCTTCTACCCCAGACCTATTTAATCACCACGTTGCACTTGCTGGATAGGATTGCAGAGCTGGTTTTTCTCCTGGAACCATTCCCTGACTACATCCATCTGAACAACTGGGAGCCAGTACCTTTGAATCCTTCACAGTTCTGACCTACAGTGCTCCCACTTTTAATCCAGATCTTAAAAAGCAGAGTTGTATTGTCTGAGTCACATTCACCCTGTGAGTGGTTCAAAATATGGTGCTGATCTGGAGTTTGTTTGGAGTGGTTAATGTGACTGCTTGCTCTTAAGAGCCTGTGTGTGCTGTGAGAAAAAAGAAGTTACATATGCATCTATTTAGCCTAAAGCCTCCTTGCCTGGGAAGCCAGAATCTGTTTCCTTGAATCCCACAAACCAGTGTGTGCCTATCACCATTTCCACATGTGACCTCAGCCCTGGACAGAAGGAGTTTCAGGATTGCTTTTCTGGGTTAAGAGCTGAGTTGTATTTCTCTTCTAATTACTGTGTTGCCAACATGCTGTTCTACAACTGCTCTTAGGCCAAACCTCAGCCGTTTTCTATCTTAAGTGTCTCCTTCAAACACCAGGCTGAAATGCAAGTCTGGATTTTCTGCAAGGTCTCTTGAGGCTTCTGCATTTCTGTAGATCTGCTGTGTGGATGCCAGAACTGATCCATAAGTAGTCAGATACTCCTGGTGCTGAAACACCAGAATAAGTGTCAGTGACCTAGCAAGACGCAGCACAAAAGAAGAGCAAGGTTTTTTTCCCTTGTGACTCGGCCAGGATTAGGACATGGGCTTTATGTTCTGCCTAAAAAATTGCCATTCTGGAAAAACCTGTAAAAGCTGGGGTGTCATGAATGTTTGTAGAAACTGAGGATCATGTGTATTTAAGGTTTCTGCTATTGAACCTCAGGGCAGAAGAGAGTTTGAATATCTAATGCAAAACACTTTTAACAACTGCTTCATTGAGCAATAACTCTTCATACAGCTAGTCCCTGCTTGTTTTGCATTTGCCCTAAGATCTGTAAATCACAGTAGTTCACAGGCAAGCATGAGTTGAGCGTGTAAAAACACACAGGCAAAGAGTTGAGGAGTTGGGAATGGAATATACAAGCTCCTCTACTAATTTTCTTGTGTAAGATGTCTCAACTGGAGAATATGCTTTGCTGTAGAGGAGACTAAGTTTTCCTCTCTGTGTTCTAGCTGGTCTCTGGTATTTTGCTGTGCCTCACCACATGAGAGACTTGTGTCCAAATGCAGCTTCTGGGGTGTGAGCAGCTGGGGAATTACATGTGGCACCATTCTAAAAATGGTGTGTGTTGGTGCAATTTCAGGAATTCATTTCCCGATATATGGCTTAAAGCACATTTTAACAAAAATCCCTTCTTCCATGAGTTTGCTGAGCTAGATCAGATTTTTTTCTGTGCTTGAAGAGCTGTTTAATAGGCAGATTTTCAATTTCTGCTACATTTAATCTAAAACAAACAAACAAAACCAAACCAAACCAAACCACACACGCACAAAAAAACCCAACAACAGCAACAAAAAAAACCACCAAAAAAAACCACCAAAAAACCCACAAAAAACCCAAAAAAAACCCAGAAAACAAAAAAAACCCCACCCTACCATACCAAAAAATACAGGAATCAATTCTTCCACATAGCTAACAAATTATTAGATCCTATGTTTTCCTTTCTTTTTTTCCTTTTCTTCTATCTGTTGGACTGAATTTGCTTCCTGAATTATTTTATTAATCCTCATTTAAGCTCAGAAGCAGCAAGTGAGTTTGCTTGAGGTACTTGAGCCTGCATAGCTTTGAAATTAATAGAAGCATACTCCCAAGGCAGTTTGTAGCAGGTCAATTGCATCTCTTCAAGCCACAACAAAATGTAGATCTCAGGCCTTGTTTAGATTTTCAGCACTATTTTTGTTAACTTTGTGTCAAGTCTCACCTCAATTATATTTGTTTCTTGCTATTAGGAAGCTCTCCTCATTTGTGCCTGCGAATGGTGACTATAACAGATTTTACATGTAAACCCACTATGAGGCACGCCACAGTTGGGCCTCATTTTTGTGGTCATATTTGGGACTGCACTGCACCTAAAAGAGATGTGTCAACCCCCAGGATTGCCTCCCACCCATCTGTCCATACCCATCCCTGGGTGCATGCTCTCAGGTCTCCCCTTGTACAGTGTATATAATGAAAGCAGGGAAGCATACCTGTTGTTACAGTGCTACTGAGAGAGCAGGCAGCTATGCTGAACAAATGAGGAGTGGGTAAATAAATCCAGGGTTTTTACCCTTGGTTACAATGATAGAGACTGATGCCTTGCTAAGTGCAGCCTGCCCTGAGACAGTGGCTGTCCTGAGCTTCTGGACACATCCTGAACTTCACATGGAGGCTGACGATAATTTTTCAGTTAAGCATTCACTGTGACTCAGTAAAAATTGCCTGTCTTCAGCTTAAAGCATAACTTTATATCCTTATAGCAAGCAGAGATGGGAGTGATGCTTTAAAATCTGTCTGTTTGAAAGGAAGAAGTTAATATTTTCCTAAAAGCTTACAGATTTAAAACTTCTGTCCCAGCTGCAAACTCTGCCAGCAACATGTGGTTTTTTCGGTTTTTTTGCCATGCTTCATTGTTTCAGAAATTTTATAATTATCATTAGGCCTGGAATCTTGTGATGAGCCTAATCACATCATAGCCTGTGTTGGATTCCTGCCTTATTTTGCTGTTCATAACTATATGAACAATGTTCATAGCAATGTTCTTATACAATCTTTATAGCAGCTTCATGCTCTGCCCTCCACTGAACAAGAGATGGTAAAGGTCAGTGTATATGGCAGAGCTATAGGAGCAGCTATGGGAGGAGGAATTGGAATGAGGCTCTTTCTGCATTCTTGGAAAGTTGGTATCAGGATTATACTAAAAATGAAGGCATTTGTGTTCTTGAAAGAGAAAGCAAAGTTGTATTAGCTTGTGTGATGGAGCTCCATCAGATTTTAAAAACAGCCAGCTTCTCTATCAGGCCGTGTATCTCTGACTCAAATTCACATGGTGCCTGTGCTCATTAATTTCTTGATTTTCTTTTACTGTGCTAATCTGCTTAGCTTTTAAATACTTTCCTGCACATACTGTCAGAGCTAAATCAAATGTAATTGGAGAAATGTGACTAGTTGGTTGAGGAGTTGTCAGCTCAAGTCAGATGGGGGTCAGCAAAGCAGGATGTTCTTCATAAGCCTTAACTCCACCAGTCTGAGTCAACAAAATGAAATGCTGTTTGGACTGTAGAAAACTCAAAGCAGACTCAGGAAGAGACATCTCTGCAGCCCAAGATGAGTAAAGATCTTCTGCTCTGAAGATGAGAGTTGTAATCAGGCTGCCCCCTGCACTGAAGGTGGGCAGGGGAAGGAGGAACAGGAGCCCAACTGCAGAGCCAACAATTCTGGCTTTGTAGAGCCAGCCAGCAAACCACAGAACTGCTGCTGTTTGGCCTCTGCCTCTCATTTGGCTTCATCTCAGCAGCCACCCACCCAAGAGGACAGTGCCCTTTTTCTGTACCTGCAGCCTGAGCTTCAGGCAAGTGCTGCTTATTGGTTCCATCTGCCATGTGTGGGTTGGAAGAAAACGTAACACCCAGAGAACCCACTGCTGCTGGAACTTGCCGTGGAGAGTCTTGTAGTCAGATTAGCACCATTCCATGCCACCTCTGGTCCCCCAACCCTGCTGGCTTCCATACAGTAGCTGTCTAGGTTTGTCAGGCAGAGATCCTGCTCTGGCTGCATCTGAGAGTTCTACCCTCACCTCCCCAAGGGGACATCTGAGCTCAGAAATTGCTCACTGGTTACAGTGCTTCTGTAGGTGCTCTTCACCTAAAAAATCCTCTAACCCTGCCTTCGTAAGATGTTGGGTAATCTAAAACTTCATACACATGCCAGCAAATGAGGACTCTGTGGTGGTACAGGGGAGTTTAGAGACCAGCTGCAAAAAATTGAGGGCAGGCCAGAAAAACCAAGGCAAATTGGAGATTCAGCTAGTTATATCCTCACTGACGACAAATGTGGAGGTTGTCAGGGAGCCACAGTTCAGCTTCAGTCACTGGGACACGCTTGGGGTTTGTAGGATAGCTAGGATGCTGATTTAAGAGGAGCATGCTACTGCTGGGCTAAAGTTTGCATTGAAGATGAGACTTTAAACTCAAAAATGCCTACTGCTTAACTTCTTAAAACTACATGTTTTTAACTGCTTTTTACTTGTTTGTTCCAGGTTGCATGTCTGGTTGGACTTGATGCATGGCATTTGCATGACACCAAGCAGCCTAGCTGTGGATGTGTCACTGAGCAAACATGGCCTACCCAGCAAATACTAACGGCAGTGCCACAGGTAACTAAACGGGACCGCTTCCCCCTTTGGATTATTAATTAAAAGAATTCCTACATTGTGCGAGCAGGAAAAGGAAGTAATGGCAGTTTAAATTCTGAAAAACAGTTTCCTGGTAGATCAGAGCCCGTCTGTTTCCATCCCCCACCCCCATCCCCCACTACAATAATATTTTAAATATTTATCATGTGCAGAGTAGTTTGGGAAGACTTAAGGGCTGGCACTCAGTCATTCAGCATGCAGAGTTCTCTGTTCTCAAAGACCTACAGGAGCTTACTCTAGAGTCTGAGAGGCCTAGGGCTTTGCTACAGAATCATGTGGCTGTTACACTAAATCTGTAATAATTTGTGAGATTAACCAGCTCTTAATGCATTGAATCCCCAGCCCTTCCTGGTCACCCTTACTGGTCAGCCTAATTTTTGTTCCTTGCTTCTCTGCAAAGTATAAAAACATTTCTCAAGCAATACCCTGAAGAGGTGTTCGCTTTATTATTTTTAAGAAGTTCCCAAACTGTCTGTTTTGGTTCTGTGATACTCTGTGAAATAGATTGTTTGGCATGTTCAAAGGTTGCTGAGGAGGGCTGGCAGGTCAGGAGGGGGCAGAAATTGCAGAACAACTGATAACAGCAGAGCAGCAGTGTTCCTCTTGTGGTTATGTCAATATTTTCCTCTTCTGATCACTGCACAAACATAGTTTTAGCCCACTAAAGCTGAGGCTGCTACAGTAGGATTACACGAAAAACGCCAATTGCACAGCAGGAGCTTGTGGATTGCTCACTGTGCTCACTGCAGAATTATTCTAATTAGAGCATGGGATTAAAACATTTTGTGTGCAGGATATTAGAAATACAGAGTGCCACTATGTGCAGTTTTTGCAAAACAGGAAGTCTTTTTTAAAGGCTAGTGAAAACTGAATTAAGTCTTTGGAATTATTATTATCTGTTGATGATTTAAGGTTAAATTTACTTATGTTGTTAAATCTTGAGACCACTGAAATAAGATATTTCTATTCCCTTCACCCACCCCCTTTTTATATAATTAGAAGTATATTCTTTAGGATAGAAACCATATCCTTTTGTAACCTTCAGTAATCCTTTTGAGAAGGTGGACTGCAAAACCTCTGCTGCATGACTTAACTGTAGCTGTTTGCTGTCTAAACTCCCCATGTAACTTGACTTTTATTTGTAATATGTCTTTAACTTAAGTCATGCAGAAAAATTTCCTCTGCTTACAAGGAAAGAAAAATTGTGCATGGAGTGTTACTGATTGCTTTACTAATTTTTTTTCTCCCTGCAGTAGAATTGTCTATTGAAAAAGTTGGTGGGCTGACGTGTAAGTCAAAAAGAAGCTAAATGCTTGTACTGTTAATGCAAGATGAAGTTTTCATTTCAGGATTGTTATGCAAACGAGGCTTCTTGTAGGATAAAGCTGTTTGTTCCCTTATTCGTAGAAAGACGCTGTAATAAATTACAAGTATTTAATTCAGAACTAAATTGGACAACATTTTGCAGATGCTGTCAGGACTTGTTGGCTTTGCAAACCCTTGAGGCCGGTGTTCTAACATGCAGCTATGTACGCCTGTGTCTCCAAATCCTCAGCAGTTCATAAATAGACAAAATATTGGGTGGCAAATACCTGTGACTTGTTGTGCTGCTGTGCTGCCTGGGAGAGAATGCCTTTCTTTGGATGAGCAGGGACTGATCTGGGCGTTGGAGGTACTGAAGCAAGTTTCTTAATTGCATGGAGCTCTAAGAGTGGAAAGACAAACTTCAGGGGTGGTGTTTCCTGCACCCTCTGAATCAATCAGCGGCAGGAAAAAGAACTAGAAAGACTTGTTAGGGACTACTAAGCCGCATTTATGTTACTTGAATATTTTGGCAAGTCTGACCACATGTTCAGCTTCATTCAAGTATGAAGTGACTAAGAAGCAGTGGTTTGCTTTGGTTAACTCGAGAATGTGAGTACTTGCACTATCAAATAATTATGCCTATGTGCCATTTTGGTAATTTTTTTCAGTGTACAAGCCTATATGGAGTACTGCTGCTGCAGATGAAATCTGTAGAGGAATGCTTGAATTTGGAACTTGTTTCCAGGAAAGGATCTAGCTATTTTGCATTTGTATAGACATTTTTTTAAAGGGATATTTATGGGAAGTACATTTGCTGTAAATATTTTAGTGAGGGTGTATAGGAGATAAACTACAAAGCAAGTGATGACTCTATCATGAAAGCACCTATCTTAAGTTTATCCATCTCTTGCCTATCTCAGTAAAGACATGAACCTTAAATGTGGTGAATAAATGACAGAGACTCTTATTTATGCTTCAGTACTGTTTGTCAATAGTTTTGTTTGCTGCTGACTTAAAAATTTTATCACTGTTCACAGTTTCATTGCACAGAGGTCTTCTAGTAAACTGTTTGGGCTGCAAGCTTGTTTGTTCATTTTTATCCAGTTGGGAAGTTGTTTTTGTGACTTCGTACTGATTTTGGACTAGGCTGTCAAAGCTGCGCTGTCCGCTCAGAAAAGAGTTGAATAAATTGGTGCTTGCAGAAAAATTTGCAATATTTTATCAGGTGCGGGATAGTGTTCAGTTATAGGTTCTGGATAACTGTTTAAAGTCTTCCCTGCTGGCATGTGAGCTCACTTCTCAGTCCAGTAAACTCACCAGGTTTAAGGAGTGTAGTGAAAGCCCAGAGCGTGCTGTGCAGTCAACCAAGAAGCTGCCTCAGGAGCTGGGAAATACCCTCAGTCTGTGGGGAGCTATTGAGAGTCTGTAGCTGGTTTGGTACATGATACAAATTAATTTCTCTTTGCATAGTACAAGAAAAAATAAATGAGGTGATTGTTTCTCTAAATAGTATTAGTGTCTCCATTAACTGCTGGGTGAAACTTCCAGTAATTGTTAGCTTCTGTGCTTGCTAGTACTGATGCATAATTCATCTATTTAATGAGGCTCTGCTATCATTTCTGTAGTGATATCTGTAGAAATGTCTTCCAGTCAGCTACAAAAAGCACAATGCACAAGCAGAAAACTTACAGGGCAGTTTGGAAATAGCTCTGGATGGATTTTCGTTCCTTTCACTAACAACCTGTTTGTGAAAACTTTCTTTTCAAAACACATGTTCTGCAAGGCACTGCATAGAATAAACTTCCAGTCTAATTATATTTATTCTGATGTGGAAAACAAGGAAGCAGCAAAACAAACATAGGAAACTGATTTAGAAAAGATAAAGGATTAAAAACTGGTTTTGTCACTAACTGTAATAAAAAACAAGTTTTATTTTACTTCCCTAAGCACCCCATTCTCTATATCCAGAATCTGCAGAATTGTTAGTCATTTCTTGACAGACATAAAAAAGCATTTCCAGTTTTCTTGAGTAGGATGGGCTGCAGGGGTCAGTATTGCAAGGCTGTTGCACAAACCCTTTATTTACTTTTGCTGTAAAGGAAATGCATATTATTTTCTGTATGTAGAGTCAGAGATTTCCCTGCTCTTTTCTCTTTCCTCCCTTCTGTCTGTGCCTTCTCCTCAGTCTAGTGTATGGATTTATGTTTTCATGCCTTCCCATTCCATTTTTAACAAGCTTCTCTACATAGAGAAGCACAGCATCCTGCACACATTCATTTGAACTGTTTCCCTGCATGTTTAACTCCACTCCATGATTTAGATTCCTGCACAATTCTTAAAGCGGTGGCACTGCAGCACCTGAACATCATTTTTACTGTTTGTTTCCTTGGACCTGTAAAGCAAGGAACTGCTGCTGTGATAGCCAGTCTGCAGCTGCCAAGTGTCTTTGCTCCCAGGGTACTCTTGTCACTCACAGCTGATCTGGGCATCCACCCCCATTCTTTGCAGCAAGCCAGGGCTGTGGGATCACCGGTGATTTGATGAGATACAAATCGTATCTGGACCGCTGCTTCCTCTGCAGCAGGCTGGCATCCTCCAGTTATTTTTTGTGTGCACAGTTACACTGGAGCATCCTGTGGGGTTCTGGTCAGATTTTCTTTGTATCTGAGCAGTTTTCTTGACTCCTACGTGATGTTATAACTACTAACAGATAGTCAGAGAATGAGGCCATTACAAAAAGCTGCTGGCTGAATTAATGTTGTTTGAGATACTAACGTCAGCATGACTCAAAGACCAAATGTTTAATAAATGTGTTTTCCATCTGCTGGTATATAAATGCTTAAGCAACTGTTGAAAAGTATTATGAAAACCCCAGTTAACTTATTAACCCTTTCAATTGAGGCCAGTAAATAGAACACACATTTGCTTAGAGCAAATGTTTTCATCATACACATCCTCTGCATCGATTTGTAACAACTCTTACCAAAGATTTGCAGACACGCTTTTCTTTCAGTTACTGTATTATTTGACTTACAGTCTCTCCTTTGATTCTATTTTCCTTATTCATTTTAGGCAATATGCCCAGAATTTTGCATTATTTCTAGCCTCATGATGCAAATATAGCCTAAGCAGAAAGTGTGCACCGGAAAACTACCACGGTTACTAACTTTAGCAGAATATCCACCATTCTTCATTACAGACCATCAATCTGGGAACTTACAGACCTAAATGAGTTAGCAGTTTAAAGTGCTTGATTGCCAGGTAGTAGTCCAGTAGGCTAGAGCCTTTCCTCCTGAGCATTGCAGGTGCCTGCCCCAGGAGCCCAGCTGCCAGCTGCTCTCCCTGCACGGTGGCTATCACTGTGGTGTCACTGCAGTGCTACTGACACTAGGCTCTGCAGCCTCTGAGTTTACTTTGTTTAGCAGATGCAAGTGACCAGGATTCAGGAGAGTTTGTATTTTTAGCTGGTCAATCCTGCAAGGACAATTTGTGTGAGTCAGGACTGTGCGATGACAAACTGTTCAAACCTATTCCTCCCCTACCACACTCCCTGCTCCAAGCCTGTTTCCAATAACTTTCGGAATTAATGGAGATGGGTGTATGCCCAAGGTGTGTTTAGTAGCTGGTGAAAGGCTCTTGCCATCAGGACAGCCTGCTCAATTGTCCTGCAGTCTTGAGCTTTTGGGATGGGCAGATGGCTGTCACTGGGATCGAGCTCCTGCCTCACCCACAAGTGATGCTGTGAGTCACACTGGTGGTGCCCAGTATTTAAAAACAAGCTAGGGTGGGACCTTGAAATCTGTGGGGAGATGGGTGAGTGAGCCTCCAGTGATTTCACATAATCTCTATCACAACTCATATCAAAATTTTCATTGGTATGCTGTGGTACATTCACTGATGCCAGATCTGCCTTAAGGACAGGTGGCTGGAGCTGAAGCACGTGATCTCACAGTGAATGCCAGCTTTTTACTTGAATTAATAATTGCTTCTGCAACTGGTAGTTGATGACTGTAATCCAAGGGTGTGTTTGCCTCTGTAGCAGAAAGCTTAAAAATTCACTGACTTACATTTGCACAACCTAAAGGCTTTTATGAGACTGCAGAGGACCAGGGACCACACATCTTCTTTTACTCAGGACTTGTTGCCCAAAGAATGTGCTACGGGTCTGATTTTGGATTCTGGTGGAAAGGTAGGGATCAGGAAGAAGTTAGAAAGGATACACTGTTAAATACAGTGTCATTGGAAGTTCAGGACGTAGGAGTTTGCTCTGGATAGCCCAGTCCTTAGAAATGCAAATTGCATGTGGTGAGAAAGAGATGGCCCAAGACACAAAACCATTACATGCAGATGCTGCTGCTCTGCAGGAGGACAAAGTAGCCTTGAGAAAAAGAACGTTTAATTGATCTGTCTTTTCATCAGAGATTACTGCAGCTGTGCCTTGTTCTGGATTACCTTCTGCAGTTGCCCAGATTCTTACATCTCACCTAGGCAGAGGACTGTATTCATTCTCTCTGACAAAAGCTTGCTCATGGAGCAATGCAGGTTTTCTTTCTCTGAGCTGTTGCAATGCACTTGTGTGGGCAGCACCTGGACGTTCTCGCGTGGCCTGCTGCTGCTCCCTGTGGAAATACATGCCCTTTACACCCTGGGAGGCAGCTAAGGGTGCTCATCTTGGATTTTAAAGTTTTCTAGGGACTTATCAGGCATGTATTGCCGTTTGTGACACCATGCAGCCTTACTGAAATGGAGATTAACAGTGATAAAATCCCCAGGTTCTTGTGGTGGAAGTCACTGCTTTGCATTGTCTGGTGGCAGCTGGGGTGAAGGTAAGGAGCAAGCAACAGAAACAGGGCAGGCACATGTCACAGGAAAAACACTAAGAATAAACATTTTCCAGACTTGAAAAATTATTCTCTCTTCATCGTCTGCCTTTCCTCACTTACAAGACACACAACTCAGTAAATTTCCCCCCGAACTATTTTACAGTATTCCTCTCTTCCCAGATTCTTCTGCAGAAAGCAGCTAATGAATAATGCATATGAATCTCCTCCCTGTGGGAAGGGAAGATATTTTGTTCCCTTTAAAAGTATATGGTCCCTCAGGAAAATTACTTGGATGGAAGTAGCCTGGTGACAGTTGGTTGTCCTTCAGTTTGTAAACACGTGAGTGCCTGCATTTAGATATGCTCCTTACAAGAGGGAGCAGAAGTCCTTGGAGCAGAAGTCCTTGGGAAGCTTCTTGTACTGGCCACCTCTCTCCTCCCCCTCTTTTGAGCTATTTGTAAGGCTTTGTGTTGGAGATGGCAGAAGGGCAGCCTTTCCTGTATCATGTTTTCACAGCACTTTTAGGGGCTGAGAGAGCACTTGGACTTCCCACGCTGACATTGCTGCTGTATCTCCATTTCCTTCCTCTGGTAACATGACTCCCCTTGGTAGCAGAGTACTATTCCTGCCAGGATGTCCCAGTGTAACCAGCTCTGAGCTTTGGGACAGCAGGATGCTTGTGTCCACCCTCTTCTTTTTATTTCTGCCATTCCCTTCTCTGATTTCATCCACATTGGCAGAAAGCAGTGGTTGACCTGTGCTGTGGGATATAGGTTGGAGTGTCTGGGGGGAATGAGCAGATCAGCCAGGTCCAAAAAGGGCTCTCCTGCTTCCTATCTCTCTAAAATTCTTTAAAGCATATTCTCAATCTCTTGAGAATTTTCTTGTTCTGACTCTTCACACAGACTTTGACAAAACTAAATGCTCAGACACTTGGAGAGGTAAGTGAGTGTGCAATCTAGTCATACTCTTTAATGTTTTGTCTGTCCTTCCCTACCTTTTGCAAAACCTTCTTACCTGTAGAAGTAGGTAATGTGACCCTTATCCTTTCTCACAGTCCATCCCTTTATTTTGCCTAATGTCTCCTCCCTAGTTATCTTGCACTGCAATTAGTGTTTTATGCAACTGTTTCCTCTTTTTAAAATTAATACATTCCTGTATGTTTTTTCTTTATAACAGTGTGTTGATTTCCTTCAACATACAAGGGCCTGTCTGTGATATTTTTGCTCTTCTGTATTTGAAAGTTGTGGGGGGAAGACGAGGGACACTGACTTTGGAATATCTGGGTTTGAAGGCATGGTCAGATTAGGATAATTACCTGATAACTGGGAGCAGACTGTACTCTGTAAACCAGACATCCCTCGTCTGGAGTAGTCTCTTACTGCTGAGGGGCATGTTGTTGATGTACTCCTAGCCCCTTCCCTATCCTTGCTTCACACAACCAACCTCTCTGCCTGGAGCACTGTCATATGCTCTGCAGATCAAGTAATAGAAAGGAAACACTTGTGCAACTCTGCTGCTGTTACTGGAATTTCAGGTCTAATACTAGCAAATAGGTTAGTTTTTAACACTTCATGTACACTGCTTCATAAATCTAAAATGTGCAGTTTACTAAAAAAACAGTACATGTGCATGGCCATGGTTGAAAAAAGTGGACTAATATTTGCATATGATACAATCATAAAGGCAAGATCAGAGCAGTCAGGTTTCAAGGACTTAAAAATATCACCAGGGTTTTTTTACTTCAGTAAGTCCATGGCTAAGTCCTTTCCCCCCCTCCCTTCTCCCCTCCCTCCAGGAGAACTGTGAGTCTTTAATTTTAGGTATATTTTTCTGTATCTTAAGTTATAAAGTTAAAAAAAGGTATCCCTGTCATTCTCTTCTCTTCTCTTCTGCTCCTGTTGTCTGTTTTTTGTATGTGGAGACATATGGCTGTTGTATAGCTTCTAAGATTGCCAGGACCCGAGTGTGCTTACATGGCTGTGCATCCACTGCATCGCCCTTTAGATTTTCACCATTCTCCCTCCTCATCATTAGTTAACAGACCTATTCTCTTTCTCTCTCTCAGACAGTGTGTCTGCCATCCAGGATGCTTGTTGCTTGTCCTTCCCTTTTTGCTCCCTCATACTCAGTGTGTTTTTCCAGTGCTTCACCCCAGTTCACCCCAGGGATGCAAAGGCACTTCTCCAAGTCTGTACCCTGAAGACTGTAGATACCCAACCCTCCTCTGCCTCTGCTTCCTCACAACCCATTTTCAGTGCTGTGGAAAATGCACCGTTGACAATTCTGAGAAAATTACTAATCTGTCCTTTTACAGAGAAAAGTTGTAAGACTACAACTCTGCAACATAAATGTGGCTCAGCCAGACCATCTCAACACACCGTCACAGGAGCAGGAAGGACATCTCTCTGCGAAACTGTGTGTAGCATTTCCTCATCCAGTCCAGCTTTACTGTCCATCGCCAATCCTGTTACTGTGTGATGAACTGCATACATTATCAGTTTATCAGTCACATGGCACATTAATAGGACATGAATTCTTGCCCATGCATCCCATTAGGCAGGTCCTGGTTAACTGACCTGATCTCCTTCTCTGACAAGATTACTTGCTTAGTAGATGAGGGAAAGGTTGTGGATGTTTCTGCCTTGACTAAGAAAGGCTTTTGACATGTTTCACACAGCATTCCCCTGAAGAAATAGGCTGCTCATGGCTCAGTGGTTTTATCCACTGCTCACTGGATGGCCAGGCCTCAAGCTGGAGGATGCTAATGGATGGAGTTACATCCAGGTGGTGGCCAGTCAGCAGTGGTGTTCCCCAGGGCTCAGTACTGGGGCCAGTTCTGTTTAATGTCTTTATGGATGGTCTGGATGAGGGCACGTCAAGGGCGCTCTCACGCAGTTTAGAGACAACACCAACTCCAGCAGGAGTGCTGATCTGTTGAGGGGCAGAATTCTGCAGAGGGATCTGGACAGGCTGGATCATCAGCTAAGGCCAGTGATGTGAGGTTCAACAAGACAAAGTTCAGGTCCTGCCCTTGTGTCACAACAACCCCAGGCAGGGCCACAGGCTGGGGCAGAGTGGCTGCAAAGCTGCCCACAGGAAAAGGAGCTGGGGGTGCTGGTGACAGCAGCTGGACACGAGCCAGCAGTGCCCAGGTGGCCAAGAAGGCCAATGGCATCCTGGCCTGTACCAGCAGTAGTGTGGCCAGCAGGAGCAGGGCAGGGATTGTCTCCTCATACTCAGAACTGCAGCTCAAATCCTGTGTTCAGTTCTGGGCCCCTCACTCCAGGAAAGACATTGCAGTGCTGGAGGGAGACCAGAGCAATGGAGCTGGGGAAGGGTCTGGAATACAAGTTGTTTAAGGAGCAGCTGAGAGAGCTGGGGTTGTTTAGGCTGGAGAAAAGGAGGCTCAGGGGGACCTTATCACTCTCTACAACTGCCTGAAAGGAGTATGTAGCCAGGTGGGGAGTCAGCCTCTTCTCCCAGGCAACAAGTGACAGGATGAGAGGAAAAGGCCTCAAGTTGTGTCAGGGAAGGTTGGATAGGAAAAATTTCTTCACCAAAATGGTTGCCAAGCTTGGAACAGGCTTCTCAGGGAAGTAGTGGAAACACCATCCCTGAAGGTGTTTAAAAGACATGTACATGCAGTGCTTGGGAATGGACATGTTCTAGTGGTGAACATGGAAGTGCTCAGTTAACAGCTGATGATCTTAAAGGTCTTTTCCAATCTAAAAATTTCTGTGATTCTATGATTCTAAGAAAAAAAAAATATGTTTCACCAGATATGAAGGCTTGGAATTGTCTACTTGCTCCCACAACAAAACTTCTTACCATAAGCTTTCCCAAGCAGTCATATTGGGAGAACAGTAGGGATCATTACTTACCTGAGGACACACAAAACACCAAGCAGTTAAAGTTCATTCTCTGTGATGCCAAACTAGATGGACACTTAGCAATAATATGGGGGGCATTTATCAGTTGCACCTGAAAACATACCTTTGACACTGTGACATAAAACCCATCCTGGACCACCCCAGCTTGGGAAGTCTCTGAGTTGCGGGTTTCTGTACACCAAGGGGAGAAATGTTGCTGTATTGTTTGCTTGTTTCTTATTCCCTTCCAGAGGCATCTGCTAGAGAGGAGATGGCTGGGCAGATCCTTTTCATGTCTGACCTCAATGGCTAGCAGGTTTTTAATCATTCTGTGGAAACCAGCTGAAAATTCTGGAAGGCTGTAAAGAAAAAAAAACAAAATAGCACTCTCTCACAAATTAAAATCTAGAAGAATCCCATATCCAATCTGCATCAAAATTCAGCAGCTGTTTTTAGGGATAGGAACATAAACCTGACAGTAGTGGGTATGACCAAGCTCTATGCTCCCCTGAACTGGACCTCTGTAATCAGGCAGATTATTTCATTCTTTCCAAGCAGAGCCACTCCATTGCTGAGGAAATGGTCTGTTGGAGGCATGTGTTTTAAAGAGCTGTGTTTCATCCATCGCCTTTCACAGATCCATTGTGCCCTCTCTGCCTTTTGTTTTCAAAAGGGGTGTGAAATAACCTGCTTTTTAGATAAGAATTTATCAGCTGGATGGCTGCCCATACACCAAACCTTACATTCACTCTGCTTCAGACCAAGACAAGTTTTTTGGTCGCTGGGGAGCTGTGCTCTGACCTCAGTTTTGTTTCTACTGCAAACAGTAGCTGAATGAGTTTATTTGACATTTTAATGGTCTCAAAGGCCAAGAAAATAAATACATATATGCGCTTTGCCTTTAGGTTTTACTGGTGCTAACCCAGACATGTGCCTCCATATTTGAATTGCTGGACAAGGGCTGATGTGCTGATACACTATGGGTTATTACATGCACTAGTGAGGTCTTTTTCAGCCTGCTGAGTGAACAGAGTTTTGAGAACAGTCCACTCAAGGTGCATGACTTGATGAAGTGCCTGTTCAAATGTCGAGCCCTCAAAACCGCAGAGTAATGATAAACAGATGGAGCATGTGTAGACAGCTGCTAAAATCTGTTCTTCTCTAAACAGGATATCATGCTGTCTTTTTTCAGAAAAACGAAACCATATAATGTTAAGATTTTTCTTCTTTTTTTCTCTGAGCAGAATCCTAACTCTTGAGAAGAATGTTCTGGCCATTCTCTTCTCTTTGCTTTGTGTTCCAATGTCACATTGTTTTCACAACAGAAAACTAGACGGCTATTTTAATGGTCTCCCCTGCCTGGTGTGAAGAACCTGCTGATGGAGCTAGAGATGCCCACCACTAACACACAGTGCTGCTTTGCTCTGCTTACTCTCACCTGGCTGGCTGAAAGATACGGCTTGAAAAGCAGCAAGCACAACGTGGTGGCTGCAGGCCAGGCAGTGTTTCAAGGGCTGAATTTTTGCTTTTTTCCTGAATTGAAAACATGAGTTGAATGTCAGCTGCTCTAGACTTTTTCTGTCTTCTAGCAGAAACTTCAAACCATGGTTAGGAACTGTTCCCAAATAATATTTTGTGGAGAGCTGCTTTTCTTCTTGCATGGGGTTGTTAGAGCACAGACCAAACCAAGTTCATTTAAAATTCAACACCTTTGTGGTCCATAGATGAAACAAGTTGCGTTCTTCAGACTTCTTTTGTGAGCTCCTGGTTTACACTGGATACATCAATGAATTCAAGGAAATAATTTAAAATTACCTAGAGGGCAGAACCTACTTTAGAGTCCAAAAGCTGATGCCTAGAAGTATTGTATATTGCTTTGGATCATATTAAATGCCACTGAAACTATCAAGACATTCAGGAAACACTTTATTGGAAGTCTGTGCAATTTTAGCTGAAGGTATTGCGGAGGACTTGGACTTTGCTCCTGCCAATTCAGCACAAGATCCTACTCCTATTTGAAGCACAGCTCTTCCAATCTGCAATAAACTTGGAAATTGTTTTGAGAATTAATGTTCCCTCCCCCCCTCTTTTTTTTTAAACTGTTCTTGAGACTCTGCATGCAAAACATGAAAATCAAGTTATTTTCCTTCAGTCCTGTGAAATCTTAGGACCTTTGCTCCTGTTAAATGAGTCTGTCACCTTTTAAGAGCAACTGTTGTAAGTAGAGGTGAAGAGAGACGGAGCTGAGGGCTTTGAGGTTCTTTTTATGATGCTGAGAAGTGAGTCTTCTTGCATCTAGAATCCCAGTTATCCTTACTTGAGTTAATACTTGGTGTTATGTGGAAACAAGAAAATTTAATATGGAGAAATTGTGCATTGTTTTCAGTGCTTTTACTAACATGAAGTTAGTAAATTGTATAATTTGGCTTGTATATTTTGGCTGTTTTTCAGAAAAGAAAAAGAAAACATATACTAAAAGTTTTATTTTTATCCTTCAAATTATAACCTGCATTTGAGAAGCATAAATAAAACAAGATTGAATGTAACACAGACAAAATTGCAAGCAGTGGTGGTTACAACAGGGGTAATTGTTCTGCCCAAATTATATCAATGAACCTTTCTGTGCTCTCAGTCCACATGTGGGAGTGAGAAATAAGAGAGGTGGGTGGAGGTGAAGGGCTTGGGGAGGAAGGGAGAGCACAGGGTGAAGAGAAGTGACTTGAACTTAAAATTCCCTTTTGGGAATAACATCTCTCTTTTTCAGAAAAAAACCCCAGAAAACCAGAAACCCAACATCATTTTAGTGTGTCACTTGGTACAGTTCCTTTTGTCCTGCTGCCGATTTCACGTATTTTAACCCTTAGGGAACCAGAGGCATTGCACAGCATGTGAAGTGCTGTGAAGGAAACCGCTGGCGCTGGGCTGGGCCGGCTGCCGGGCTGGGACTGTCTCAGGAAATTCCAAATGAGTATAAATAAATGCTCGTAGCAACCACTGGGCTGCCTGCCTGCTGATGTGTCAGGACTATGCAGTCCCTTTAAGGCAAAGGAAAGTGTGCTTCAGCCTTAATTTGCTGAAAAACTGAACACAGTAACATCCAGGGGTTTGCTTCTCATGGATCGGTGAGTGAGACCCTCGAATAGGCTTGGGTGAGAGGCTGGCTCTGCTAAACACAGCCCTGACATTCTGACAGGATATTAAGTTGGGATGGGTAGAGGGGTTTTTTCATGTTTTTAATGGTGCTGGGTTAGTTGGGTTGTCTCACAAGTGCTGCCATCTGAATGGAGTCTGCACTTGGGTTTTCAGGCACCTCTGGTAGCCTCTTTGTTTTCGTCCTTATATACAGAGTAGTTTGTTTCCTTCAACAAGCCCAGGTTTCCTCATGTAAGATCAGTGTTGTGAAAGCTCTAGTGAAGGGAGCGGGGCTGTGTACCTATTTGCTGCAACGCATCACTTCAAAAGCAGAAAGGTAGCTGTTGCCCTCAAAGTTGCTAATTTTGAATATTTTTCTTAGACTTTCAATTATAAAGCACTGGTTTTAGTTATTTTTTAACTTTTTTCAGAAAATCAGTTTGTTGTTCTGAACTATTTTAACTGCAGAGGAAAAGCTTTCAATTTTTTTGGCAAATGCAAATCGCTTAGGCTTTTGAAGTTGGGAAAGCAATACACATCTCATAGAAGGAATCAGTACTAGAGTAATATAAAGAAGGGGAGGAGGGAACAATTCCCAGTATTTGAAATATCATACTGATTATGCAGCATAAACCATATTTCTTATGGAGGCAAGCATGTGACAAAATAATGTCCTTCTACGACTCATAAAAACAAGTATTTGTTGAACCATTCTTGCAGAAGACAATTCTTCCATTTTTTTCTACTCTGTGCACAGCTGTAAGACAAAACTGAAACTGTAAATCAGTTTTAATACTCTACAGCAGGTTTATATCCCAGGAATCCAGGTTCTTTCCTAATGGTTATTCCTGTTACAATAGCCCTATGTATCTGTTCTCCACTTCTCACCTCTTCAGAGATTTATATGCACAGAAGGGTAATGACATTATAAATCTAAATATTTTGGTTTTCTGATTCAGTTGTTCTTGGATAGAAAGCAAATACAGCCTTCTTTGCTTGTGCTTCAGCAGGTAACACTGATGCACCTTTGTGATAAAAGATATTTTCAGGCAAACACACCTTGCATCCACGACTTCTTTGGGGAGATGATTTGGATAAGTAAGAAAGGAAGAGAAGAATTTGCAGGTTTGCTCCTCTTTTCCTTTCCCAGCCTTTTACCTCAGTATTGTGAAGCCCATTCTACTATGTGGATTCAAGCCCTGGACTATTTTTTCCTTTGTCACTTTTATTGTGATAATGAAGCAGTGTAAAGCAACTGAGCATGATGTACTATTGGAAGAGTGGGGCAGGTGTGCCACCTTTTCAAGGGTTAGCAAGGGAGGTAGGGGAGCTGTGAGGGTTCTCCTGTGTCACAGAGGACAGCAAGGTGCTTCACCAACACTGGGGAGTCAACCTCGTGTTCATCATTTGCTTTCAGTGTAAGACAAGCTGTTTCTTTCCCCGTTACATTGCTTGACGTGGGCATTAATGGGGCATTGGTGGAGGATGATTTGGGAAGCACATCAGTGAAATGCAACTAAGGCTGTTTCTGACTTGCTGGTCATGCTCAAAGCCACAGGACACCCCACAGGTGGGCTTGTGACAGCAATTTGCTGAAGTAGGACAGTTTCCAGTTGTTTCTGTCCAGAGGTGGCAGTGCTGTTGGTTAAAGGAGCAGTCACCACCATGGTTCTGCTCTGCTCTTCCTTGCTGCTGGTGGGGCACTCAGCAGACTAAGTTAATGACTGCATCCCTTCACACTCATGCCCTGCTTCCTGCCAGTCGTAGTTTGACTGCCTTTGGGACCTCTGAGTCAGAAACTGGGATGGAGGCAAAACAGCCTAGCCTCCTAGTTTTTGTGGTTAATGGCCTTGGGGTGGTGCACACACAAGATGTCCCAGCACAAAACTGCAAGATATTGAGTTATTCTAAGTATGTTAAAAAGGAGATTTATTATCAGCCTCAAATACGGGAGTTGTCAATAATACAAAGCAGATTTTGTCAATTTTGATAGGGGGGCATTCTGCAGTCACTCTTAAGATGGTTGTGCTTTTTACTTCCCCAGGAACATACTTCTCATGAAAAAGATTATCTCTTTATTCAGGATTTATTAATTTGCACAACTTTCTTATAATATGTATTTTCTAGTTTAAATGAACTTCTGTTTGAGCTACAGGTCTTCAATTCACAGACTCTAGAAGTAAAAGTTTCAGCCATCAAAAGGTCTAGAGAGAGTTAAGAGTTTTTGGAAGGTGGTTTTTGCTTTCAACTCACAGAAATAACTTTTAGCTGTGCGTGTATGATGTTCAGGTATAAATTCTGTAGGTAAGTATTTTTGTACCATATGAAAGAAAACACTTAACAGTGTAAAAATGGGTAATATGACCTTGAAAGACCCCATTCTAACACCAAAAGGGCTATTCACTACATATATGCTCCTTTGATTAGCTGGCTGGTAAGCATTCTGAGCGTTTTCTGTGCGATACCAAAATGCTCTGTCATAGCTGGCAAACATGTACCAAAGAGAAGAATAAAAACTAGAGTCTCTTCTTAACCTCTACAAGGTTAAGAAATAGTTCTGTGGTTGAGAAACTGACCCCTGAGGAGGAGGTGACAGTGGGACATCCAGACTAGTGCATCCATCTGATCACCAGTACCAAAGTGAGAGCTGGCCAGTCAGTCTCACTTCAGTGCCAGGTAAGATCATGGAGGAGATCCTCCTGAAAATGATGTACATGAAAAATAAGGAGGTGGTTGCTGACAGCCAACATGGCTTCACTAAGGGCACACCATGCCCGACAAACGTTGCGGCCTTCGTGGTAGGGTTACAGTGGATGGTGGGATGAGGGAAGATGAAAGGTCCAATATCACCTACCTGGACTTGTGCAAAGTATTTGACACTGTCTCACATGACATCTTTGTCTGTAAACCGGAGACACATGGATTTGATGGATGTATGAAGAATAGGCTGGATGTTTGCACCCAAAGAGTTGGGCTCAACAGCTCAATGTCCAAATGAAGATCAGTGACACATACACCCCTCCCCACCCCCTCCAAGGATCAGTACTGGGACTAGCACTGTTTAATGTTTTTACTGGTGACATGATCAGTGGTAGCACCCTCAGCACATTTGCCAGGGATACCAAGCCATATGGTGTAGTCAACACTCCACAGAGCAGGGATGCCACCCAGAAGGACTGACAGGCTTGAGAAGTGCGCCTGTGTCCTCGAGTACAACAAAGCCAAGTGTAAGGTTCTGGGTCGGGGCGATCCTGAGCACAAATACAGGCTGAGCAGGGAACGGACTGAGAGCTGCCCGGGGGAGAAGGACCTGGGCATGTGGTTTGGCTAGAAGCTTTAAATAACCCAGCAACGTGTATTTCCAGCCCGGAAAGCCAACTGCATCTTGGGCTGCATCCACAGAAGTGTGACCTACAGGTCAAGGGAGGTGATTCTCTGCCTTTTCTCCACTCTTTTGAGACCTGAAATACTGTGTCCAAGTCTGGATCCCCCAGCATAAGAGGGATGTGGACCTGCTGGAGTGAGTTCCGAGGAGGGTCATTAAGATGGTAAGAAGGCTGGAGCATGTCTCCTATGAAGACAGGCTGAGAGAGTGTGAGTTGTTCAGCCTGGAGAAGTGAAGCCTCCAGGGAGACCTTCCAGCAACATTCTTAGCACCTACGGGGGGCCTGCAAGAAAGCTGGAGAGGTACTTTTTATGAGGGCATGTAGTGATGCTTTTAATGTTATTGGCATTGTGGCTGTGATTGTTTTTTCTCCTATTGCTGTAATCATCCTATTTCTAGAAACAGCACGGTATTAAAAGAGCAGATCAATTATTTAAATTCCATCTTTTACCAGTGTTGCATGGTAAATGGGCCATCCTACCCAGTGCCCTGGTATTTGTGTTCCCAGTGCAAGCTAAACACAGCAGCCATCTGAACCATCCCTCTTCAACTGATGCTGCTTGTGTTCATTGACTTAAGGTACTCTCCTTAATTCACATCTCTGCAGCTTAACCACTGCAAATATCTGAGCTGGAGCATCTGCATCCTGAAACAAAACCCTGTGTACTATACAGTGGTATAGCTTCATCCCTTCTCTGTTACTATCAGGGAAGTTGCTGTCTCCCATCTTCTGATTACAACCCCCACCCTAAGCATTGAGTATTTAGATGTCAGATTTAAAAGTCAGCTCTCCAGTTGGGGCACTGACACATACATTTTGGAAAGTAATCTAAAAACCATATATAAATTTTTTCCCAGTTTTCTGCTCCTCAATTTTTTTTCAGATTAAATTTGCAGCAAACATTTTATGCTGGAGATTTATTTGTTTGGTAAAATGTGCAGTAAATGCTCCTCTGTAACAGGAGAATCCTCCATCCCTGTATAAGTGTGGGTTTGGTAGCAGGGTCCATTCTGGTTGGGGCGTTCTGGTTTGGACTGTAGTACCCCACACCCAACAGTATCACGTGCATCAGGATTAAATCACATTTGCTTGGAGCATGACTGTAGTTGAGTATGAGCAAAACACATTACCTTCCTTCCAAGGCAGTATTTATTGGTTGGTTTTCTGTGGCAGAAAAGGAGCTGAAGGTGTTCTCAGCCACATCCACAGCACAGTGTGGCATTCTGGGCAGTTGTGCAGTGTTCTTGTACAAGCAGAGCTGGGCCATCCCAGCACCACAGCCTTGCGCTGCAGGAAGGGTGGCTGGGCACCCAGCACCAGGGGATGATCATGAGCAGTCTGGGGGCTTGACTGCTGTGCTGTCATGCCTTTCCTCCTTGCAGAAGATGAGCACCAGTTGGGGCACCTGTGGTGTGCTTCACACTGCCACTTTGTGCTTTAACTGCAAAGAGGAAAATAAAACACTTGATGATCCTGCTGTGTCTGGAAAAGTACAGAAATTACTTGCTGTTTCTGTAAGTTTTTCTCTCTAGGATATTGGAATTAAAAAAAAAAATCTTTTAGGTCAACTGTTTAGTTTTTTGACTTTTCCCCACCAACACTTTTGAAAACAATAGGACCTAGATTGAACTGTTGGGGAGCAAGTAGTTTCATGGTATCTTCTGTACATTGCTAACCAAGAGAAGACTGGTAAAATGAGTGTGGAAGGTTAAAGTCTATTTTCCAAGAGGTTTTATTGTGGTTGTTTTGTTTAACTTATATTCAAATCCCAACACTTGAAAAGGAGAATGAAAGAAAAATGGTCAAATACTCAGTTTTTCTTTAAAAAAAATGCTTGGCCTCATGAGTTTTGGATCTTTTTGGAAGGTGAGGCTGATATTTATATACAGTAAAGTGAAGAAAAAGGAAAGAATGAAAGTAGTATTTTGGAGGTGGGGGGAGAAGGGGAAAATTCACCAATTTGTTTTCTGTTGTAGTAAGGAATCAAAAAGTCTGAACTTTTTTTTAAAATTCTTTTCCTGCCCCAGATAAGCTTTCAAATTGAAGTTGAGCATATAAAAATACTAATTGACTCCATTTATGCCAACTATTGCTTTTGCATTTTTTCCTTTGCAAGATTCTTTATGACTCGTCTTACACTGTAACTCTGGAAGGAGACTCTTATTCATAACAATATTTCAATGAAAAATACTACTTTAGCAGTAGTTAGATTCATGATACAAATGGGTTAAAGCACGTATCATAACCAGATGGGGAGAGCAGGCTTAACATGTGATATCTGTATTTTTCAAGGCATCTCAGACTTTCAGTGTTGGAAATACATCTTCAGTTGCTTTTCTTTGCTCTTCTTGGACCCTCCAAGGCAGCTTTACAATAAAGGTTTTCTAGCATGCAGAACCAAAAGTCAATCTGTGCCCAAATTTCTCTCGCTTTTGTTTTCCTGAGAAGTCTTGTAGCACAGAAACTAAATATTCTATTCTTTTTCCAGTTCTCCTGGTCTGAAAGCTGCCATGATTAGTGTGGACTCAGATAGAGCTGACTCAGTATTTTAATATACTGATGTTCTTGTGTAGTTCATTGGATAGGATATAATTTTTTAGAAGTTGACAAGACTGGAATGTTTGGACAGAGCCAGTCCCAGCAGTACAGAAAGTGAGAATTGAGAAGTACATTTTTTAAATGCTACTTGTGTCCTACCTTTGGTTATCCTGTAGCAGGGAGAGGGAAATGAAGTCTTTGTGTATTTCTGGAGAAATGCATTAATAACGACAGTACCACAACTATCTAAGAGGTCTCTATGCTTCATAGAGTGTTCTGCTTCACTGGTACTGGCTTTAAACATGATGTGTTTGTGTCTCATTGCATTTGGACTTGATGATCTTAAAGGCCTTTTCCAACCTTCCTTTTCTATGAAAAGAAGAGTGTCTGCAGCATTTGTACAGACAAACGTGTATGTGTTTGTGCATCTGCACATGTGATTAATACTTGCCTGGTATACTACAGAGGCTGGGGAATAGTTCTAACTTCACCAGTGTCCATAATCATCTGGCCAAGGATGAGACGATATGTACTGTGTGGTATTTGCTGGATTACTTCTATGTGTGTGGGCATAGGAATCTTTAGCTCACTTGAGGTCTTGGGGCATGAAGGGACACTGCTTCCTCTGAGGTTAATCTGGGGTACCTGCTGCTGTAGCACTTGAGACTCACCCACCACAGCTAGGAAGTATATCCATGGTTCATCCACGACCTAAGGGCTGAAAAGGCTGCACTCTTACCAGGTGTTTATTAATTTCATTTTTATTAGATTTTTTTCCCTTTTGGAACCAACAAAACCATTGTTACTGCTTCAAAACAGCCACCCATTTTATTTTGTTTCATGTTTAACAGGCACGCCCATTTTGGCCTTTTCTCTGAGACTACAGAATGCACAAAGGCTTGGCACAGCTCCTGCACGCTGCATCAGTGTTGTGTTGGTGGTAGTGGCTTGCATCCCTGATCCTCCTCTTTTGTCTTAACGTATCAAGAAGCATCTCCAGGGCTGAACTGACAATACTGGGACGGCATTGGTGGAATGCTCCCTGTGTTGTTTTAAGGAGAAGCAGCAGGCACTCAGCTCCAGGCACTGTCTTGTGCTTGTGCTGCATACAAACTGCATCCTGGCAGTGCTGCCAGCTTAACCTGAGGACCAGACAGATTCCACTGTGAAGACACTAAGCTGTCTGTGCATGTTGCAGAGAAGTTTAGTGAGGGATTCAGTGTCAGTGTGGTTGTTTCTTTCTTACTATTTATTTTTTATAGGTTTCTGTTGAGCAATCTTAATTTCATGAAGAACAAAATACGTAAGAGATCCCAGCTTGACTCCCATGACTGAACATGTGATTTGCATGTCTTTTAGAGGTTTTATGAATATTTTTTCCAAAGATGCATTAATTCTTAAGTCCTTGGCCCTTCACAGAGGAGGAGTCTGTTCTTCCCTCCCCCATCCAACACTTATGCATTGTGCCCAAGGACAGTTTAGAGAAACTGTTTGACTTCACTGGTGTAGTGATGGGAAAATCAGAGATGTTGTTGGATAGGAAGACAAGGACCAAGACAAGCAAAGGAAAGGAACTGGGGAAAATGGGACAATTTTAGGTAAAACCAATGGAGCTTGAATTTACATGGGCTGGGTAAAGTGACTAGAACCAAACTTCAGATGAAGGGTGAGAATATAACCAGATTTTGGTCTACAATTGGGCATGTTAAGTAGAGAAAATGGTTGAGAAATCCAAAGTATGAGAAGGCGGCAGAAAGAATCCAGAAGGGTACAGGGAATGAGGGACAAGGAGAGAGTGGGCACAAACCTAGGGCGTGGAGCTGTGGGGTGTGGAAAGGAGAGTTGTTTGTCTGCAGGTAATGGAGCCAGCATGAGAATCTGGGAACAGAGTACTGACTTCAGGGAGGAAGAGGAGAAATTTAAAAAATATGCTCTCATTCCCTCCGTGGCAGTGGGAGTCCTGGAGATTGTTCCCCTGCCTGACACTGAGGACTGGACAGAACTGAGCTGTGTGTCCTCGTGTCTGAAGTGTTTTTGTACGCATGTATTTTTGCTTCCAGTGGTATTTAGACGGCTATTTTGGGTGTATCTGTAAGTAAATACCACACCATACTGACACTCTGGTCTTTTAGCAGAAACATGTGGTCTGGCGGGGTTGCTTGTGTCTGTCGAACCGTCTGTCTACACTGCAGAACCGAGGTGCTAAGGTGACCTGTTCGGCCCCACTGCAGTGGCTCGGACATGTGCGTGCCTGTGTCTGTGCCTCCATGCTATTCTTTTCCCGAACCTTCCCGATGGTAGCTTCTTCTGAGCAGCGTCCTCCTTCCAGCTGTAGCTCAGGATGTCCTGTGGTAGTCAAAAGCACGGTGGGTCGCCATGAAAGCAGTTACACTGGAGGCAAAGCTTTTCTTAAGTATGCCAAGGAGACTGGAAAAACTGGAGCTTCCCCCCCCCCCCCCCCGAAAAC
>VWZV01001837.1:182876-286454 GCA_013397155.1 Irena cyanogastra | reverse complement strand
GCACCCCCCCCCCCCCCCCCGCCGAAAACCTTTACAGTAAAACATTAAGTCACTTCCTGTAGTTGCAGTGAAGTCTAGAGCTTCTTTTTTTCCCTCCTCTCTGTCCCCTGCCTCCTCCTTCCCTAAAGCTTATATTCCTTTAAGAAGACGCGGCTGCCCAAGCTCTCCTCGGGAGGCGAAGGGCAGCGCGGACTCGGCGCCCACGCACGGCAGCGGCGGCGGAGGGGCAGCGCGGCGGGCGGAGCGCGGGGGAGGACGGCTCTTCCTTATGGGGTGAAGCAGGAGCGAGCCGGAGGGAGGCAGGGCTCTGGCGTGTGACACATGAAGCTGGGACAGCCATACGTGGCTGGAAATTTTGCAGTGTGGGGGCAGAGACATGTGGCTAAGTCAGGTAACCGGAAAGCCGGGTTTTATTATTCCTCCAGCGCATAACTTGCAATAGTTGTTTTTCCGTTGGGTTGGTTTTTTTTTTTCTTTATTTGTATTTTTCCTCCTGCCAAGTATGAGGCCAGGAGGAGCAGGTTGTATGGCAGTGCTGCATGCAAATACGCAGCCTGAGAAAACCCAGCAGATGTATTGAACTTTTTGTTTAGATTGCTTCAGGAACAGGTGAGTCCTGCGTCTGGAGGGCAGGTGGGTGCACCTCTTGTATGACGCTTGTCCCTGAACAGTGGGGTTCAGGACCCTGCTGGAAGGGGGTCTTGCTGCCTGTTGTGGTGCTGGGAGCTTCACGGAGTTTAAAATGAAAGAGGCAGAGGTGCTGGTGGAAGTAATGTGAGCTGAGGTGAGAGCAAATCGGTGCTGCTGCTGTTGCAGCAGCACTTCCCAGCACCATGAAACGGCGCTGCGGAGCTGTGTAAAGTCTAATGCTATCAGTTGCATAAGGAGCGGGGTCAGAGTTCCCATCGCCTGCTTGAATGCACCCTAGAGAAGTTGGTCTCCAGATGATTCGTGTGGTACATTGTAATCCTGTGGTCTTTACATGATAACGTAGCATGTGTGGAAGCTTAGTGAAGTATAGGAAGACTGGAAGGATTTGAGCAAGGACAGCTTTGAGCTACTGGCCGCGCCCCTTCATTAACAGACACTATCTGTGTGTATGCATGTGTTCACATTTATGTGGGTATGCACTTCTCAGCATTTGAAAACCCACTGATTAACTTTTAAAAAGTTAATCAGGATTTAGTGTTAAGGGTCAGTCAGCGGAAAGTTGGTCTGTTTGCTTAGCTACAGCAGCAGTTTCTGCCTCTGGCGTGCAGTGAGCACCGTCTTTCTACGCTTGTGTGTGAGTATGTAGTTTACTGAATGCTGATTTTGTTTCTTCTTTTCTAGAAAAAGAGGAAGTTAATATAAATGGAGAAGATGAAAAAGAACGGAAAGACCCCTATTTTGTGGAAACACCTTATGGCTACCAGCTAGACTTGGATTTTCTGAAGTACGTGGATGATATACAAAAGGGGAATACCATTAAGAAACTAAATATAAGAAAGAGGAGGAAAGCTGTACCAGCCTCGGTGGGTACCAAGAACTCTGGTGGCCAGTGCAGTGGCTGGACCTCCACAGAGTCTCTCTCTTCATCAAACAGTGATGAGAACAAGCAGTCTTTGGCAACAAGGAGCCAAGTAACCTTGTCCGTCCCTGCAAAACCCTCAGTTTCCTTTGAAGTATCTCCTACCTACTTAACTGTCCCAGAGAATAAACAGCTTCCTCCTCCCTCCCCCCAGCCTCCTCGGCACAACCTCCTTGTAACAAAAACCCTCATGGAAACACGGAGGCGACTGGAACAGGAGAGGATGATGCAGGTCACACCTGGAGATGTCCGCAGGCCTCGACTTTCCAGCTTTGGAGGCATGGGCTCTACAAGCTCCCTCCCCTCTTTTGTGGGATCCAGTGGGTACAGTCATATGTCTCAGCACCTGCAGAATGGGTATCAGGGGAACGGTGACTATGGTGCCTGTTTCAGCTCCTCGTTGGGCAGTTCCATTCGTCACAGCCCCATGAGCTCGGGAATATCCACGCCGGTTACCAACGTGAGCCCCGTGCATCTGCAGCACATCAGGGAGCAAATGGCAGTTGCCCTCAAGCGTCTCAAGGAGCTTGAGGAGCAAGTCAAGACTATTCCTGTGCTGCAGGTCAAAATTTCAGTGTTGCAGGAGGAGAAGAGGCACATGATGGCTGAACTCAAAAACCACAGGAAAGCCACTCAGAATGACACATACGGTTTCAGAAAGCGATCCTATAGTGCAGGAAATGCAGAGCAGTGGGAACACATGTCTCAGGTCAGAAGAGGTGGAGAACTGTATATAGACTGTGAGGAAGAGATGGAGAGTGTGGAGCAGAGCTCTCAGAGGATAGAGGAGTTCAGGCAGCTGACTGCTGAGATGCAGGCCCTGGAGAAAAAAATCCAAGATAACAACTACGAAAGTCCTACAAACCTTCGGGTGAACAGGGAAAGCCTGACAAAAGAAGCCCGATCTGTTGCTGTGGGTGCTGATGAGAACATGAACGATATCGTTATATACAGCAGATCTGCAAGGCAACACAAAGAAGTAGCTGTGGGAACAGAGAAAGAAATGAGGGAGCGTGGAGTTGGGGTGACGGAAGCCATGCTTGGATTGTCTACAGAGGTTGAGAAGGAGATAGAGCTTCAGCAGCAGACCATCGAAGCCCTTAAGGAGAAGATTTATAGACTAGAGGTTCAGTTAAAGGAAACCACCCATGACAGGGAAATGACCAAATTAAAACAGGAGTTGCAGGCAGCTGGGTCTAGAAAAAAGGTGGATAAAGCCATGATGGCTCAGCCCCACGTTGTCAGTAGGATGGTGGAGGCTGTCATACAAACAAGAGACCAAATGGTGGGAGACCACGTGGACGTTGCTGATTCGTCAGTGGGAAATCATCTGCAGACAAGCAGCATCGGCACCTCCTGCAGACCTGCCATGCGGAGCACGGCTGCGGGCCCCGAGCTCCTGATGAGCCGATGGCTGGTGAGGGAAAGGGCAGAGGTGCAAGATCAGGGTACAGGGAGGTCCGTGGAGCTGCGTGATAAGTCAGTGGGCACAGAGACAAGCGTCTGTGAGACAGGCGTCAACACGGAGGAGCCATCAGAGGTGCCGAGCCCTTGCCAGATGGCACAGGCGGTTGGAGCAGTGAGGTCTGTGGGCTGCGGGGACTGCTCAGTGAACGTGGTGGTTTATGTGCCCAAGGAGCACGTGTCCCGTGAAACAGCCACAGAGGCTGTACCCAGGGCAGAGGCAATGGTGATGGCCGTGCCTTCCACAGCTAGCCAGCAAACCAGCACTGCTTTGGAGATGGTGAGCCAGTGCACCAGCACGGAGGTGGCCTGCCTGGCAGACTGTGGCACTAACACCACTCTGAGCAGCTGTGATAAGCAGACCAGCACGGACGGTGTGGAGTTGCGGAGTGTGGCAGTAGGGGATGGCCGGGTGAAGGACGTACACGCGTCCGCTAAGTTGCGTTCAGTTGGAGTGGGCACCGTGCTCTCTAGCCACCCTGGCTTTGAAAAGCCTTCTGCAATAAAAACCAAAGACTGTGGCATTGGGCAGATAAGTGTTTATGAGAACTACCTAGTTGGTCTGAAAATGAGGAGCATTGCCTGTGGACCCCCTCCATTGCCGGTTGTCCCAGCTGGCACCAGGAGCATAGGTGTTGGGGCAGAGTCTGTGTGCGACCCAGTCAGTGGTCAGCTGGAGAGCCCTCTGCCTCCATCTGAGCTGAGGACAGGCTTGGATCACTACATCGAGCGTGTGCAGAAGCTGCTGCAGGAACAGCAGATGCTGCTTGCTGAAAATTACAGTGAATTGGCAGAAGCCTTCGGGGAGCCCCACTCCCAGATTGGATCTCTCAATTCACAACTCATCAGCACCCTCACCTCCATCAACTCTGTCATGAAATACGCCAGTACAGAGGAGCTGCGGAGCCTGGACCTTCAGAAGCAGTGCATGGAGAGAAGCACCCCAGCAGGTAAGCCCAGCATCGGGGCACACATCTGGGATATTGTTCAGCTCTTTCCCAGGGCTGCGGATCAGTTGCCTACTAGGCTCTATTAATCTGGAAGCCGCTGTAGCCACTGGTAGCCCTCCCCAAAAAGGCACAGAGCGTGGCATTGTTGTTGAATGCCCATCAAGTCCTAGCCATTGTTGGTAGCTGAAAAAGCAGAGGTGGTTTTATCTCTCCCAGTCCAGCAGGCTCTGAAGCTCCTGTTCATCTGTTGATGGTGGTGCCATGGTTCTCTGATCATGCAAGAGAGTCACAGAGGTGTCTAAAATTTTGAAAGGTTTAACCACTGTGCAATGTGCTGGCTTCAGGAGTATTTGAAGTTAATGCCCATGGGTTTGGAATTTTAAAGTTCTCATGCATGTTTTTAAAAGCAACAGTGTCAGATTTCACGGAACCGAAAGTCTCACACAGTGTTGGTGTCAAACTGACTTGTTTCCGCAGACATTTGCCTGGATTTTGTAGTGTTTCTTCCAAAGGCACATTGCCTTTGTTCCTTGTGCTGCTCAGACAGAGAGCTGTGGGGTGCTTTCCCTATTCCAGCAGGGCTGATTGCTTTATAATAGGCAGTGCCAGAGCGCTTCACAGAAACCACATCTTGGGCTTTCTCTCTTCCAGTAACTGTTTGTCGTAATCCCTGGTTACAAACTCGTGTCTGAAAGGCGTAACTGCTGCTGGAGGTTTTGGAGGACACTCAGGAAAAGCAAGAATTGTGATTTAAACACTCCTTGCCTTTTATTTATTAATTTTAAAATACAGACAATTATTTTGAGGGATTTTTTTATTCCCGGGCTAGAGTTGAGTACTTTTAAAATTTTTTTATGTGTCTGATAGTATAGTTTAAAACTTAGCCATTTTTTTTAATATCTCATTGGTGAATCCAATCACTATTAAGTTTACATCACTATTACTGTGAATCACATCACCATTAAGTTTATGAACAGCAGCTTCCTGAAAACCAGTATGTAGTGCCTGGTGGTGACTGTTAGATACTTTCTTCTCACTCCTGCCATACAGTAACTGAAACAAGAGGTTAAGGAGGTGGCAAAAACTGGTGCAAATGCATCTGTCTTGTAGATGCTGAATCAGGAAAAAAATCCTGAGTATGTACTATTTAATGTCAGGCTAATCCAAATAGCTATATAAAGCTCTTGCGGCTTGCTTACTTAAAATTTACCTATTTTTGTTAAAATGGAGCTTGGTAAATCTGTTTTTTTCAGTGTTGATGTGCTAAATAGAACCATCCATGTAATAAGCTGAGTTTGGAAACCTAAAATGTTTAGGTTCCCATACTAAAGAATAAGCAACATTTATGTAGCGGTAAGGAAAACATAGGCTATTCTGTCTGCATGCATGCAGTATGATAGTATTTAAGCAACATTATTATCTTTCTGGTATACACTTGATATTCCAGTCTTCTTACAAATAGTGATAGAATAATAATAATAATAAGTGTATCTAGCAGACGTAAAAAGTGTCTGTAAAACAGTGAACCAGAGTTATCACTGGCTGTACATCCTTAATTCCTTTCCCAGCTTTTACTGCGCAGTATCAGATGTGTAGTAGGCTTGAAAGCATCTAGACACAGGTGGAGCAACAGATCATATTTACTAAAAATGTTCATACTTGGATTCAGATTTCACATTCCTGATAAAATTATTCTGGAATAATTTTATTTTAACTTGTAATGCCATTATCTTTAGCTATGGATGATGAGTGTACAATTTCTTTATTTTTAGTCCCTGGTGAGGGATGTCTGGACTGCATACATAAATCAAGCTGTGGTCTATAACAGTTTAGACCCTTGGAGAATTGGAGTGGAAAAGAGGTCTTAAGCCTGAAATGTTACCCCATTTCTTTCTATTAATTTTGAAAATATTGCCTTTAATACATTTATCTGATGGTCCTTCTGCCCTTTCCTATGGCTTTACAGATCATGTGGTACATATTTCTGTAGAAGGATTTTTTGCTGAATGAAGCACTAGCTTGAATAATTCTGTAATCATTGGAACTAATAAAGCTTTTCTTTTTCCAGGCATCAATATTTCATGATAGCTTGTGAGCTCTTAATAAGTCTTTTTCCTCACATTTAGATTTCTTGGATCTCTTGTAGCTTTTCAGGTGTGTGTGTGTGTGAACTCAGCCGGAGCCCTTTTCTCCAGGCCTGGCATCCCAGACTGGTTTCTGTAAAGCTTGTATAAACACAAAAAGCCTTCAGAGCACTGATCCTCTATTCCAGTTCAGTTCAAATAAGCAATTGAGTTGAAGCTATTGAGAGAAGTGTGGCTGCATAAGCCTCATTTTTTTAGAAAAACAAGCTGAAGTGTCAGTTTCCAATTAGTGTCAGCACTGTCATCTTTAATGCTTTATTCAAAGAGCATCCTTAGGGAGTATCTTTTAGAGGCTAGTCTCTTTTAGGGCAAAAATATCTGAGCTAGCTTTGGGGCATGTGATTTGGGTACCAGTTTGCCACACTAATGGTTCAGTGGTCTATGCTGCTTCTGAGGTAGCACATCAGTTGAGTTCTCAGCTTTACAGACTTTTCTCCCTCTTACTGCTGGGGAGGCAGGGTGTGCGGCAGGGGCCTCTGCCATCTCACCTTCCCTGACACAGCTTGTGGCAGGTGATGGAGACACAGGCAGGAAAGCTGGAGCCTGCTGAGCGGGACACAGGCTGGCAGTTTTCATCTCTAGACACCTTAGACTGCTGAGATGATCTCTGAACCAAGTCTATTAGCAATTGGTATTTTGCTTGTTCGCAAAATAATCACCTTCCTTTCTGTAGCTTGGCAACTCCTATTAACATTTACATATGTACTGTCTTTCAGAAGCCCTAGTGACCTTAGAGAATTCAAACCTGCTGGCCAGATGAGCACATTTCTACTCTGCAAAGCCATGTTAGCTGGCCTTGGCAGCCTGCGTGTCCATCTTATCCATATGGATGTGGGTCACAAACCTAGATGCTGCCTGATCCATATTCTTAGACTAGACAGCATATAGGAAGCCTAACAGGAGGCGGGTGCATTAATCTCTTCTGTTTGTTGCATTAGATTTTTAAATAATTTTCTGGATGTTATATTTGCATGTTTATACTATGTGTTTTGCAAGATACCAGCCAGAATCCTAATGCCACTTGTACAGGTTCTAATTACATGGACTTTTCACAAGTCTTTTCACAAGTCTAGGTGGCTGTCTTTCACTGGCAGGGCGTTTTCAAGAATCGTATTTAAAAACAACTGATCTTCCATTGCCCTGAAAAATTACCTGAGCATATTTGACCTGAAAATGCATTGCTATTTTGCCTCAGTGATCTTCAGGTATCAGTTTTATTGTCACATTTTAGAACAATCCTGACTGAATGTGCTGTAAGTAAATACTGTAAGTATTACACTACTTAGTCATCATGAGGAAGTTAACTTCTTGAGTTAAAACTTCAGGGAGTGAAAGAAAATGGGAAGCATGTGTTGTGGAGAACATCTAGAGGATAAGGAAATCTTGATGTACCATCTGGTGGAAAATCTTTCAAGGCTTTCAGCTTTTAAATTTTAACCAGAGCTGGGGAAGCAGGCTGAGGGATAATGGAAAGACCAAAAGAATGATGGTGATGTGAGCAGCCCCTGGTTCTCCAAAATTGATGTCTAGGGCTAATGAGGCAGTGTGAACATGGTCATCTTCTTCTGTGTTGTCAGTTGTAATGCAGGCAATTGGAGAAAGCAGAGTTTTTTGTGCAGCTCTTGTCTTTGAGAGACCTTTCTCTTGAAGACTCTGTAGTTTGATGGGTTAGCAACTTCTGTCCCAGCAGCATGGACCATGCTGTTGTAGTTGAAGACTCAGGGCTTACATGAGGCTCAGAAGCCTGTGCTGATGTGGCACAGGTATGGTGGTGATCCTGTAAAGCTGTGGGTTGCTAACATGGCAGTGGGTGTGCCTATGTCTAGGCAGGTGAAGGAAGTCCTCAGCTCCAACTACCACAGATGCATACCTTAATCACCAGGTTAAGTTTCTGTACAGGTGTTCTTGCTTGTGTAACAAACAGGATCCATCCATCAGTCTGCTGGGAAGATGTGCAGCATTTTCCACATTCCCTGGAAGGTAGTGCATGGTGCAAAACAGCCATGGAGATGGTCCCACCTAAGTGCTACATGAATACTGTTTATTTACATGTGTCTGGCTGGTGTCTCAGAGAATACAGGGCCTCCTCTGCATGTTTACTGTGGCAAGTGATTTCTGCTCGTTGTGACAGTATGGGAAGCTTAGATGGGAATGCCATTCAAAAATGGTAGCAGCCTCCATAAACCTCCTCAGAGAGGTTTGATTTACTTTCTCTGGTCATATGTTAGCACAAGCTTATTACTGTTATCAGTATTAGTGTTGTGATATTTGCTGGTTTGGCTCAATGGTAGCACTACATGTAGTGTTTGAATCTAAAAGCTGCTCTATATCTCCTGGCTTCTGCTTCAGTTAGCAGAGAGCATAATTTGCCACAGTATAGATTATTTTTCCCTTCAAATTTATTGCTGCTTATAGAGTGGCAATCTGCAGCCTGCTAAGCTGTCTGTTAGATAGAGCCCCTTTTCTCTCCCTATGGTGTGGCACAGGGATATAATGTTCAGCTCTGTTTGGAGTTCTGCTCCCATGGTAACAGGCACAGCTATGAATATTTCATAGCAAGAGATTCCCATTTTTCCAAGGAAGTGTTGTCATATTTCAGCAACAATAAAGCATCAGCTGATAAAATCAAAGCCACATGAATGAGGAAGAAAGAAGCACTCCAAGCTGACCTTCCTGCTGTGCCCAGCATCATGAGGTGCTTTGATCCACCACTCCTCAGGGAGATGAAGGATGGCTTGCACCAAGCTTCATGCACAATTGTCTTGGAAAAGAGAGTGTTTCATAAATAAGATGAGTAGCTGCTTCAGAGATGTGTGATCTCTTGTGGTCAGTCATGTTTAATGAAAAGAATTGGTTTTAACTTCCAATTTCAACAAACTGGACTCACAATCTAATTTGAGGATGGAAAACAACTTCTCAGTGCAGAGAAAGTGATTAAAATGAGAGTGAAAATGAGATTGTTCTTACAGTCCTCTTACTAGAGCCTTCATCCTATTAGGAGTGTTTTCCCCGGAGCTGTATGGTAATTCAACATCTGCCTATGCTTGGACCCCAAGAGAAACTGCTTTCTGTCAGTTTATTGTATAAAAAGCTCATATGTGGCAATTTTTTTTTTGAAACTTTAAATTCACTGACTTTTAACCTGGAATGGCTCAAAAGTACCTTTTATAATGAAACTACTCTCTAGTCTTGTGAAGGTACTGCATTCATCAGATGGATGGGTTACTATCAATCTTTGTAAATGTTTAAACATGTTATGTTTGCTCATTACTGCCTTTTTATGTACCTTAGTAGAATGTGTTTTTTTCTTTAACAGTTCTGATAAGTAGACCAAATTGAAAGTGGATTAAAATAATTTATAGTAAAGAAAAAAAACAAACTTTTTAGCCATGACAGTTTAAAAACACTGGAGGAGAGTACTTCAGTTAAAAATAATTTTAATGAGCTTATTTTTACTGTGAAGAAATCATCCGGTGTGAAAGAGAAGTATTTCCTTGCTATATATGCTCCAGACAGTATTTGTGCACTATCTTTAGTGGGGAATGTATAGCTTGTATCACTGACTCTTATAAACACATTGTGCAAATAGATGCTTGCACTGACCAAAACGTTAAAAATAAAATTTCTGTGCAGCTACCACATAGTAAGCTTGTGCACTTTTTTAAGCTATGATGTTCCAGCCAGAGAGCTAGGTTCTCATCTTGGTGCTATTTAATCCCCCGGCCTTCTTTGCACTTCTGTTGATTTCCAGTGGGGTAAACGTATTGTCAAGCTAAGTTGTTTTTATGATAATACTTAGGTTTGCTTCCATCAAACTAAATGGAAATTTTCAAAAGGAGGTGAAGGCCAGACTTCTGTTCCTGTGAGTTCATCACAAATTCAAAAGAATCTGTTGGTTCCCTGAACCAGCTAACAGCATGACTACTTGTGCTGTCATAAATGTGAGCAAAGGTCTGCAGTTAGGAAGGAAAATTGCATCCTAATAACAGTAGACAGATATTATAGGTGCCAGAGATGGCATGGGTCATCTGTTGCTTCACTGTAGCAGCTTTGCTGTCACCCTGGTTTAAATTGGTGAGATTTTCAAAAGAAGCACAAGTGATTTATGAGAGATCCCTCCTAGAAAATTAAAAATAGATGTTCTCATTCCTTCAAATCTCTGGATCTAAACCCCTGAAGATGATGCTCTAATCACTTGCTTCCCTCTGAAGCAGCTTTCTGCATAAGTGTTTATGTACAGATGAAGTTAGCAAGTTTTTTTTGTTTGTTGTGTCATACTTTTGACTCTAAATTACTCCTGAATATGTATTTTTTATGTTGAAAAATACATTAGAAGTTTTTGACAGGCCCCTGCTATGGTTTGCTATTCTATATCAATACTTAGAAACTTCTGTCAAGTTTGCAGTATTTGCCTGGAACAGTAAGCTAAGGAATATCATCAAGACAAGTCTCTGCCTGGAGGGTCTCTGTCTGGAGGCAGTGCCTGACTAAGTATTGACCAGTTGGCAGATTTGCTGTCAGGGCTGTGCACTGCAACCTGGAGGAGGATTCTGCTCGAGCGTACTTGAGATCTCTGTGAAGTGAGAGGAGCAGTCTATTTTAAGATCTGTGTAGACCAATGGTGATCTTCAGCCAGGGTTTAATTTCCACACTGGGGAGGTGTGTGCTACCTCCAGCCGTGAGAGTGGCCCTGCAGTTCTGTTGGAGGAAGAAGGAGATCAGTTCATTTGGCTTTTTGGTTTGCACAGAAGTAGATTAATCTATTAAATCATGGACCGTAATGTTGGGTGGTTTTGTGTTTTTTTTTCTCAGTGACTGGACTCTGTGCTTTCCAAGTGTCTTTATGTTTGCTGTCTTGAAAAGAGGAAGGCCTGGGAGCTGATATTAAATGATAATTAACAGGTTGCAGCATTAATACTGAGTTGGACCCAAAGCGCTCTTACCCTCATCATTGAGTACGGTGCATGCAATGAGTGTAGACATGTAAGAGCTTTGCAGGGAGAATGAGTGCACTGACTGGTTTGCCTAATGCACATTTATTGTCTCCTTGCCCTCAAGTCTTGATGTCACCCTCTTTTGGCAGGTGCCAGCTGAGCAGAGTGCTTTTCTTCTTCATTGGAAGGCATGGACATATGCCCTAGATCCTGAATTCAGTGTGGTGTTTCTCAGCCGATGATGCATGTACCAGAAGAGGGAACCTACTGAAATCATGTTGGGTTGGTGGGAGGTTCAGGAGAGGCTGTGAGTCAGGGGAGAGAAGTCTACTACTGTCCTCATTTCTGTCTGTCCTACCCTGCAGCTCCCTCCCTTGCCTGTCCCAAGGCAGGAGGGAGACACCTGGGGAAATTCAGGCTCAGGCTTTGGGGCATGACAAGGGTCCACCAGGTGCTGCTGTTGGTTCCTCTCAGGCTGGAGCCTCACTTTGCCCTGCCAGAGTCCTGCCCTCAGCTCTGGCATGCATGAGCCCACCTGTGCCTCCAGACACACCATGGTTGTCACAGCTCCTTTTGTGGGAGAACTGTCTTGTCTGGCAGACTATGCAGACAGTTCTGCTGAAAGCAAACCTGGGCATCTTTGGAATCTTTGCATGTCTCTGGATGCTTCAGATCAGGTTTCCTTCACTCCTTCCCATGTCCTTGGAGGCCAGTCTGGAGCAGAAGGGGTGACCTGGTAAAACCAGCCCAGGCAGCCACCACCAGCTGCAGCTGGAAGTGGTTACTGTGCTTGCTGCTCTTTAATTGTACCTGTCACAGCTCCAAGCAAGCATAGAGACAGTTCCCTTGTTTTTCAACTAAGGGAGTTTAAAAATCATTGGTTTTGGCTTGGTGTTCTGTCACCTTGGCAGCCCTGTTCTCCTCAGCTATTGGATGAGGGATGATGCTTGCTGTTGGGAAGGGACCTTACCAAAGTCTGTGCCAGTCTGAGCTGCAAAGTGGGGAGTGGTGAGGGATCAAGGGCAGGACTTCCTTCTTGCTTTTCATGGGTGTCCAGATGCTCAGACGTGTCTCTAGAAGAGTTGCTCCTACCGAGGGTGCCCTGGGAAGCTCCCACCTTCTTACACACACACACACACGCACACGCACGCACGTTTCACTCTTAAGAAAAAGCTCTTTTGCTGTGCTTGTAGTGACATGACTGTCGATACCCTGCTGCATGCCTTTTCCTGCAGACAGCTTCCTGTATGTTGGAGAAGCTGTAAGCCATGGTGGAACTGGGCAATAGGCTTCACTGCTAGAGAAAGGTGCTTTGGGAAATGCATGCGGGGTGAGACATGGTTGGAAACTCAGAGACTTGGTTGGGAATGGGAGCAGAAAGGAGGAAGCTGCTGGGAAGTGACAATGTTTGGAAAAATCAGCTTCATTATGCCCTGTTGTAGGAAAAATTTACTGAGGTGAAGTAACAAGGGGGAAAGGCAGTCTAGCAAGAACAGCTTGCTAGACAGAGATGTAGCTGTGTGTCTAAAAATTAATGTTTGGAATTTACCATACTGCAGTGTGTTAGCACCCTGTGCACTGCCACTCGTATTTGAGTGAGAAGGCTGTGCCTTAGTTCTTGATAAATACAAAGGCAAAGAATAATATGGAGGCACACATCATTGAAGCAAGAAGAGAGTGGGAAAAAAAGTGATAGTGTTTAAAGCAAGTTAAACTTCAGCTTCTTTTCCTTGAATGCTAACAAGATCACTAGAGAGGCATATGTGTATAAAAAAGTACTCAGTATGTTTCACAAACAAAAGCATTTGTGCAGGTTTGTAGAGAAGTTGTAATAGCACAGCTGGAGTAACTCCAGGGGACTCTGTAAAAGTCTGTGCATAATTAGCACTGCCTTTTGAATACACAATGGAAAAAAAAAATGAGTGAACGCCAGCAAATCAGCCAGGGAAAAAAGCATAACCCAAAGATTTGGAATTTGGTTTAAATACAACTACTAGCTCAGTACAATCCTGACCAAAAAAAAAAAAAAAGGAAAGAGTTATAGTGTGTGGGAGTTCATTGCAGTTGTCTCAGTAACTGGGCAAAGCATATAACTTTCAGAATTAGTTCAAGTACTGAAAAAAAGAAAGAGTTCCTGAAAAATTTCTGCTTTCATGTAAAATGACATTTCTTAAAAAACAAGTACAATGAAAAGGTTACTATTCTTGCAGAAAGAACCTTCAGAGCCTGTGAACGTGCTGTGCTCTTCAGGCATGTCGTCGAGGAGCAGCTCAGTGAGCCCACCCTGACCAGGGTGCCAGGAGCTGAGGTCACTGCTCATACTGAAAGAGAAGGAAAAAGAAGGGCCATTCTTTTCATTTATTTTAACGCAAATATCTTCATAGCTTGTCTTTGTATTGTGTCTTTCTCAAAAGAAAAACTTAAGCCTTTTTTTGCGTTTTCTGAAAACGATCTTTTTCCCAATAGGTCCTCAGAAAAGAGTATTTTAAATGACAAGTTTTTTTCTCCAGTTTGTTTTGTTTTTTTTCCCTGTGGATCACAGTATTGATGGAAATATTATCATTTGACTCCTCTGTGATGTCTTCTCTGGCAGGTGCTACTTTGGAGTACATCCCTCATGGCCAACTTGCAAACACACACTTAACTTCAAATTTGCGAACGCTGAAATTGGAGCAGGACACTGTGCCCACTCAGGAGGAGAGGAAGACTCCCCTGGTGGACACTGCTCGGGGAAGGAAGTCTTTTTCTTCTCAGGATAAAGCTCTCGCTCCAATTAACCTGACGGATGATCAGCTTGCCTCAGGTCTCTATGGTAATAACTGTCTCACAGTCACCTTTCATCATGCTGGTGGAGTCTGAATATGAAATACAGTTAAATAAGGTTTTCAATATTCTCGAAAATGCAAAAAGCAGGAAGAGATGCAGCTGAGGGGAAAGTCATTGACACTGTGTGTCTGCAGGTAGTGGTTAGATTTTAAATGGCAGATTGTAGTGCATCAGTGAAATGCCATTTACTGTCTTCATAAGGAAAATCTACTGAAAGATAAAGGGTTAATAATTTCTTAAAATACTTAAATTTTTATGCATATTTTATGTCTCCTTTGCATAGAGATTAGTTTAAAAGTTGTTTCAGTGAATACTAAGTCAAAAACACCATCCTTGATTGAACCTACCTGCTCTGTTGAATAGTTTGTTAAATATGCTGTATGGATTGTTAAACATGCTGTCTGTATTAATGTGTTCACTTTGGCAAGGAGCTGCTACTCTCTGACACTAAGAATTAAGATTTTGTTAACAGAACAACCGATTTCAGTGTTAAAAGTTTTTCAAATAGCAAAGAAAAACAAAAAGCTCATGTCTTTTTTTAACATTTTCTAAAGTATCATGAAGATTAGCAGCATGTTGTAAGCTGGAAAAGTAACTAGGCTTAACTAGTTTCCAGAGCTGATTTTGAAGCTGTTCTTCTGTATTTCCAATGTGCATGTCAAACCGTGACTGTATGTATATTAGAAAACCCAGCTTCAGTTGAGAAAGAGAGAGCTGTTTTGAAAATACAGTTGTTTTGAAAAATCGGCTGTAATGCTGCTGCATTCAAAGCTGGCTACGAATTTATGCTGATAGATGTGCTTTATCTCCGTTTCTAACAGTATGTACTAATAATGAGAACACACTCAAATCTATCATGAAGAAAAGAGATGGGAAGAAGGATTTGAGCAATACCAAGAAGAACCTGCAGTTTGTTGGCATTAATGGCGGGTAAGAGACCTGTCTCTAAAACATATGTTACTGTAGCACTTTCCACAGTGGGAAGAAGAGAAAGAGCCCAGGAACACATATATGGGTTTGGCCTGTCCTTCAGACTGAGGTGCAACTGCTGAGTGTAAGGGTCAGAAGGAAGAATTGAACAGCTGAGCTCCTCTTAATCCTCTTGTTCTTGCAAGTCATATATGGCATCAGTCTCAAATACATGTACATTAGATTGCTGCCAGATTTATCACAGGAAAATGAAACAACCTCAGACAGCCATGGGGACATTTCTTAGGCAATGCTGTAGTATGGAAAACTTGTATATATCTTTGGTAGCTGACAAGCACAGCATTATACTATTAAGCAATACAGCAAGAGATGCCATTGGTCTAGACTTAATTTTTCTGGCTTTGTGTTAAATATATAAAGATATATAAATATGTATTATTTATAATATTTATATATAAATTCATATATTATATATAAATATAAATATATTCATATATTTATATATAAATATTCATAATATTTATATATAAATTCGTAATCCTATACGAATACAGAAGGCAGTATTGAAAATTGTCTTCTTTTAAAATATTACTCACCCTTGCAGAATGTTGCAAAGACCTTTAAAATGGCTTGATCCAATTGTTTTTATATAGCTTTTCTACCCCTTTACTCAGACTAGTTTTTCTTTAGTACAAATGCTTTGTGCGGTATACAGCCTAAATATCTCACTTACCTAATTTCCTACATATTAGTTAAAAGTGTCACATGTAGTGAGGGAAAGTTATCATAGGTTTGTTAGCTTCCCTGCTTATATCTGCCTTGTAAGGCAATACAATTTACTCTGAACAAAGTAATTTCATTTTGGGGATAAGGCAAGATCTGACAAAATGTTAAGACTTACATTTAAAAGAGATTGTTCTACTTTCTGTTTTTTTATGTACACACAGTATGTACATGATACTGACAGTGTCATTTGCCAGTAACACTGAGTTCAGTGAGTATAAGAGGTCTCCAAGGAAAAAGCAGGAGGACAAAGCTTTTGCAGGCCATTTTTCCACTTGTACTGCTGCTGAATGGCACTGAGCAAGCACCTCTGCCCCTGCCCGTTCTCCCCGCAGGTATGAGACCACATCCAGCGATGACTCCAGCTCCGAGGAGAGCTCCTCCTCAGACTCGGAGGAGGAGTGCGAGAGCCACGAGTACCCCTGCGACCAGCACACAGAAGAGAAGCAGCCCACTCCCCGTGCTGCTGCTGCTGCGGAGGTCTGTGCCCTGGGGGCAGAGAAGGATAGTCCTCTCCCGGAGTGTGAGGCCGAGGAGGTGGAAATCAGAGAGAGGTAGGCTGCGCACCCTCTCCAGAGTGTGCCTCTGGGAAGGTCACCTCCGCCTTGTGCCATGGAGCAAGCTGTGTGGGCTGTGCTTGTGGAGAAAGCATCAGCCCCACCCAGCACTGGCTGACTGCTGCCCACTTCCTTCCTCCTCAAGTGGGTAGCCAGAGGCAGTTTCATGGCAAAACAGCTGTGTGCGAGCAGGAAGAAGGTGTCAGAGGGTATGCTTTCCAGCAGCTGACCCTATTGACTTTAAATGATTCATTAACAGCAAGACCCTGGAGTCTCCCCCAGCAGAGGCTCTCTCGAGTCACAGCTGGCACTTGCCTGAGAGCAGGCAATGCCTTGTTAACATCCTGGTCTGTAAAACAGCCAGTACGCAAACGAATCAGTCTTGAACCATGCACCCCATGTCAGCTGGCTGCTGGGAGTGCATCTTGCATTTGCACCTTCCACAGCATCTCAGCCATGGCACAGTGAGATGATGGGCTACAGCACTGAGGACACTGAGATCATGTGCTTCACACGATGTGAGATTGTGTACTGTAATACACTTTCAAGGCTGCCATCACGCACTTGTTCAACATGTCATGTCTTAGGGTACTTTTCAAATTGCAGTGTAAGGTACAATTTTTGGCATATGGAAAGAGTAGAGTGGTGAGTTTTTACTGATTCTTCGTTAGCAAATGGCAAAAGGAGGTATGAACGGAGACAGTGAAGGGGTATCTTGCAGATAATGGCTTTGCCAGTGTGTTAATTTGGAAAATTATGTAGGAATAATAACAGTAAAAGAGCTAAAACAAAATTAATGTCATGTTTCACTGGAGATGTAGCTTAGCATCAAGTTATCTGTAATTGTCAGCTGTTAAATAACAGAGATGCAGAAATTAATCGTTAAGAGCTTGGAGGCCCTGGAGCTGTGTGTTTTTTGAAGAGCCCTGAGCTTACTTTGTACAGTACCATAGGATAGCCTGTTGTTTTACAAGTGACATAAAAAGATGGGCAGTGTCTCAAAAGGGCTCTCAAATTTATGTTTAGAGTAGCAAGGGGTGATTGGGAAGAAGAGCAGCAGAACAGCTTAGATAGCCATTGTACTTAAGGAGCATGTTCTTTGCAAGCTGACTGCCCTGGTGATGCCCTCTGAGGGGAAGAGTCACGGCATGTGGCCATGTATGGCCATGGTCCATGCAATGGTGGAGAATTTCATTGCTCTGTTAGCACTAGAAGCTGGCTTGTAATCCATGAGGACTAAATTGCCCATCTTACATACATGAGTGTGTTAGCTTCTCTGCTTTTTGGGAGAATTTTCTGGAAAAATGGCCATTATCCTGTGTGCACATTTTAGGCAAAGATGGTTTGCCACAGCCTGGTATGACATTTGGCACAGGCCTTGACCTTATTTTTGGCCTACAATGAGTTTTGAAATTTGTAATGACAAGGGAGTAGAAATTAAAGAGGGCTGGAAAAAGAGAGTAGATTTCCAGAGTGGGTGGGATGAGAAAGGCTAGTTCAGTGAATGGGAGCTGGCAGGGAGGCACCTCTTGAGCTGTTTCCCACTGCTTAGTTCTGCTTCCATCACAACTATTGGCATTTCTCCTTGTCAATCAAGTAATCAAAGTATGTAGCATATAATATGTGCTGAGCAGCAGTAGGTGAGAATTTCCACTAGAAAGGTTGCCAAGTCTTAGAGCACAAAAGTGATGTGTTTCCCACTCTCCATTCCTGTTGCTGTTCCCACGCTCATCTCCATTCAGTGTGGAGGGAGTGTCTGTGGGAAGAGCTGCTAGAGTGTCTTCTGCATGGTAGAAGCAGATAGCTGGAAACTTTAATTCCCAGAGAACTTCCAGAAAAACAAATGTTTCTGTACTGAAATGCTAAGATAAAAATTGAAACATGCCATGTGTTTTGCTGTCTCCCTCAGGTACGAGTTAAGTGAAAAGATGCTTTCTGCCTGTAACCTGCTGAAAAACAACATTGATGACCCCAAGGCGTTAACCAACAAAGATGTGGTAAGCAGTACAGGTGAAAATTTTCTCTTGAAATGCAATAGAGAAACTTGAGGGAGAGGTAACATCTGGTTTTACAGGACCAGCACCGCAATGGCTAGGCAGAAGAGGATTTCGTCTTTCCTACAAGAGTCACAAAGCTCTTTCTCTACCAGGACGCTTTCATCCAGAGGATATACTTTTTGTGTGCTTCAGTGTTGTTGTCCCAAGGCACACACATAAAAACAGTAACATGAAAATACAGTTTCAACACATCTCTGCATTCCTGTGTTATTCCTGTGGGGTTTTTTGGTTTAGCACTGGTGTGGGCGGCTCTCAGGCCTCACATTAGGGGACTGCAGTGGGTGAAGATTCTTGTTGCATCCTATGAAAAAACCTCAGAGTCTGTTCTGAAACACTAGGTGATCTGCCTTTTTCTAAGCACAGGGATGCTGTTTGTCTTGTTTACTGCACTGGTGGTTTTTATCAGTGGTGCAGATAGTAAAAGTATATTGTTAATACTTAAGAAATACTCCGGTCTCAAGACATAAGATTGTATTTGCCTTATTGGAAATACCTCACATAGGGATTGCCTGCGCTGCTCTGTGAGGGCAATCTGAAAGCAAAGAAACACTGCTTAATGATATGAAATTGAATTTTGCATTTGTTACACTTGTGCACTGATAAAAAAGGCAACAACTTTGTGTCATTCTCCTCTACTATAGACCATCTGCAGCTTCTTAAAGACAATAGTGTTGTCTGTATAACACAGTAATACTGTCTGTGTCCAGTTCTGACATCCGTGGTCCTGGGAATGTTTTGAAAGGTTGTTTCATACATTTATGACACATAGTTTTTAATTCTGTATTTGTCCTTCGGCAATAGTTTAGGCATTCAAACAACAAATGCTTTTGGCCCTCTTGGAGTTGAAAGTGTCAAAAATGGCAAAACCAGATTATGATCTCTGCCTTGGAAGTGTAATTTGAATTTACGTTTTTCTTTCTTGTGCCTAAAGTTTTCCAGCACAAGCAGTGCTTTGTAGGCGGAAGCTGCAGACTAATCAGCTCTTGTCCTCTGTCTGCTGATAAAGAAGTCTTGTCCAAACAGCTTAAATGTCAGTATAGCTAAGGATCTGTATAAGTTGTCCCAACCTCTTCCAGCATACTCAGCTCTTGTAGCTGCTGTTTACACCAGAACGGGCTGTGGACTGCATATTTTTGAATGTGGTGGATTAATTGAATTTAAAAAGTGTGTTATTTATTTAATAATGTGTGTGATACTGTGACTAAAAATAGTTTCTTAGTGATATTTTGCACTCAGTAGGGCCTGAAATAAATAAAAAAATTCTATTGTGTCAGTTTGTGACCACCTTTGCGTTTCAACTCTCTGTGTTCACAGAATACATACATCACATTAAAGTAGCACTGATGTAAAATATTCTGTTGATGTGTTTATGTAGTACAGATACATAGGTAGCACTGGTGTGTGTAGAATATTTTCTCTTTACCAGACAAAGACCACCTCTAGAGCTACTGGTATGTTTTCCCTAGAGGCTAGATAAACTTCTGAGTGTCTTCTCTGCAAAACTGCTCTTGAATTTACTGGCCACCTTGCAGGTGAGGGTTTATGAGAAAGATGTAGTCCTTCCAGGTTAGAGAAAGTGTCTCAAAGTCAGAGCTGGTGGTGATTTTGGAATCCTTCTTGGCTCACCTTGGCTCACCTTGTCACAACAGACAAGTCACCTGGCCTAAGAGGTTCCTACTCCCTCACTCTCAGTCCATACCCATGGGAAAGTTCATCGTGAATGTGCCACCTGCATCTTCTCATTGCAACAAAATCTCTTATTACTAAAGCCAGCCAGCCTTCAGGTGAAGAACTGGTTCTTCCTTTTTTTCCTTTTTTTCTGCAACAAAAGTTACACAGTTTCTTTCCTCAGTGGTTCTTTTCAGCACAGCATCTCCAGTCCTTCCTGTCTGTCCAGTAAGTCAGATTTCCTTGACTTCTGTTCATTCTTTCTGCTTACCTTTGAAACTGTTTCAAGCAAATATTTTGTGTCATTCAGTGATCAGACCAGAAAAAGTAGTCCAGGCGTTCTCTTCACAGTACTAGGGAGAAAGAAGGGACTTCATCACATGCCATGCAAGCTATAAATCTGTTTATTCACCCCAAAAGAGTATTTACCTTTTACATTACGATGTGATGTTGGGTTCAGTTTGTAATCATCTGTAATGATCAGCTCTTCTTCTTCACAACTGCTGTTCAGACAGTTCTCATATACTTTCTGTATTTGATATTTGTGCCTCAGAACTAGGCCTAACTGACTTAGCATGTTGTTGTTTTAAGTCCAGTGAGAAAGTCTTGAGTTTATCAGTGATTTATAAATGTAGTTAAGTATATGATGGAAATCATTACACAAGATTTTTTTTTCCATTCACCAGTTTTTGATAACTGTTAATTCTGGGAGTATTCTCATCCTAAAATTCTGTGCCATCAGAGATGAAATTCAGGTGGAGTGAGAGGAAATAAACAGTGTTTCAAAGTGGGCTTTTGTCAGAGAGGAAGCTTCAGTCTGTACATCTTGTTTGTGAGCTGAATACTTTCTTCCCACATGGGACTAAAAAGATTTGACCTGCATTGCTGACTTACGGGATGGAAAATCCTTTAAACAGATAGTCCATATGTAATTTTTTCTGTCTTGGTTTCGACAGAGGTTTTGTTTAAATACCATCCAGCATGAGTGGTTTCGGGTCTCAAGTCAGAAGTCAGCTCTCCCTGAAATGGTTGGAGACTACATAACTGCATTTGAAGAGATTTCTCCTGCTGTCCTCAGACATATCATCAACATGGCAGATGGAAATGGAAACACAGCTCTGCATTACAGTGTCTCACATTCTAACTTTGAAATTGTAAAGCTTCTTTTGGATGCAAGTAAGTTTGCTTTATGATTTTTGGAGTTTTTTAATCATTCTTGGTTTTGCAATTCTCATGGGTGAAATTCTTGAGGGACTAGAGGCCAAGTTTGGTCTTCTTCCAGCAGGTGTTTTAACTGTTAACAGTTATATGGTGGCTCACTTAGGTAGTCTAGGATCTTTTTTTTTAGTACTAGCTTTGGAGGTGATGCTTCTTGAAGAAGTCAAAAAAATACTCCAGTAAATTATATACAGAATTCAGATATAGTTAGATTCCTGGCTCTTGGACTGTAATCCCAAGTTCAGCACCACCAGTCTCCAGCAGTTTTCTCTGGAGGCAGCACAGCTGCTGCTCTGCACTCTGTAGGGTGCTGATGGAGGAGGATCCATTGAGGTATAAATACCATCTTAAACATGCAAACTAGTCTAGCTTTGTCTAGAGCAGTGCACAAGTTTTTTCTGGCCACCATATTGACTCATCTATGCTACTTTTCTGAGAAACTGGAGCAGTATGGCATTCTGTCACAAAGACCATTTTCCTAGTCCATAAGCAATCTGCTGCTGCTCATGTGGTTGCTTTTCTTGCTTCCTTTCGTGATCCTCTTGCAACACACCTGCAGAAAGGGTCGAGGCCAAGGGGAGACTGGAGTATCTGCTCCCCACATTGTTTGCCAGATGGTATCTAGCAGAAGATACCACACATTGGAATTGGTCCCAGGCTGGATGTTTAATCTGTTTAATCCTAGTTTTGCTCTCTGAGTGAAGTTTGCTTCTCTAAACTAGCTTAAAAACCTGTCACAGTTGGTTGTGAAAGCTTAACTGGGCCAATGACATGTCTGGAGTGTAAGCCAAGCAATATTCATAAATCCAGAAGGGTAGCATCAGATAAACAAGGATATGAATGATACAAATCTCAGCTTTGATAACATAGCACATGTGTCACACATGCAGAGACTTCCTCAAGAGGAAAGTGAGCACTTTGAAATCTCTGGTCCTTTTGAAGGCAGTCTGTGTTTGGGAAGAGTGAGTCACAGCAGGGGAATGCAGGGAATGTCAGGAGTGAGCAGGCTGGCTCTGCAGCACAGTGTGGTGGGAGGGAGCTGCCCCTCTGCTTCCCTAGGTGTCTCAGAGGAGCAGGAACATGCTCATCTCTTGCTGGAAGTCAGGACTCCTGTAGCTTATGGCAGCTAGTGTATGCCTATGAGCACCAGGGGTGTTAACCTGTAAAATGTAATAATCAGGACTGGTCCCAGATAGTTCTCTCTGAAGGAGAACACTGCTCATGCCAGCACTTGGAAAATGTTTGCAAACAGGCAGATTCCTTCAGGTTTCAACAGTCTTCCTCTGGACTGTGTCTGAATGGTCGCTGTGGTCAGCTTTGCAGTGTGGTAATATCACAGGTAGATTCTTAGACCAAGAACTCTGTGTCTGTGTTTGGTGAGAAGAGTGGACAAGATGAGATGAGAGAATCCTCCATAGCATGAAGCAGAGTCACCAAGAGGAGAAATAGGAGAACAGTTTTCCTCAGCCACATAGAAAAAGAGCTAAATACGACCTCAGAAAACACACTCTGCTGAAGTAGTCTGGTCAGAGTAGGAGCACATCACTTCTGAAAGTTATTCATTACTCAGGATGCAATGCATGTAGCAGAGTGTTGTATTCTCTGGCTTCAGTGGCTTCACAGAAGTGATATCTGAAAGTAGTATTGGTCTACTGGTTATAAGGTATCATCACTGATGTCTGTTTAACATGAAGAAAGTTTGCAATGTCTTACATCTGCACTCGAATTGCTTCTGAAATGTTCTTTCAACTGAAAAAAATCCTTTGCCCATAAGTCTGAAGAATTTCCTAAATCATTTTTGCTTGTTGAGATATCTGTGGTGCAATTTAACCTCTAGTCGATAGATAATGTTTATGTAAATCTGAGTCTCTGCTTTCCAATACGATGAGCACACTGAAAGCCCTGCTGCCCAGTAAACCAATAAGCACTGCTGAATTTCTGCAGAATTTTAGGAACAAAGACAGACTGGAGGCAAGTTTTGAACAAAAAGGAGAATTCTTGTCAGTTGCTGGCACTGGTGAGAGGACTTGCCTGTATTTGTTCCCAGAGCAGTTTTGTTCGTGGTCAAATACACTATAGAAGTGGCAGCAGTCTTTAATTTTTAAGGGGTGGTTTTTTGGCAGCTCCAAAACAAGCTGAAGTACACTTGCAGATTTTTAAAGTAACACCACTTGCAGGAAAATGTTTCTGCTGAAAGAAATATCTTTTCCATTGACCATGTAGCTGGACCACTTTTATTCTGCAGTATGGATGCTCTTGGGAGAAGAGCTTAAGGACTCTACTAACAGTGTTTCTGAATATCATGCTAAATTGCAGACCACTTTCTTTTACAAAAGGAAAAAATAATGCACAAATAAAGCCCTAAATGATAACATAAAATGTCTTTGTGCTCTCTCTTGTGTTGTACACATAGTAGAAAAGAATTCTTTTCTTTGTCTGGCTCAAGAGCTCCTCTGTTAATATTTTTTTTCTCCACCTTCCCTTGAATTGCATCCATTATGAAAGCAGTTGCTACTTTTTTTTTTCTTATATGCTGCTCTACTGACAGTTTATTCAGTTGATTAGCACAATTACTGCTTTTTGGGTTCTTGCTTTCTGAAGAAATTATGTCATCCTTCTGCAGATGTCTGTAACGTAAATCATCAGAACAAGGCTGGTTATACCCCCATCATGCTTGCTGCGCTTGCAGCTGTGGAAGCAGAGAAGGACATGAGGATAGTGGAGGAACTGTTCAGCTGTGGGGACGTGAATGCTAAAGCCAGCCAGGTCAGTCAAATGGTTCACAAGGCACAGTTCTTACTGCTGTACTCCTGTGCCTTTTTATTGTTCCTTCCATGCTCCCATCCCTGCTCTTATCAGTTCAAATATCGCTCTCATTTGCTTTCATCATTTGTAAGTTTTTCTTGTGTGTTTTTGATTGCTATATACAAAATGGAGCTGTGGAAGAACAGCTGAGCCTCAGGTCTGGACCTCCTCTGAAAATGAAGGTTGATCATTGTGTGAAAGAACTATTGCTGAATTTTGGGCAGCATTTACAAATTCTGCAGCATTTAGCTCCTTTGAAAAAACTGCAGATGTCTGAAAATAGATTGGATATCTTCCCTTAATTCAATAAATAGCTATGCGAATGTGGGTTATATGATCCATAGAAGGTATTTAAATAATGGCAATCAAAGCCTTGAGAGTACTGTTTAAAATAACAAATTTTTTCCCCCCAGAAGAAACACAGTGTCAAAAAAAAAAAAGTGTTTGTGTTTTGTCACTGATTGTCTCTGTAGTTATTTGAGTTTTCCTCTTCTCTTCATGCAGGCTGGTCAGACTGCACTGATGCTGGCTGTGAGTCATGGCCGGATAGACATGGTTAAAGCTTTACTGGCCTGTGGTGCAGATGTCAATATCCAGGATGATGAGGGCTCTACAGCTCTAATGTGCGCTAGTGAGCATGGACATGTGGAGATTGTTAAGCTTCTGCTGGCTCAGCCTGGGTGTAACAGCACCCTGGAGGACAATGTGAGTTCCCTTTCAATGCTTTTGAAATCTGCTTGGGTGAATGTCTGACTCAGAGTGCCAGAGTACCAACCGCAATGAATCTTCTGCTTAATTGGTAGCAAGTGCTGTGATTATTTGGCTAGTATTTTTACTTTTCTAACAGACGTACCTGGTAGCAATTTCTGTGGTTAGCTGTAGGTGTTTAGTGGCCAGAACAGAAAAAAACGTTTGTTAGCTAATAGTAGAACACTTTTCCCTCTCACATTTTTTCCCCCTTCCAAAGGAGTTTTCTAGTTTTCAGTTAGCACCTTATCTGGTGACTTAGAGCCTCACTGTGTTGCTTTTCTGTGCCCGTGGCAAACATCAGCCCTACAAGTCTCTTGAAGTGATGTTCATACTGTTCCTACTTTTGGGACTATAGGTTCAGTCTTAGTCATGAAGCTACACTGTCCTGACAATGAACAGATTCAGACTGTGTGACTTCAGTGCCAAGTGAGGCACCAACATATTTCTTTTTGCAGAGACCATTGCAGCCTACACTGTCAGTGGACAATTTGATCTGTAGATTTCTCAAGCTTGAAAACATTGACTTGGCTTGTTTCTTGCTATGTTCCTGTTAACAACATTTCTTGCATACTTTTCCTTTCTTCCAGTTGCTTTACCTACTGAACACTGAGTCTTGTTTGGGATGGTGGGTGGTTATTTATTGAAGCTGTTGCAGAGAGGCAAGGACATAATTTCTCTTCATCCCCCCAACTGCTGCAGGAGGCACCTCAGTTCTTTGTACGCTAGTGATGTGGAACATCTGGCCAGAGAGGAAAATGTAAGAAGACCTCAGTCTAACAAACACTTTCAGGAGCAGTCTAGATTATTGCTGCTTGGATGCTGTTAGCACTGTCAGATACAAAATCAATAATTACAGTCTTTATGGGAACATGATACTTAACTATTCCTGTGGCCAGTTTGATAGTTTCCCAAGCACAGTGACTGCTGCTTATTCACAGATTTGTCTGTGCTGTGGGATTGAGAATTTTAGCATTCCCCTAGCTATTCTGAGTGTCACAGTGATGCTTTTCCAGTCTGCATGATCAGTAGTAAGCTGAGCATCATCCTACTCATGTGTGCCACAGCGATTCAGCACCTCTCTTCAAGAACTTGTGATGACCTGGAGAGTGTTAGCTGTGCATTTGTCATGCATTCTGTTGCATTGTAGTGGACAGCTCTTCTAGCTCCCTATCTGTTCAGGACAATTAGATTTATATATAATTGCTCCCTTTAGTCTCATAAGAAGACTTTCCATGTGGATGCTGTCCATTGTGTCCCATGCTGGAAAAAGGGTTTACCATTTAAAAACTGGTGCCAGCCATTGCAATACCAGTGCTACCTCAGTGGCTGGAATGTGTGCTCCGTCCCTGTGAGACATCTCAAGTACTGGCATTATTGCAGAGACTTCTGTGTGCAAGAGCCAAAAGCCAGGCAGTGCACCAAGCACCAAGTTCACATCACACATTGCCTGACATCTAAGTCTTCCTGGACCAAACATGGTCCAAAGGAAAAACAGCAGATTAGTAACACACTCTTTCAGCTAAAGCACTTTTTGCTTCTAGAACCCTTAACATCCGTGGTTTTTGAAAGCAATGATATCTTCTGAGAAACTAACGTGGCAGTGTTTGACTAGGAAAGCCCATTTGTTTGTATTTAGACTTTCATCAGGACTATTTTGAATTGAGTACAATTTCTCTTAGTGTTGATGGGAGCTATACCACAACAATTATAATTTTAACACAGCAATTATCATTTTATTTGACAAGTATTTTTCCCTCCCTTATCATCTCTTCTACTTGTTACTGATGTAGTTTCTCTGAGACAGCCCAATCTTCTGGTCTTAACACAGCACTACATGTAACATTACTGTGATAATAGTGTGCTCATTCTTCCACAGCAATAATTGAGACTCCTCGTTTAGAGAAATTATGAGGCTTTGACAATTGGATTGCTTCATAAAACAGCAGTGCAAGGCTTAAAACAAAAGAAATTAAACAAGACTCTAAATTAACCTGTCTGTATGAGCGGTAGGGCCTCCACTTAATAACTTCACTTCTCTGTGGGCTAATGGGGCTTTTAAGAGATCTGTTACAGCATACAAGTACTAATTCTCTTGTTTCTTCCTTTCTTCTCTCAGGATGGCAGCACAGCACTTTCAATAGCCCTGGAAGCCGGACATAAGGACATAGCGGTTCTCCTCTATGCCCACGTCAACTTTTCCAAAACCCAGTCACCGGTTAGTACACAGCCTCCTGTAGGTTGTGTTTTAACTTGCTGCTGTTGAACATAATAGTGAAATGTAAACAAGAAATTTACTCCCTGACAGCTGTACAGCAGTACAGCACATGAAATTTTGAGTTTATTCGCAAGACAATTTCTGTGCTGTTAAGTGGAATGTACTTTTTAAAATACATGTTGACTGCAGAAGGTTGAAGCCGGCCTGAGGGATAGTTCCTGCTTCTCCTCCTAATTACCAAGGGGTACAGATAGCTCACTAGCAAGGTTCGCTGATTCTGGCTAATGTGCAGAGGTGCTGTTGTATTATTTTAATGGTAATTATTGACCTGGAAATTGAAACATAGCTGTTCTAGGTGTTTTGGCAGCTATCCACCTCTGCTAAACTGCTGCTAAACACTTCACTGTCTAAATAATATGCACTTGCAGTTAGTAGGCTGTATGATAGCTGGCACTTTTCTTCCTAAAATTAAAAAAAAAGAAGTTACCTGTACAATTAAAGGTAAGGAGCTGAACAGAGTAATTCTGAGTGTTGTGTTTTCTATCCGCTGGCTGGAATAATTTCTCTTTGATTAACTGTTCTTTCTTTTTTAGGGCACTCCTAGGCTTAGCAGAAGGACATCTCCTGGTCCCACCCACAGAGCCACATTTGAGTAGTAGTGAATAAATAGCTGTAAAAAAATCTCTATGCCATCTTTAAGCTGCTAAATGTTTTACTGAGACAGATACTGAATGTAATTGTCTTGTGCCTGAACTCACCAGCAAAGTGAAAGCAGAGATCTAGTGCTAAAGGTAGAAAACTGTGAACTTGAAGCAAGCATATAGTTAAGTAGTGCTCAGTGGAGAACCTTAGCCAGAGCTGTTCTTTTGCTCTCGTACTCATCTTTCTGTACACTGGCATAAATCCTGTTTTGCTTTGTTGTAGATTATCCTTTCTTATGTTACATGCAGACAAAGACTTCTAAAGCTATCCATGCACGGGTGTCCCAGCGGCTTATTTTTAGTCATTCTAAAATACATTTACTGTGCCTAGACTTCATCACGGTAAACTTCTCATAAATTTCATTCCAACATTATTTTCATGCTTTTAATTACTTTGAAATTCAGAAGTTGCAGTTGCTTATGTAGTCAGCTCCGTGGATCTTGAGCTGGTGGGTGAGTGGGTAGGTATTGGGGATAGAGCCTCTTGTCAGGTCTGAAGTTCACTAAATAAGTTGTTGCTAATTGGGGATAACTTTTTATATAAAAGATACTAGTATCTATAAAATTAACTCACACAGTATTTTCAACATTTTATATTCTGTAATAATTAAAACCTACATAAAGAATTACATGTCCTGTTACCATATTTTTATTAACTGTTTCAGTCTATAAGCTCTATACATGTTTATTGGAGAATAAAATTAGAGGTACCATCTGTATATTCCCCTTGCGTGTAATTGAGTGTACATCTTGGTGCGTATTTATGGAATGCTATTACCTTGTCACATTCAGTTTAGTCAAGTGTATTGAAATGTTTGAAGTGCCTTAGACTCTTGCCATATTTTCAGAATAAAATTTCATTATGCTGTTTCACTCTTCTCCTGTTTTACTTGTGATTTGTCATCATCCAGAAAAGCTGCACATTACAACTGCAGCAGGAAAACAAGCTAAATTGGTAAATCAAGGCAGGGAGGACTGTTCAGTGCCCATATAAGGTTTTTCCTGCTCACTGGAAGAACTTTGCCCAAGATGATCTGCCTTTGCTTGTCTTGCACAGGTTGCACCCTTTGGTGTTTGGTTAAGAAGTGACCTCTCTCAGCCATGTGAAGCATCTTGAGGAGGTGCTTAAAGGACCGTGTTCAAGGAGTTCACTTGAACTGAAAATTAGTTAACTGAAATAAAAGCCTTTGAGCTTTTTCTTACAAACAGTCCTGGAAACTTGGTGAAGGGGATGCTTTTTAGATGGCATGGAAGCAAGTCCTAAGCTAGTACCTGTGTATCCTTCTCAGTTCTGACCTACCTGATGAGACAGAAATACACCTCAGTGTCTTCCTTCAAGGGATCTGAATAGTTCTGTAACTCTCTGTCCTTTGTCCTTCTCTCCCTAAGTCCTTATCAAACAGCTTTTCCTACATAGTCCCTTTGAAATAGGGACCACTGAAGCCATTCTCACTTGGCCTACACTGACTTGGTGACTTGGCACACCCAAAGGTGTCTGTGAGCCAGACGTGGTTTAGCCCAACCCTGCAGGTACAATGTGATAACCAGTGCCAGACTAGTACCCCAGTGCTTGGAGTGTCTCCTGGGCAAAGAGCAGCTGAAGTGTCTCTGACGAGGTGGAGACTCAGCATAGTGGTACTAGATAAGCCCTCCCACCCCTTGACATCAGTCAGCTTTTACTCTTGCACGTCTCTGGCCAACTTTTCTTCTCACTCTTCACTTAGCATCTGTTAATGTGTGGATGCTCTCTCACCTGGATCCTAGGTGCTAAGTATGCATGTCACCCAGCAAGCTAAACAACTGTGAAAATAAGGTCTGCCATCTGACACAAGATTGACAACAAAGGGCAGCAGCAGCTGCCAAACATAACAAACAACAACAACCAAAAAAACCCCACAAAACAAAACAACAAAAAAACTCACACCACCAGAAAAATGCCCTTCACTTTCCCAGCTGTGAAGAGTCAGTGGGAGCCCGCTGTCCTGTGTAGCAGGGTGCTGCACACAGGGATCCACCCAAAACCTGAGGTTGTGTCGCGCATAGTACACAACAGCAGTGCAAGCTTCCCAATGAATTCCTCATTCACTTAGGATCTGGGTGGTTTTATCATTAAATAGAATTAGTGCAAGTTGGATCTCCCTGGCTTGGGCATGGCAAGAGTTGCTTTTGAGTCTTTTTCAGATCTGTTGAACTGACATCTGCTCCAGTTTGAACAACTGTCTGGAAAGCAAAGTCAAGATAGTCTGTTCTTGTCTTCATGAGTTTAAAATACACATGGGGCTAGAGATAAACAAACCAAGCTGAAGAAGTGAAGAAAATGGATGACTGCTTTAATCTTACTCCAGAACTTAATCTAATTTTACAGAAAATCCAGTTCACTTACTTAATACATGCTTGTCTGTATCTCATAGATTAAATTCTTTTCTAGCAGAGAGACATATTGCCAGGACAGAATTTGGAGAACAAAGAGGTTTCTAATTTCAGTTTTACCAAGAATATCATTTTTATTTTGCATTGGGTTGACCAAAACTAGACTGTTTGTGCTTTTTTTAAGGGAGTTAGTGATCATACATTTAACTCTGGCTTTTATCTCGTGGCAGTAGTTTTAGGTAATCTTTAGAGGAGCAGGGAGTTGGACTTCTACGTGTCTGTTCTAACTTCAGATATGCTGTGATTCTGTGACACTGTGATGGCAGTTTTAAAGCATGTAGATTATGCTCCAAAGTCTGACTTTGATAAAGAGTATGCTGAGCCACCTGATAATGTCCTCTTCAGTAGTGCCTCTGTATTGCTGTAGGAAATAGGTTAATTAGTAACATGTCTAATAGGTCTTTGCCCCCAAAATAGTTTTTAAACTATGATCTCTGTTGCTGTGCTACCGAGCTTCATTTGCACATGGTATTTGTACATACTGTAGCCTAGCCCCCTCTTCGTACATAACAGAGCTAAAAAAAGAATGTGAAATGTCCATGAAAAATAGCTTTCCAGAGCAGAGGGCCATGACTATTATTTTCCATGTTGGAACAGATTTCTGTCTCTCCCTCCACAAATCAATGGGATTCCTGGGCATGATGGGATTCCTGGATATGCAGCTATCATAGAAGGTTTTAAAACAATCCAGTAGTTTAGGTGACTAATGACACAGGGAGAATCACCAAATGTACTTTAACACTTTATTTTACCTGCAACAAAAGTATAAGGAGAGTAACATGGAATAAACATTCCTGCCCTTTTTTCTTTTGTTTTCTTCCCTAAATCCTAAGCACAATTGGTATATCAGAAATTAAAACATTTTTTAAGTGACAGAAACCTGTGGAGGAATCTGACCACTGTAACACCATACAAGTGTCAGACTATGCAACTTGGAGTGCCTGGATTTATTTATGTGCCATTTTCCTGGTAAGCAAAAGAAACTAATTGCCTAGAGTTTCAGAAAATGTTAGATGAAGCTGTGGACTCTGCATTTCTGTGCAATGTTCAGTTTCACCCCAAAACCTCATTTTCTTGGGCTAAAATGCCTTGTTAAAGAAAAGTGACCCCAGTTTTTGTTGTATGGTGAAGTAGGCTATTGTGGTGTGCCGCATCAGGAATATTGTGAAAAAGAAGCAAAAATTTGGATGTGTTAGTGAATATAGGTGAAAAGTACAAAATTAACTTAACTATTTTACTGAAGTCAATGAATGTCATTTCTGGTTTAAAATCCTATTAGGGTAGACTTAATTAATCATTTACAAAAATAAGAAGTACAAAATAAGAATAATTTCTTCCTTTCAGAATTTGTTCTCTTAAATGGTTCTCCCAGTTCCAAGAGGTGACACCTGAAGCAGTTCATACTGTGGAAGTTAGGCCCTTCCCCAGGAAATAGTTAAGAGGTTCCCAAAAGTGTTTGTATCCACTGATGCCCTCTGCAAGCCAAGTTTAATTCCACCTGCTAATGCTGGATGGCATTTATCACCAGTGCTGGGATTAAGGGGTTTCCCATGCATACCAGCTCTGTCCTGAGCTCCCCCTACACACTCTCACTGGCATTTGTTTTTCAGGTTAGATGATGATTGACTCTCAGTATATCCAAGCATGATATTGTCATCACCTTTGAACTCTGTCAGTGAATATATAAGAGATTGGCACTTTTTCAAGATTGTAAAATATGTTGCTGTCTTTTTCCAGTTACACTGTCATACATTAAGCGAGTCTATCACTTAAAAGGTGAGAGTTACTGGTATGGAGTTTTACAATATGGAAATTAGCTAACAAAAAATTAATCTAAAATCAACAACTGAGGAAAACATTTTTTGCAAGACATGCTTTCAGAAGTTTTATCTTCTTGATGCAGCTGGAAGAACTCAAGTTATTCTAGAAATAGCTTTTTAGTCTATTTCTGCTGATGTCTCATACTTTTGGCTGAGAAGTCTGTCTGTTAGAAGTCCAGTTCAGCCATGGTGTGAATTAATGCAAATCTTGGCATCAATCCCTGACACACAGGACTAGTTGTTTCCTGGAAGAGAACCAGCCCAAATGTTACAGGCATCTTCCTGCCTTTGAAAGGCACTAACAAAGCTGGCCAAAACAGCATTCATGCCCTTACTGCAGCTGCAGACAGCTCTCCTCACTGGGCTCTGTCCCTGCATGCAGGCCTGTGAACTTCATCCCTTCCTGCTCTTCTGTGGACGCCCAGGTGTGTTAACTACAAAGATTTCCTCACTAAAAAGAGATGCTTTCAGTTGTTCAGTTCACATGGTGATGCTTGGGCCTGTCTCCGAAAGCCTGATGTGGGACAAGGGACAGAAGTAAGGGGCCAAGGAGCAATGTTGGAAGATCTGTAAGGAGGATTTTGCATTAAATGTTTTTAGAAATTGTCCACAGTGAGATTAGAGGAAAGGGCTACCCAGTTTCAGGTTTGTTTTATAGTCTGGAATTGTGGAAGTATGAGCCTTTACTACTCACAACTTAATGCAATGCCTGGGGAAGCCAATTTAAAAATTCATGCCTTACTTCACTTTGGCTGTAGTATCTTTGTGCACAGATACACGGAGCAGAAGTGCCTGGTTAAAGCTGAGCCACCTGGTTTGTTTTAGTATGTGTAACATCATCCAGTGTATCAGTACCTTGAATACCACTGCACAGTAAAGCGCTGTTGAAGGAGCTGCAGAATTGCATGCTACCTGCACAAATATTTGGGAACCTCTCTCTAAGAAACTAATCAGGAAACACTAACAAGATTTTTGGTGGTTTTTTGTTCTTCAAACAAAATATTCTAACAACTTCTTAAAGTTGTTTGTAAAAGAGTACATCTGTTTTCCTGCCAGGTTGTTAGGCAACAAAAACAAGGCACATAAGTCAGTCATGCTCAAAGTAGTATTGTCTTACAGCTGTATACATCTGTGGTGGGTTGGTCCTGGCTGAACACCAGATGCCCACTAAAACAACTCAGTTACTCCTCTCCTCTGATGGTTGAGGAGAGAGAGAAAAGTCTAGTGGGTTGAGATAAGGACAGGGAGAGATCACTCACCAGTTACTGTCACAGGCATAACAGACTCAGAGAGATTAGTTTAATCTACTCCAAATCAAATCAGAGTAGAATAACAAGAAAATAACCCCCAAATCTTAAAACACCTTCCCCCTCCCCTCCCTTCTTCCCAGGCCAAAGTTTACTACTGAATTGTCTGCCTCCTTCCCACCAGAGCGCACAGGAGGACTGGAATGAGGGCTGTAGTTAGTCCATTAAGTTGCTTCCACTGCCTCTCCTTCCACTTACCTTGCTCCAGCATGGGATCTGTCCCATGGGAGACAAGCCTCCACAAATTGTCCGCCATGAATCCTTCCAATAGGCTGCAGTTCTTCACTCCAGTGTGGGTCTCCCACAGGGCCACAAGTTCTGCCAACAAACCTGCTCCAGCATGGGCTCTTCTCTCCATGATAGACAGGTCCTGCCAGGAGACTGCTCCATAGCAGGCTTCCAGCAGGGTCACGGCCTCCTTCACGTATCCACCTGCTCTGCCATGGGGTCCTGCACAGGCTGGAGGTGGATCTTGGCTCCCCCATGGACCTCCATGGCCTGCAGGGGCAGAGCTGCCTCACCATGGTCTGCACCAGGGGCTGCAGGGGAATCTCAGCCCCAGCACCTTGAGCAACTCCTCCCCGTTCTTCTCCACTAACTTTGGTGTTTGCAGAGCTATTTCTCTCAAATGTTCTCACTCGTCTCTTCCAGCTGCTGTTGCTGAGCAGCTTTTCCCCCTTCTGATACATACTATGCTAGAAGAGCTATCACTGTCACTGATGGGCTCGGCCTTGGCCAGCAGGGGGTCCGTCTTAGAGCCAGCTGCCACTGGCTCTCTTGGATGTGGGGGAAGAGTCTGGCATCTTCTCACAGAAGCACCCTGCTAGCACCCCTGCTACCAAAACCTGGCATATAAACCCAGTACAACAAACTTTTGTCAATATATCAGGTGGTTCCTTGCTATAAGTGATTAATGAATTCTCAAAACTTCTGTTCTAAGTGTTCTATTTCCTTAACTATTTTAAATTCTTCCTGTTGAAAGAAAAAGCATGTTTCAACACACCAAAACCCACACCCTATGCATCATCCCTGAAGAGATCTCAAGAATGAGAGGGTCATTAGGGAAAACAGGAGTCTTTAGGTAGTTGGTACCTGCTGTGAGCACTTCACCTGGGGCCTTAAAGCAAGTGGGAGCACTGCAGGCAAGCTTGATTCACCTTTCCTTATCATTTTATCTGCCGGTGCTTTGCTGCTTCACCCTGTGCCACTGGGCAAGTGGTAGATATTCCTCTCGAGAACCATATCTGTGCATGCTTGGTTAGCCACCACCAGAAAAAATAAACTGCCTTTTTAAATATTTCTTGCAATACAAAACTGCCCTTCAAGCACTTCTATGCAGAGAAAGGCCCTGTAAACAAGGGCCTCATTATACTTAAGCAGAGTATGATTAAATACATTCAACTATGAATGACAAACCTCAATGTCCATGTACTCCAAACACCATTATACTCATTTGCAGTATTATTATTTAGATAACATGAGGGGTAACATTTCTTTCAAATCTGTGTATGTGCTTAGAAATCTCTAAGAGCTGATCTGAATCAGCTCAGTAGCAAAGAGGTATTTCTGAGAGATGTACTGGTAATTTTTTTTCAGCCTTTCACTTTATGGTTTTACCACTGCTGCAGAAATGACCCTTGCTGTGTTCTGCAGAGCTTTGGGTAGCTGCAGAGCTGGAAGGGCTGCTCATGCTCCCCCAGTAATGCTGTCCTTTGACACCAAGCCACATTAGCTTCATCGAGATGAACACTGAGATTTCATTTGCATGAGATTTCATTTGTTATGGTGGAACAGACTGGCTAGGGAAGATCCTGCTCTACTTCCTGGCTATGGTATCACACCTTTCTTTGAGGCATGAAAAGCCACCTGCTGTGTCTGGCAGTCATCCTGCAGCATCTCTGCATTGCTCTTGGGCATTTTCTGGGGCTGGAAAGGCAACTTTTCTCCAGTCCCAAGTTCGAGTGAGACTTGGAGTCTGACAATCCCTTGGTACTGAGCAGGCAGGGGCTGGCCCTGGAAATGGCTTGCCCCTGCTCCACTACCCTGCACTCATTCTTGCAAATTTATCATGAGAATTTTCCAGTCCAACCAGATACATCTGTTTAGAGGCCCTTTATTGTGGTGGCTTAATCTGCATCACCAGCCTAGCAGGAGAAGCAAGAAGCATGTTAATGCCTTCTGCATTGGAAGCTGACTTGGGAGATTTGTGAGCGGAACAGCTGTACAAAGAGATTGGGAGAGATTAGAAACACAGTATGACAAAACGAGGCTCATTTTAGCAAAACCAGATTGAAGCAACTGAGTGTGGTCTACACTACAACTGAGGAAAAAGACTATGAATTTGTGGGCACAATAGAAAATTGGAAATCCGTAATGCTGAAAGACAACTTGCCAGAGAGTTGCTTAAACAAGAATTGGCAGTGTGATGAGAACAAAAAAATGGTCTGTGCATTTTTTGTCCATTTCAGGTGAAGCAGAGGCACCTGACACTGGAAGATGTAATGCAACTTGACACCATTTACAGTCACAGTGTTCGAGGAGACAGGTCCAAAGTCTGCCACCCTCAACAGAACAAACAACAGCTGCTAAAAAGTTGGAAGCTGAAAAAAAATGAGGTTTAAAAGGATAGCTTTGTTTTGATAAGAGAGAAATCTTGTAAGCAAGGAATTTAGAACATCTCACATTATATGAGTGCTCAAATAATAAGTCATGTGGACAGTTTGCAAAGACACAGACAAAGAGATACAGAAAGTTCTCTAGATTAGTTCTGTAAAAAGAGGTTTTAGTTCTTGGGAAATATGGGTGAGTTTTTAAATGAATATTAAGTTTGTTTCCATCTTTGTCTCATATGGTAACTGCCTATTCTGGCCTTCACACAACTCATATTTGGTCAGAATACGGTCAAGAATTGAAAGCAAAGAAGAAACATATTCATATGAAAATGGGTATGTGTGTGAGTTTCTGAAAACATGCTACAGATATGACTGTGAATGCCTCCTTTAAGCTGGGGTGAACAAAATCCAGTGCCTTCCCGCTGTGCCCTGTAGATCTGATGGTGAGCCCAGCTGCAACCTATCAGATGCTGGCTGTTCCCCCTCCTTCGTCCGCCACAGCCTCCCCCGTGACTTTTTGTGGAGTGGGGAGACCTCTGCAGACAGGATAAATCCAACATTGCTGCAGGCATACAGAGGGAGACAAGTAGCTTCTCTGACAGAGCAGTTAGTTACAGAGGTTTGTTGGGGTTTGGGGTTTTGTTATGTGTTTCTTTTTGGGGTTTGGGCTTTCTGATTGGTTGAGTTGGGGTTTTGTTTGTTTGTTTTAGTATTCTGGTATTATTTCATTCATTCTTTCTCTTTTAATAATCCCTTTCAACTGCTGACATATCAGGGCTGCATGTATGACCTGAGATTTGCAAATCTTGGTCTCAACTATTTTCTAATTTAACGTTGAATTAGTAGCCCGCTGCTTTCTACCCAAATTTTGTGCAAAGAGACCAAGAAGTATTCTCCTACGATCTGGTGTCAGGAGATGGAAAAATGCTGCTCCCTGTAGCCCAGAACTACCTTTGGAAGGAGAGATGAGCATTGTAAAACAACTGCTAACAGAAATGTAAGCTCCATAGACAGAGAAAGAAACCTTGTCGTGCAACCCTGTGCTAAACCACAAGACTTCTATAGTTCTTTTTCCAAGTCAACATGGAAGAAGTTCAGGAGCCTGACTTTACCTTCTGAGAACTCCCTGGGGGCAGCAGTCTTTCTCTTGTACAGAACTAGGCTACCCAAGAGGTACAGGATGGCAACCTAGGCTCTGAGATCTATCTCTGCTCAAGAAATTAAAGTTCTCTTCAAATTACAGACTGATTTTCTTGAGGATGCTGACAAAATCACTTGCCATGGAATCTGGTCCAGGAGACATACTTCACACAAACAGATCATCCCCTACCCCTACCCTCACCAGAGGGCAGATCAAAAGGGGCACTTGCCCTAACTTACAGTAGTAAAGATGATGGCTAAAACACTTTTCCAACTTCCAACCAATTGAAAGGTTTGTGTATTATTCTCCTCAAGCCTGCAAGAAAATAGGTTCTTCAAAGGCAGGAACAAACCTGAAAAACAGGCTATCATCTACCATGGACCTGAACAGGGCTTCCAATGGTCTGCTGCTGGCATACACTGTTACTGAGAAACATGAAAACAAGCTGAGCTGGGCATTTTTCTCCAACACATAAATACTTAAGCTGAGGAACTAGCTATTCCAAACAATTCATCCTGAAATGTAATACAGACTGCCTGAAAGTACCTGAAGTAAGGAAACTAATGAGTCTCACATCATAATGAGGTTGTGTTTACTACTACTTCAATAACATCCAAACAACTGAGTGTGCAGAAGTCACTCCTTCCATCCCCTGCTAAGAAAAGGGTTGTATTAACCAGTATTTTAAGGCCATTCCTGAATTTCAGTGTTCCACTGTAGCCCTTTACCACCATCACTGGTCCACTTCTAAAATATGATTAACAGTGCAATCTCATACGACTTGGTTTGGCACATCAGTTATTTCGACCATCTTAGGAAGTTGATTGGTGCCCCCTATAAGTTAATATTGCTAATAACAATTATTTTACATATATTTATTTATAGGAATAAAAGATAAGTACAAGATACTCCTTGTTAATAACATTTCCACCCTTGATAACAGCTCCTACTTTAACAATATCATGATTGTAACCAAGTGAGTATTCTTTCTGGAAAAAAAAGGAGGAAAAAAGTATATGTGTGTACGTGTAATTTTCACTTTATTCCTCAAGTCTGTTTTGAAAAAAGATAGGAGGCGTCTCACTGCAGCACATAAGAATAAACAGCTACTCAAAGTTGGTATGTGTTCTTCACCCAGAGAAAAAAAAAATCAGCTAGCTGATGGGCCATAAAGCAAAGTGAGTATCCAGGCAGGTATTTAAGGTATGTATCATTCAGACAGTAAAACACAGTGAGTCCTGCAGAGAGAAATTATGGGCTATTATGTTTATAATAGAGACTCAGGCAATACTAGAGGTGTACCCTACTTATGTTAGGTGCCCAATGAACAATCTTCTTAGATGTTATTATTGTGAATTCACAGAAACTGCCTTCCAGTGAAAAGGCAATCTCCAAGCCTTGGTTTCTTGAAAACAGGTAAGAGAAAATAATGACTTAAACAACCATGCAGAGAAGATACTCTTTGTTCTCTGCCTCATCATGTGCTATCTGTTACAATTTCAAACTCTGGGGTTATTTAACAATATTTTATTCAGACAATGTGAATATTTCCATGCACTTAGCTGGGATGACTGAGCTGGGCTCAGAACACCTTTATTCTGGCATCTGCAAATGGCCCTGTTTGCATATGAATGACAGAAAACTAAGGTGTCTAATTAGTTTTTATGCAACGTTTCCTTCACCTTTCAAGGTATCTCAGTGTCTAGACAAAGGTAGCCTAATTAAAATGAATAGCTTGACAGTTGAAATAATTTGTAACAATGTGTCATCTTCCTTACCAGCTTCTCACCAATACTATAAGAGAAACTCAATTACTCTTAATTACCAAATGTGCATATATGATGTACAAAGATCATCAACCCCAACACTGCTGACCGACTCGCAAGGCATAGAAGAAAACTGTTGCCTAAGGAAGCCAACTAAGTGGTCTGATTATCTGTATCTGGATAGCAGTAAGTAAAGCTTTAGTTGATAGGCATACATTTCCTGGGACTCAGATCTCCCAGGTCCTTTCTCAGAACTGGATTTCTAGCATGGAGGTAGGATGGACACACAAACCCTTGAGGGGGAAACGCCCACTGCACTGTCCATAGCATTTGGGGACCACCTCTGAACTGCCCAATTGCTCTGGGGGCTCTGGTGCATGGAAGCTGGAATGGGAGAGGCTCTAGGGGAAAAGAGGCTGGCTGACAGCAAAGAAGAAAGCCTCTTTCCCATGCTAGGAGACACAAAAGGTCAGCAGCTCACATCAAATCATTTCACAGCATGGCTGATTAGGTAACAGTCATTTGACTTTGATTAAAATATTTGGAAGAGCTCAGCTTTTTCTGAAGGCAATTCTGACACTCCTGCCCCACTCAGTGGATCTGAAAGTCTTCCTACAGGAAATGGCAAGAAATGAGGTAAGAGCAGCATAATACTTTGCTCTCAAGCCTGTGTGCTACACTCACTGATTTTAATGGGAAGTCTCGCAGAATGCTCCCCTGAGAGCAGTATATTACGTGAAAAACATATTTATTTAGGCTTAAGGAAAAAAGATGAAAATAAATCAGAAGAAGATATTGTAACAATAACTTTGCTTGTATTGAGTATCACAATTAGGAGCAACAAATAATAAGAACAAATAAAAAACTGGATGGATAGTAAATTGACATAGCAAAACCTACCCCTTCCCTTACCTCAGCTGTAACCATCCTTCAGAATTACAGAGTTTCAACAGCTTTAAGTTTCTGAAGATCAAGAATGCAAAATAATAAAAACTTGCACCATTTAGAGAATGTATAAATAATAAAGCAAGTGCTTTATAATTTGAAATTATCTATTTCTTCCTTTACATACCAATTAGTTTGCTCAGTGAAGTGGAAATTTAACTGTATCCATTAAAAAATTAAAGACCATAAATAAAAAAATAGCAATTAATTGTGTTGCCTGTTTTTAAGACATTGGAGCTTAGTTTTTCATATTCTGGCAGTCTATCAAACTGAGCTCCATTACAGATGTCTTAGAGCTGAATTGATGGTGGTATTCAGAAGTAAGGGCATTCTCTTCAGTAGTCCTACCCTGATGAAGGAGCTCAAATGTATAGATGGCTTATGCGACTCTATCATTCTTACTGTGTGAATTAGGAATGTTAGAAATGTCAGCTTAATGAGTCATGCAACAGTCTTCAATGTTCTAAGTCACTGGATCCAATTAATTTTCAAGTGTGCCTAAAATGAACAATGAATACTGAGAAGAAGCAGTTCAGTGGTTTTCTCCACGCTCACTTTTTAACTTCTATTTTATACGTTGGACCTAATAATGCTTTCAAATAGCTATCCAAGGCAATTATTAACAATGATTGAAACTTCCAAGGAGCTGACAGTGTTTTTTCTTCAGCCTTTACGTCTGCAATGAAATTATTCCAATTTGCATGAACAAATGAGGAAAGGAAGAATGTAGGTATTAGTGTAAAAAAGGGTAATTTTTACCCCTTCTTTATGCATATTAGTAGTAAAACTAGTCAGAGTGGGAACATGATAAATATATACATTTTTTAAATATCTCTATTATATTTGCTTCACTGAACTTGAAAACTGCTTTGATTTTGTATTATATTTGGTATAATGTAACAACGTGAATTTTGTTTCCAGTGAATCCTGTTTTTATTGAGCAATCTGGGACAATCTCATTGGCTGGGCTCACAGCCATGAAGGGAAAGAGCTATTTATTGTAACAGGCAGGGTTTTCTTTATTTTTACGTAAGTAATTTTTGCCATAGCCCTGACATTTGAACCATTAAACTCTAGATTCTGATTACTGTGTATCTTGCAAACAAACGTTTCTGCTTAGGCACCCATCACTGGTGGCTCTTCTCAGTTGTGGCTCATCTGAAGTTATTGATGTGAAGGTTCTCTTTCTCCAGTTATTGGGAGACTACCAATAAGTGGAGTGAGAATAAAAACACTGCTTCAGTGGCCATTGAGGAATGTCACCTGCTGTGGCAGGCCTGTTCTCCACCTTGGGATACACATGATGCTGTTCCCTGCCCCCTGCCAACATTCCTTCTTGCACCCTTTGGAGAAAGGTCCCCTGACACCTTATCTTCCCAGTGGGTATGGATTTGTACCAAGAGAAAAGAATGTGAACTGAGGGTGCTGAAGAGTGCACACAATTTGTCCTGCCTTGCTAGCAACCAGTGGTCTTTGTAAGCAGAGATGGGCACAGCAGCTTTTTCACTGTTGGAAAAAGATGTGGACCACCACTTCAAGTACTCTCCTTACATTCTCTGAGGAAAGGCAGCAAAGAGCCGAATGGTGGCAGCACTATAAATTGCTTTAGTGGTTCACTCAGTGAGAGTGGAGCCCTGGGCACCAGAGGAAAAAAAAACAAAACAAACAAAAAACCCTCACAACAACAACAAATACAAAATAATCCAAAACCAACCCAAAAACAACCCCAAAGGAAAAGAGAGTTTGAGGAAAAGAGAGCCAATCAACACACTGAAACTCCCTATCCCTAAATGCCCATGCCATAGAAGTATTTTTGGAGCAAGGAAGACTGAAGCACTTAAAATCTTAAGTCTGCATGAAAGATTCAGCTTGACTGAAATGACTTTAGTAAAAGCCATCAGTGTTCTGTCAGATTTCACTGATCTGGAGTAATGTTCCTGATCCCAATATTCTATATATCATCAGAGAAGTGTCTGAGAGAGCAGCTGTAAGGCCAACTTTAAAATCTTGTAAATACTGAGCATTTCAAGGCAAGGTTTGGGTTCAGATATATGTCCAATAAGAAAACCTTTCCTTTTGTTGTGGTGCTGGCAGTTTGAGACCTGCAAGTAATACAACCAGAAAACAGAAACTGTTAGAAACATAAATATAGAGGTGGGGGGAAAAAACAACCCAAAAACCTATGCTGCCAGAAAGGATCAAGAAAATCCTCTGCTTCAAATACAAAACTTTTGTATTGTGTATGGGGGATTGTGTTTTAAGAGCCAAGTGACAAAACTTCAGCTTCTCTCTAAGTTAAAGGAGGATTAAAATAAGGAATGAATGAAAGAGAACGGCACACATATACAGATGGAAGTAAAAAAAAAAAAAAAAAACGAAAAAAAACCAACAAAAAACCACGGCTTATTTATGCCACCTACTGGATTTTCCTTGAAGTATCTTTTCAAGTGTTTTAGTTGTGATGGTCTGTCACTTCAGCAAACATGGTTGCATGGGAGACTATTCACACAAGTAAACCAGCTGAAATGCAGCTGATGACTCATGTGAGTAAACTCATGTGCAGACTGACATAGCTGGAGGAGTAAAGGTGAGAGTAGCTCTACACCTGTTTATTCTCATAAGCTGATGGCTTTAGGGCAGCCCAGACACCCAAAGCTGCAGGCAAGCATTAAAGTTCAACACTGAGGATCTTCCCAGCTCCTATCAGTGCCTCAGGGAATGTGCTGGCATAGTTTCCCTCCTTTGCTTGACTCCCTCTGGCTGTCTTTGATATTTTGTTCAAGATGTCCAGAGTGTGTTTACGGACATGTCAACATTTTCAGACAATGCAGACTGACAGTGTGCATGCTTTATCTTCTATCCCTCACCACTCCTGCAGCTGATGCTCTTTGGGGAATCCACAACCAGCCCTGGGGATACAGTCAGAGTCAAAAATATCTCAAAAACTCTCTGATTTGACCCACTGACAGAAAAAAAAATCTCACAAAACAAAAATTAAATAGAATAAGGTCTAGCAGATCTCTAAAATGAAATGCACTCAACTCCACTGACTTCTGTGAAACTGAAGGTCTTCACTTTCCAGGCAACAGTGTTAGCATTAAACCCTTTTTAATTTGTCAACTCTCCGCTGGCTTGCTGAGTCATACCAAACGCAGTGGTGCGATCATGTCCTGCTCACATCTGTCCCTCAAAATGATAATCTTCTTAGCAAATAAAATATTTTTGCCAGGTTCAAGGGATCAGCCAAAGGCATGCAAAGGATGGATCCTCACTAACAGATGACATTAAGGATTTTAAAGAAAAACGTAAAGCTAAAGTAAAACTATCAGATATCTATTAAAACAAAATAAAAAAATGAAAGCAAAAATGTCTTTTGATTCTTCTTATTTTTGTCATCAGAAATATCAATTACAGTTACTTGCAAAGGTGATGGCAAACTGCAGTAATCTTAAGTCACCGACATCATCACTAGACAGACTTGAACCAGAGATGCCCACACCTACATTAAATGAATGACAAAATTTCCTGAAGACTTGCAGTGAGGTTATTGTGATTCGTCTTGGGACTAAAGGCAGTTTATGACCATCTCCTATTGCTTCATTACTCTACAGATGACGAAGCCAGCAGTGTGCTGTCAACCTCATCATATACCCATTTAAAAAAATTGGAGAAAAATATTGCATTCTAAACCACACTCAAAGTGTGACTTGAGCGAGCAAAAATAAAGGAATTCATTATTATATGATTGATCGTGTACTTGTATTCATTGGGCATCTAGATATTTTGCTGGTATTCATCCAGAACACAAAATACCAGATAGATACTAAGAACATTAATATTTTGTTCTGTACGGTAGGTTCTGTAACATTATGGATAATAGAGGTCTGTGCAGTTAGCCTAAAAGGCAGGAGTAGAAAACTACGTGAAAGAGTGATGAATAAATGTTCTTCTTGGAACTGTTGCATTTTTGGCATCCTGTACTTCATCTCTGAGGTTGGTTGTCCCACTTAGTTTCTAGTGAAAAGTCAGATATATAAGCACCTGGTGACGATTATTTTTCCTTTGTCTGTTTTTGCCTGCTTTATGCACTGTCCTTCTCTTATTTTTTCTCCTTTCTCCCACCACTGCTGTCATTTCTGATTTTCTTCTCCTATCTCTGTTGGGTTTTATTTTATTTTGCCTTTCTTGGTGTTTTGATTTAACGTCCTTTTGTGTACTTTTTAATTTGCATTTTCAATTGGCTTAAGAAAGTTTGTAGGGGAGCACCTGAAAACATTCCTGTGTCTGTGCTCCACTATGCACTGAACTTCACCAACTGGATATTCAAGGCTTGTTCGTAGACAAAATTTTGAAAACTGATCAATGCCCATGTGACTTGAGATCTCAGTTGGTTTCATTCAAGAAGGAATTTTATATTTTGATATACAAAGCTAAGTATGCCTACACCGTTCACCTCCTTAAATATTAGTGATACGCACCACTACATGTAAATGCAAGTCCTAGGAAAATGTGCAGATACTGACATCAGAAATGTCAATCCCAGGAAACTGATGCAAAGGAAAAGTTTCAGTTTCTGTGAGCTGAATGATGGTCACACCAAGCCTGCACAGCCTGTGCTCAGCCTTCACTTGTGGACCATTTGACTGCTTGCAACTGGGGCTTAACAGGAATGTTTGAATGAGGTATCTCTCTAGAGGATGAAAAGTGTCATAAATGTCTCCAGTGTTGTACCACGAAGGAAAAAGTTCTTTAAATGTCATTTATTAAAAGCTAATGCAAAGCATCAAGCAGCAAGGATCTGGGGCTTTCTTCAGGCTAAGAGAGGCACTCACTGTCTCCAGCATAGAGGCTCGGTCTGAGCAGAATTAGCTTGGAGTTAGCTGATCACAAAGAGAGAGATGCCTTTCTTGTCTTCTTCTAGCCGAAATAAATTTCTACCTACTGTAACTTACTGCCATCTGATATGCTGAGTCATGAAGCTGGGGTTATAGAAATCTTTATGCAATCTTTATAAATCAGCCTCACATAATCTCAGGTGCTTTCTGCTTCATCTCTGTTGAGTCACTCATTTGACAGTTGTCATTCATCTTAGATTGAGATGTAATTTAATAGTTTCATTTCAGCATGAAGATAGTGTCATCTAAAGTTGAGCCCAGAAAGATTTAAAGGTGTAACAGAGGAAATATTAATACTGTAAATAATATCTGTAGAGCTGCATACATCTATAAATCACATAGTGCCAAGTTGGAAGGGCAGCCTATGTAAAGAAGAAAAAAGCATCTTCTCTTGTCTTCCCCTGCAGAGTTCAGCCACTCTGTCACCCACACCAGCTCCAGAGGTGATGGCTACCGAGTTATCACCGTGCTCTCAACTCACCCATATACCTGCTGGAATCACCTGCCCACAGAGATATTGATCAAGGTGTCTTTATATACATTGCGGGATACGGGTGCGAGGTAACCTGTAAAGAGAGGATGCAGTCCAGCAAGACGCCAGCAGCCCCACGACAGAGCAGCTGAGCTGCGGCAACTTGGGTGTGTTATTCGGGCGTCACACTTCTCCCTGGGCCAGGCCGTGTTGGTCGCCTGCCCAAACCTGAGCTGGCCAACCCAGGGGACCACCGGGCTTAAATATGGCCTCTCTGGATCGATTCCGCCTTGCTGTCGCAGACCTCGTCCAGCATCACCACCGCGAACACGGCCTGCGCTGGCCGTTGTGGGACAGCGAGGGTGGGCAGAGGCCGCAGGACGGCCGCGGAGCAGCCCCCGACCGGGGACCCGTGCATCCTGCCGTGCGGGACCTGCGGGCAGCACGACTGAGCCAAGCCCCGCAGCACCTCTGGGCGTCAGGCCGCCCCGGCCCCACGCCGTGCATCCGACGGGGACCGGCCTGGACGGGGCCCGCCTTCCCCGCCGCAGGCCGGCCTGGTGGGGGAGGGAGGAGCGCGAAGGGAAGGGTGGCCGCTCCCTCGGGGTAGCAAGGATTTCGCGGCCACAAGGACCCCCCGGAGCAGGAGTGGGGGAGGCGCGGCAGGAGGGGCGACGCCCGCCTGGTGCTGCCCGCCAAAACGCGCGGGGTGGCGGGACGGGACGGGGCAGAACCGTGCAGACCGCTCTCTCGGCTGGCCGGCGCCTGCCGCGATGCCCAGTGACACCCCGGCCTTCAGCAAGCCCCCGGACGTCGCGGGCCCGGGGGACAAGGCGAGCAGCTTCGGGAAGTCGGCGGCCCCTATGGCGGGCGCCCCGGCAGACAGGGGCGCCGCCGCAGCGGGGAAGAAGCGGCCGCGACTGCCCAAGTGTGCCCGTTGCCGCAACCACGGCTACTCCTCGCCGCTGAAGGGGCACAAGCGCTTCTGCATGTGGCGGGACTGCCAGTGCAACAAGTGCAGCCTAATCGCCGAGAGGCAGCGCGTCATGGCAGCGCAGGTGAGCTGTGCCCGAGCGAGTTGTGCTCCGCACCCAGGGGGGGTCGGGCCCGTCGGGGCCAAGCGGCCGCGCCGAGATGCGGTGCGCTGCGAGACCTCAGCCGCGGGTAGCCTCGCCCCGAACAAGGGCCAGGAGTTAAACCCTTGCGTTCCTCTGTTAGTGAGACTTCTCGCAAGATATTCAGGTTTTTTTTTCCATAAAGAATGAGAGATGCCCAAAGGCGCTGAGGATTGCAGTTGGGGCGAGCGGCAGCGGTGACCGGTCAGCTGCGCCCCCGGGGCACGGCCGAGCGCCGCTCCCCCGAGCCGAGTACAGCCCGGCCCTGTGGACAGCTCCCAGGGGGCTGTAAAACTTGCATGGAGCAGGACCTAAGCTACCGTCAGTGGCCGTTTTCCAGTTTGCTTTTAACTAGAATATTAATAATATAGGCAGCAAATTGCTTATCGAGAATATTTCGTGCTGGTGGTTTCAGACTCGGTGTAAATTGCGTTTCTTGATGCTGGTGGCTTCAGTTGAGCGCACTTCCAACTTTTTAGTGTTTTGGGATTTTTTTTTTTTTAACGGCGTTGTTCGAAATTTTGTATGTAGCAGTTCCTCACATAGCTGTGTAGGTGGGTCATCTTAAATCTCAACGAGGGCTCAGTATTCTGGGGGCTGAGAAAACAAACGGTTTCCAGTTCAGGGTCGGAATACCTGGGTGGTTAGTTGGGTGGTCTTGCTGAAGTCATAATTCTGGCGGTGTAAATGCACGGCTCTATTAACCCTTGCGATCTTTACCTTGCAAACTTTACTAAGGGGGGTCCTGGGCGTGTACTAGAGCGGGTGCTGGAGTAGCTGAGCTCTGCGAGGGGCATTTTTCGCCCTCGTTAGTGCAAACGATCACCTGCCACCAAATAATTGACAAGGCTTTAGAGCTGCTGGTGCGAGTAAAGGTACATCATGATGATACCAGCCCCACCCATCAGTTTGCAATTGCTGTCCGCTCAAAGCTTCATGATCCCGGATAAATGTGTGTCGGGCTGATACGTTTTAAAAACCTAAGTAGCCCTGCATTCAATCCTTCCCTGCTTTTTTTTTTATTCTGTTACTCAGTGCAGGTATAAAAAACGTCCTCAGAACTCAATGGGAGTAAGTTTTCGTTCATTTAAACGATTCCTCCTTATTGATGGTATGGCAGTCTAGAAATTGTTATGCCCAAATTACGTACACTTTCTCTGCCTGGTGTGAACCTTGGAAAAATAAACGTGAATTCCTTTGCTGTCTGCAAAGAAGGGAGCACAGAGTGTGGTGTTCTCTGTGCAAAGCGTCCGTATTGGCACAGACTCTTTTGCTGCTCAGCTGCTTCTGTCAGGCAGTGGGTGCCTCCTGTTAGCAGGCTCCAATGATGGTCCTCCTGGGGGTATTCTCTTCCCTGCCTAGTGTTTGAAAGTAGCTTTGAAAGCCTCCCTAGCTAAACCTTATCGGTGTAGGAGTTACACATTGAAAGTCTGTCTTTCCCCCTTTTGATATATTTCTGCAGTAAGCCCCTTGATGCTGGTGGAATTTTACAGGTCAAGGTTATTGGCTTGTGAAGTTGAAGTTACAGTGGTGTTTGCAAGTCTGCATCTTCTGTGTGGAATGTTTCTTATTGCAAGGGCTGATACTAACTTAACAGATTTATAAATCTGTATTAGGAAAAAGTGTGGCTATTGAACATGAAAATGTAGGGAAGTCCTGTCCCAGATACGCAGGAGAATTCCCATCTAGAAAAGCCCATGATCCCAGTCTGTAAACTCAAACAGATTTCCAGGGTTCTAGTAAAGATGCAAATCAGTCACCTGACAAGCAGCAGGGTAGGTAGCTGTAGCAGTGTCATATATACTCCCCAGACACGTACGGCATGGGTGGACAGATGCGTTAAATTGATCTACTAGTTCAGATGAGGCAGAAAGGGCTCTCTGCAAGCGGTGAATATGGTTTGTTTGCACCCGTGTCCAGACTGTGTAGTGCCTATAGGCTTGGCCAATGCTAGCTAGGCTTTGGAACATTGTCAGTATTGGGAAAGAAATGGGAATCTCCAGCTTCTCCAGACCTGCCCATCTCTCTTCAATGTGTGTGATGCTGTCTCAGATACTTGCAGGATGGTACCCTACATTTTCCATGATGGTTTTCTCTGTACAGTGTACTGTATGCTGAAATTTCCTTGAAGGACAGCATTTCCAGCAAAGAACCAGCGCGGAACCTAGCAGGCGTGGATAGAGCAGCAGATTGCACGTACAAGCCCTCATGAAAAGCTGCTTTATATTGATCAGAGGCACAGCAGAACCCTGGAAGCAGACTAACTTAATAACCCCAGAAGCTGTGTATCAGCAGAGAGGAGGGTAGTGACTACACTTTCTATCTACAGTGTGCTTGTTCTGAGAGCAGCTGTGTTGGGGGAGTGTAGGTAGCTGTAACATGTGTTCATCTGGCCTTGGTGGACGAAGATGTGTATGTCACCAGCATTTCATAGCCTTCTTCATATGTGCTTGGATACAAAACAGGGTTGGTTTTTGATAGCTTTATATACTTCTCTACCCACTGGCTGGATTGTGTGAAGGGCCTGGAGAGCAGGCAATGTGAGATGTGGCTGAGAGAGCTGGGTTTGTTTAGACTAGAGAAAAGGGGGCTCAGGAGGGACCTTCTGCAACTTCCTGAAAGGAGGTTGTGGGTCGGCCTCTCTTCAGGCAGCCAGTAGTGACAGGACAAGAGGAAATGGCTCAGTCTCGGCCAGGGGAGGTACAAATTGACATCAGGAAGAATACAAAGAATTGTCAAGTACTGAAATAGACTGCTCAGGAACCATCCCTGGAGGTGTTCTAGAAACAACTGGACCTGGCAGTTAATTTAGTTGACATGATGGTGTTTGGTTGAAAACTGGACTCAATGGTCTTGGAGGTCTTTTCCAAGCTTAATGATTCTGTGATCAGCGCTACTCTATAGTATGAATAGTGAAAAACCAGCTTTGAATCTGAGTTGTTCATTGCTGCTGGAATAAATCGTACTCAAAACCACAGAGCATGCCCTATGTCTTGTCTTTTGTTCCTAGGTTGCACTAAGAAGACAGCAAGCTCAGGAAGAGGAGCTGGGCATCAGCCATCCAGTGCCCCTGCCCAGTGTCCCTGAGACATTTGTTAAGAAGAACAGTGGTGGCAGCTCTTGCCTCTCGCTGGAAAGCAGCGGCCCAATGCACTCAACAAGTACAGCCATGACAGCGGCTAGTACATCACCAGGTAAAGTGTTGGGAGAACCGTGCTCACGGCTGAGGGCAGTGGCCAGCACTGCTTACGCCCACTGTTGACACCTGTTCCCCTCTTTGCAGTGACAAGGTTATGGAGAGTCCTCTCCCCAACAGCAGCATTGTACTTTTGGTACAGTTAGTGGAAGAATCCAGTATCACTCTTTAGTATTTGATTTGATTATTTTTACTTGAAAATCAAAATTTCTTTTACGCAGACTGGTGCTATAATAAAATTCACCGGGGTGTGTGACTGCAAGTAGAGTATTATGGGAAGCTTTTGTCCTTTGTCCCAAAACATACACTCCTGCTACAGAGGGTTTTGGCTGCTTGTGTAGCTTCCTCAAAATTTGAGTGTTTTCAGAACTGTATAGAAGCCAAGTACATAGGTAATGTTATTGACCCCAGCAGCAGAGATCTCGATGTGGTGGCACATTGTTTCTGTGTGGCATGGTGTGATGAACTACAAACAGTGATGTAATCCTTCTCTTCTACTACCATTACTGTATTGCATTTAACACTTGTTAAACAAAACCCAAAAAAACAACAACAAAAAACAGTATTTGTCTATATATTCAGTGAAAGCATAGATAAGCAAAGATGGGATTTGAATATGCTAGGCAAGTGAAGACTCTAGGCAAAATGTTTTTTCCTATGCAAATTGCTTTTTCCCTTTTCTAACTATGCCTGACAGATACAGTGATTGAACATATATAAGAAAGAAGAAAGGAGCTAGTGTAATTGATTTCAGACAGAAATAACCAAACAAATACAGATAAAAGGAAAAGCAAGTTTCAATAATTTTTAATCATTTATACACATGCCAGTAATACAGGTGAATATACTTGCCAGTTAGAAAGATGACTCTAAAGTGGGCAGTACCTTCCATTAATAAATAAAAGAGCAATGCATGTGTGTGTCTGTCAAATGATGCTATTCTGTTTTGCAGGCCATTAAAAGTATGTCAGATGGATTTGTTGGATCTAGTGCAGACAGGCAGTTTCAGACCATTGTAGAGGAATTTTGTTGGGAAGCTTTTAAAAGAACTGCTTAATAAAGCAATAAATAGCTTTTTATTAGCTTTTTTGTTTTCATTATGTTAGTGTCACCTTTGAATTGATGCAGTTACTCCTTTCATATTTGCATTACTGCATGCTTTGTCTATAGACATGGAAAAAGCTGGCTAAAGATTAAAGTAGTATATTCAGTAATATATGGAGATTGTATGTAACTCAGGAGAACAAGAAGATCCTTGCTTGTACAGAAAGGCCAAAGAATGAAATCATTTTACTGTAGACAAAACTGGTATAAGCTTGGATCTTAATGTTTTTTAAATGACAGTATTTGATTTATTAATCCCATTTTAATAATTGCTAGTTAATTAAATTATGATCTTTTGATGAAAAGTGTTGACCAAACAAGCTTAAGGCAATTCACATGCTTGAAAAAGTAACTGAAAACATAAAAGTGCCTAATTTTAAAGTAATTTGAATTGTTCAACTCTTTTTGGTCAGAGCAGTCATCTTTCTTAAAATGGAATTTGAGCAATTTAAATACATTGTTTCTCAAGCATTTTACTAAATAACTAACTGTTATTATTTGTGTCCAAATAAATAACTGTTTGTGGGTGACAACGTTTGAAATACACAGCTTCATCTCCAGAAGGAAGATGTGATTCCAGTCAAGAATCAAGACAGCATCAGCCTTGTTCACCGGAAATGGAAGCATCTGCGAATGAATAGGAAATCAGGTTCATAGTTTTGCTTTTGGGCACCTAAGTAGCAACAGACATTGTGCTTAGCTCAGAGGTGACTACACTGTATAAATAAAGTTATGTCCCTAATAATTTTGGTAGGTTCATTTGCTGAAAGCAGTGTAAGTACTCATGGGTTTTGACTTTATACCAGTGACTGTGTGCTGACTCTGAAGAGCTGGAGAAGGTGCTCTGCATTTATCCAGATCTGTAGGGTAGCTTTGTCAGGTGTCTGAGTACAGGCTTTGGTGAGGAATATAGCCTAAATATCCTCCTACTCCTGTTTTTAGCGTATAGCGATCTTTGTTTCGGATGAGAAATTGCCATGTGGCGTAAGTTCTGGCTTTAGATGTTTAGTTGTTAGGTGTTGGGACCAGGTACTTGATAGATGCTTGCATTGCTGTTTTATGATTATATTACTACCCTAAACTGCAAGCAAAATGAAAGACTCCATCAGAGCAAGTGTCGTCTCAGGTTGGTAGGCTGAGGTGCTGATTTTTCAGAAACTTACAGTAATTATTAAAGGAAGCAGGGAAAGTGAAACCCTTCAAGGCAAGGGCAGTCAGCAGTTCCCTGCAAGCCCCAGGGGAAGCAGTGGCTCCTGGGAGTGCAGTGTGTCGTGTATGATTCACATTAGATTGGGCAAGAGGTGGTTTTGACAGCGGTAATTCTATTCCTCCTCTAGGGTTTCTGGCTTATGAGGGCAGTTCTTCTTTTGGACTCCCATCACATGGAGCATTGTTTTCCAGCAGAGGAGTGATGTGTGAAGGAGTCACACAAATCAGACATAGTGCCAGAGAGAGTCATTGCTTCCTGTATCCATTTTATTAGCAGATCAGAAATAGTATGACACCTGGATACCAGAGGCAGTTTTTCAGATCCCATTGTGACACGCTGTTTTTGAAGAGGGAAAAAATGAATTATCATGGTCATAGCATAGGTATTTGAACATTAACCATGTCAAGCACATTTACTTTGAATGGAGTGTATGTTCCCATTCAAAAGCAAAGTGGGAATTTGCAGAGTAGTTGGCCATGGTTTCATGGCATTAGTAGAGTGTCTTACAGACTGAATTTGTCATTTCTGTGCATTTCCCCTTAAAAAGTTATAGATCGCTGAAAGAAAAGGCCATTTAATTGTACAGAACAGCAAAAGTCGTTATCCCAGAGCATTTGATGTAATTGTCCTTCTTGCTGTGGGATAGGTATATTTTGTTAGGTTAACAGATCTGTAGAATTTAGGAAAGATTATGGTGAAGCATGTAGAATGTGCTTTTCAGATGTTCTCATTTTGTAGTACCAGTGTTCTTCACTGGTTTGTGTCAATTTAGAGCCTCTGCCACTTTGATATTTAGCAGCCACAGGGGTCAGAGAGGGGAGGCAGAGGAGGTCACTAAACACCTTAGAGTTTACTGAAAACAAGAAAGTTGTGCATACTTGAAAGAAGGAGAATACATTTCACCTTTGCTTCATTATATTTGGTCCTCGTCACAGACTAATGATCGTGTTTGGCTGCAAGATACATCACCAGATGACTGGAAGGTGTACCCCTTCTTTCTGCTGCTCTGCACTGTTGTTGGCCCCGTTTCGAAGCATCCAGTATAGATGAGGTTACTGTGTGATGCAAAATGCCAGCTCCTGGTCCTGTGCTCTGTTGTGGTCATTTCCCTCTTGTATTTGCAAGGAGAGCAGTGTTCAGGTGCCTTCCTAATATCCCTGGTTGACAAACATCATTTTCAACAATTGTGAATAGTAAGCTTGTATTTGTTATTTGTCTTTGTTACATTTATTATGTTTGACAGAAACAAAATAGTATTCTTTTTTCTCTAAGTAGCTGCTGCCTTCACTTTGAAACTCTTTGACAAATAGAAGGAGTTTTATCTGCTCACGAATACAGACCATAGAGGGATCAGCAGTAATACAGTGCCTACCAAGTATGATGGTACTGAGGTCCCTTTGAACTTGCAGTGCCCTAGCTGTCTGCAAAAACCCTACCGTGCCTTCTTTACTCTTCCTTTACTTTCTTGATCACTGTATTGATTTCAAAAATTGGTGGCAGATCTTGCAGCTGTTGTGCTGCATAGGTGATGAGTTAAAAAAATTAGTTGTTGTAATTGAAAAATATCATAGCCTGGTTTAAAAAAAGTTAGACATTTTCTTTTTGAAAGAAAGCTCTTTAGCGGTATTTATAGTGTAGAGTCATGTGCTGTCAGTTTCATCAAAAAAGCCTTATTTTAATCAACTGATCATGTGAAAGCTGCTGTGGCCGTTCCACTGTGAGAGTGCCTGGGGGTTGAAACAGGTTATCCAGAGAGGTTCTGGATGCTTGGGGAGGCCCAGAACTTGGCTGGATGGTGTATAAGGAACATGATCCAACTGGGAAGCTGGCTCTGGTTTGAATAAAGTTTGAGCCAACTGGTCTCCAAAGATCCTTTCTAAACTAGACTGTTCTGTGAATCTCTGAAATTTCTACTTGCTTGCATTGATATTATGTCAAAATACTTAAATTTGAAGTTCAGTCAGCCTCAATACTGATAAGCATTTGCAAGCCTGTGAAAGAAATCTTAACTCTTTTGACCTAGTAATACTCGATGGTAGATTTTTTTTTTTTTTAATCAAAGAATTAGCATTGTGGTGTTTGGGAGGTGGTGGAGGTGATTGACAGTTCAGGTGGCAGCAGCCTCAGCACGCCTGGCGGTAAGAAGGCAGCATTAGCTGCTTTGCCTGCCTGTGCCAAGACTAACATAATGGCTGCATGCCCTCAGAAATCTTGGTGGGTCTGCAGTGGTTACTAGTCCGTCCTCTTTTCTCTTGGTCTCCTCACTGCTTTCTAAGGATGATTTTCTCCTGCTGCATCCATGGCTGCTTCTTCACCAGTTTTAGTTGCTGGCTGCCTCCTGGTCCTGCCAAGCTCCTTCCATTGCTTCCTGGTACCTTCCCCTGGCTTCTCCCGGAGTCAACAAATCTCTGTTCAAAAGTGAGGAGTACAGCTAAACGTGACCTGTCTTTACTGGATTGTAAGAGCAAGCAAAGAGAGAAGTTTTGTGTCCTTCACCTGTGAATAACTAGTCCCTGATCATCATCATCATCTGGTTTTCTCCAGTTCATTGCAGTTAAGATGAGAGAAAAAGAATCACATATGCATGTGTCTCTTGTAAGAGTTTGTGGACTGTCTTACCCCTCTTGGATTGACGTGATTTCCACAGCACAAGTTAGCTTTTACCTTGAGAAACAGTTGCTGGAAGTGGTCTTCTGGCTGTATAGTAGTTTTCTTAGTTACTTAGTCCACCTCTTTCAAGGTGGACTAAGTAAATATTACAGGAGCTTAAAAAATCTTCCCTTGATTTAGGATAAGATTTATCCTGAATAGGCTTTTTTAATCCCCAACTGATACAAGTATGCATGAACAAAGCATTCCACAGTGTGGTGGCCATGGTTTTGCAATTTTCAATTCCTGTCAAAATAATGTGTTTTGCTCAGAGTTATATAAGAAGGAGTTGCTTGTGAAGCAAGAAGGGGTGGGCATTTCAGCTTCTCTCTGCTGCTTTGGGTTCACTGTACTTGGGAAAACAGTAGAGGAGTTCTGAGCATCTCATTATAAAAGGACATAGATAAATCTGAAAGGATAGAGGGAAGGGTGACAAAAATGATGTATTGCTTGTAGAAAAGGAGACTAAGGGTGGATGTAAACAGTCTATAAATATTTGAGAGGTAATAATATGGAGGAGGGGGAGGGATTATTTACAGTGCTTGAGACAGCATAACAAGGAGCAACGGCTTGAAACTAAAAAAGGCAAAATTAAATTAGACACTAGACACTTTTTTTCCTAACGAGTAGTGCAATTAGCAACGGAGTGACCTGCGTAAGGACAAGGGGGTAAGTGAAGCGTAATCAGGAGAGGTGTTTAAGAGTGTGTTAGATTATGATCTCAAGTGATTAATACAGGGGTAAACTCTGATCAATGTGCAGGTTAAAGTAGATGACGGAAATCTCCTACAGCTTTGTCATCTCTTATATGATTCATTGCCTCTAGCTGTTCTTTGACTGTGTTAAATAAATCATAATGTTACAGGGTTCTGCATCCCTGATTAGATGTTTCCAGTTAATTCTCCAGTTTTCTTGCAAGGCTTGCAGTTTTCCTGCTCCTCTTTCCAAGCAATATTCGTTATTGCATCTTTGCATGTGCGCGTTTGTGTAGGTGCCTGTGTTTTAACTGAGCTAATGTTTGAAGTGCTGTACGTATCCATTCAGTGAGGCACTGACTCTTGTCAAAAGACTGATATTTCCGTCGTATTGGTGAAACAAAGTAGAGCTAACAGCAGTTCTCAAAGTGTCTGAATTAAGAAGTTTTCTTTTTCCTGGCAGGCTTTCAGTCCCGTGTGATGCTTCACTGGAAGTGTAAAACTAAATAGAATTATCAACAGATTTAGAAAATCCTCAGAGAAGATGCTTTTCTTTTTCTGTGCAAGGGGTATTCCGAACCTTGTCTAGGGCTGTCTTCACCAGAGGCAGGGGCTGAGGAGAGATTTCTGCAGTGTGCCAGGGAAGCAAGGATGCCAGGTACTCTGACTCCCTTACTTTGAGAGAGAAAGGCTGCTCAGCCCTGAGATGGTGGTAAAGCTCAGGAAGCACAGCATTTAATTCTATCCTTTCACATTTCGTAAGAGATTTTTTTTCTCCCTAAAGGATTTGGAGTAGAATTTTTTTAAGGGTTTTTTTTCATTTTCAAAAATACTTCACTATAGGGATTTCTGTGTTTTCAGCATCCTGCTGTCCAAGTTTTTTCACACCACATGAGGTTTCCAGACATAGATCTATGGTTAGGGCAGGATAGCTGCCAAGCAGTGTTTGCTGTATGCTGAACAGACTTTGCCGTGTACAGTGTCCTAGCACCAGATTATCTTCCCTCCTAAGGTAACGGGGCTGGTCAGCACATCCGATTGTTCTTTTTGCCTTGGAAGCTCTTCCTCTGTAACACTGGCATTTGCATATGTGCATTCAGGTTTAGAGAGTTATCTGTGCCAGATTGTGCTTTCCATTTGTTATTATGAACACTGAGATAAGGAATGGAGCAGAAGCAGAAAATGTACCAGGAGTTTCTAAGAATTTACTATCCATGGGTGCATTATTCACTATCTGCAGCTAACCTCTTGTTCCTTTCTGTGTCCTTGAAACAGTTATTATAACTTCTCTGAATGTGTGGGGCTCTTTGTTTTAAAGAAAAGATATAAGTGAGGAGTGAAGGAGTACTGCACGCTTCCCTAACTGAGTACTGATTTGATTTCTTGCTTCTCCTTTTGTTTCACATGCTTTCTTGTACCTTGAAGACTGCTTTCATTTGCTTAATTTATCAAATAACTTCCTAGTTCAGCCTGTTCAACCATTTTCCATTTACAGTAGAATTGTCACTTAATAACATGAGAACTAAAATGCCATTTTGAAGGTTTCTTTTGTAGGAATGCTTTTTCATATGCTTTTTCTCATTCCTTTGTTTTATTGAACTTTACTAAACTTTCTTCTGAGTTTGAGTACCTGCTAGTCTTAATCAAGGTTGTGAAGAGCTCCTTTACTTAAACAACAAACACTGTTCATGCACATGTCCTGTGTTTTCTAGAAGAGTTTGCAGAGAGTTAGTTAAATACTGAGTTTGACTTCCTTTACGGTGAGATTGGATGTCTGATTTTTTGGTTTTTAATTCCTGTCTCCAGTCTTTATCATTACCATTTTATTGCTTACAGAACAAGCCACTATTTGGTTATTTGGATGTCTATAGTAATGGGCACAACTGAACCTCAGCAGATGCTGTAGTTCCAGTCACTGTGCGTTTCTGCCAGTTGTGGATGAACACCATTCATTAGTGGTCAATTTGCATTTGCATTGAAGCCAGTTTTGTGAGTGTAAATGTTGTTGCACCCATGCAACACTCGCAATCATATACAAAAGTTTTTAGTTTTTGCATCACAGATTAGGTAGAGTTAAAAAGCCCTCCTGTTATTTCCACTTGGTTTGTTGTAGAAACTTTTGAGTTTCTGTCATGATAATAGCTTATAACCAAGAATGGACTCCAGCTAATTCCAACCATCATCTTACTCCCTTTATTATTTTTAGTGTGAGCCATAGTGATTTTATCCTAGTCATATTTCCTCCAAGGTCTCCTATCTCAGACACTTGTGAAGCTTTCCCTCCCTTCTCATGTTTTCTTTGATCTCTCATTAATGACTTAAATCCCTTTAGATTTAATCCACACTATGTTTCTTTCTCCTCCTCAGAATTTGCTTCTTGGCCCTGCAGGTGTCTGGGCTGTTTTCCATCATTGTCCAGAAATCTGTTTTTCTTTCCTAATTTCCTATAATTTTTAATTTCTTTTCGGTTGTTTAAGAATCGTGGTTTTACTTCTGTCTCCATTACTCACTTTAGTAGCATGTTAGATTTGGTAGCATGAACACAAAGAGTTAACTATGTGTATATTTCCTTCTCAAATCGGGTGTCTCAAGGTGAGTAATAACATGTATACATAGATATGCGCACACGGTAGTCATACTCCCAGCTTTTATACCTAGGATTGAAAATGGTCCTTATTTCTCATACTCTTAATTTTCTGAAGCACTGATTTTATTCGTCCTGATCCCGTTAGCTGTCACACATGGTAATAACTTCAGATATGTAAATAATCCTGTTGTCTCAGTTCAATGTGGACAAACATACGCTGGAGCATTAAAACAATGCCTACCACCTTCACAGAGTCAAAGCCATATATTCAGAGATTTTGAACGTATTTTCTTTACCAAAGCCATTCATATTTTTTTCCACTAAAGATTTGAATATGATCACTATAACTGTGTTATAATGACCAAAAGTGCAAGAAAAGAATGAACAAGCACTACCCCGCAGCTCACATAGGATTGACTACTCTGCTGTAGTCAGTGACAGAGACATTGAAAGTTGAATTTGCTGCTGTAGATAGCTTATTGAAGGCCTGAAGCTTAAATTAATTGTGGAAATAAAATCTTACTTTCTGTAGGTTTTATTTCTGCTGCTGTATTAGGAGGATTGTTAAGTTGCATGCTAAATGTTTGCAGCAGATCATTTTTATTAAGTGTACACTAAGTGTAAACAAAATGTGCCTTCTCTAGTTCTACTGAAATCAGACGTATTTCAGCTTCTTTTAGCTGGATCTGGACTGGGACTCTCTGTGGGACTGAGAAACTTACTATGCCAGGCTGCAGTCTTCTGGATGAAATTGCTCTCTCCTTGTTTATATTTTCTTTGCACAAATCACATGTTCTTCTAAAAAATACAGGTTTGTGTGAAGATTAAAATTAACAAAAATCTTGAAATTGAAAGGGTTTTTGAATTGTGTTATAAGCACATACAGAGTTAGCAATAATTTTACCCGTTATGGAATAATAACTCCACACATGGAAGATGGGAAGAAACACTCAGTAATTTTTTTCTGGTCCTTGCTTTGAAAAAAGACAGGTTGTATTATAGCTGTCTATGGAGATCGTGACGTTCTAGTTCCAAAAGGAACTGAAATCAGCAGGACTGGACAACCCATATGCAATATTAGGAAGAAAAAAGAAAAAAAAAAAAAAAACAACAACTTGGCCAAAGATATGGAAAGTCTCCATTACTGGAAATACTCCGGAACTGTTGACACAATCCTGTACAACATCTTGTAAGATGACCCTGCTTGAGCAGGGTGGGTGGACCAGATGACCCACTGGTGTCCCTTCCAGCCTGACGCACTCTGTGTTTTCCAGTAAGTCTTTTAACACTGAGGAAGTTCCTAAATCTTGAAAGAAAGATGATGTCATGCCAGTGTTTCAAGAAAAGTAAGTGTGGTAGGGTATGTGGCTGCAAATATATCAGCCTGACATCACTTTTTTGAAAATAGTGGAACAATATACAGCAAAATGAAATATGCAAGGAGGGGAGAAATGCAGCTCTTAAATGATGTTCTCACAACATGAATTAACAGAAGTTTATGGGTAAAGATTCTGTCAAGTTGGTAATCTTATATTGTTACAAAATTGTTTGGTGAAGTGACGTACTGATACAATCACAAATCCTGCAAAGCGTTTAATTTTTGTGTCCCCTGGCATCTTGATTGGGAACCCGAACTGACAGAAAATCAGTATTGTATGTGTTGCGTGGTTTTAAGGAAAATGATCCTATTCGTTTATAGGTCTGAGCAGGCAATTTTAACACAGTAGTGTTTCTGGAGGTGTCTTACGGGGACGTGCTCTTTGCTGTAATCATCGCATTGGTATCTTGGAAGGAAATCTGGCATCATCACAGTTTGTGCCGGTATGCGATGGAAAGGTACATGTACTGGCAAGCACTGCAGAAGACAAATGTTCACTGCAGGGAGGCTTGGTTAGATGATGGTCACATGCAAGCAAAAGCCGTTTTAACCCATACCAATAGTGAAAAATGAAGGAGTCCATCCCAAAGAAACACTGACACTGTCACTGCACAGTTGGTGATCCTTGGGGGATACTGTGCTGAATGCTAGTGGTTCCTGATGAAAGAGGATGAAGAAAAACTGGCACAGCCCTTCTAGGCAGGTTTGTGGTTGGGGAAGCTGGTGAGATGGTCATGAAACTAGTACTAGTGGGACTCCTGCCCTGGGAGCATGGTACATACCAGAAAAAGTGAGCTCGAAGTGAATATTGGAAGGGAGGGCATCCCTGAACCAAAATCAGTGGAAGGTTAGGAGAGGGGACAAGGGAAGTAGATCTGTTTCCCTGTATGTACTGCTCTCTAGGTTTCTCTTTGTAGGTAGTGATGGGGATGTAACGATGGTCTGGACCCACACACCTGGACATGAACTTGAAAGAGCTCAGGCAGGAGACAAAGGAATGTTTAAAAGACCAGAGCACGTGTACTGGAGTGGAGGTCAGCAGTTTATTTTACACTTTAGTGATCCCCTTAGATAACCTTTATTTGATCTCCGCTATGATTGTTCTGATTGCTTATGCCTTTGCCAGACTATGCCAGCTCCAGTTAAAGTTTTCTGTGTTATTTCATGGGTTATTTTTGGTGTTGTGAACAGCAGCAGCATTGGGGATGCCAAATCCTGTGAATTCACTGTAAGGCTCAAGAAGGCCTATAGGAAATAACCTTAGTTCTGAGGTCTCCCAACTTTCCCTGAAATGAGTTGTCCCCGTTGCATAACGTTTATCCTAGAGTGCCTTTTTCTGGCAAGCTTTATTCTTGTTAAAATCTATTGTCCCACTTAGAACTGGTTTAGCCCTTCAGAAGTTGAACTAGGTAAGTGCCATTTCGCTCAAAGACCACTCTGGAGTTAATTCCTAGAGGGGAGGAAAAAATAATACTGATTCCTTTCAGGTGAAATTGAGTTCTTCCAGTCAAGTAGCCTTTGAGAATTATGCCCTGTGCCCATAGACGTTGCTGCCATTATGGCACTTCCTCACTGATAATGCCGATTGAACTCAACGGTCCAGCAGCTGCACCTAGCAAGGAATTTTTCGTGACACCTATACAGCCCTAATTTGCAGATCCACTGCAGGAAAGCTGCAGTGACTGGTTGTTTTGTCTTGCTGTGGTGAGAGGAGGTGAAAAACAAATGGTAGGAGTTGGCGGGTGATCAGGCATAGCTGTGATAAAGAGGTGGAATAGATTGGTCCTTGTACACTTCGGTTCCAGGGAACTGGCCAGAGGCTTATGAGAGGCTCAGAATCATTAGATCACACACTCTAGTGTTTGTTTACTTGCTTGTTTCTTTTAAATGTGTATTCCTGCTTTGAGAAGAATTATGTATGTTTCTGGTTAGGGTTGGAGGGGTGCTGTGGTGTCAGTAAGGTGTTTTGGCTATGCTATATATTCCTAACCTGGAGACATAGCTATTAGCCCTCATCTCTGGTATGGCTGGTACTTGATATTTTTCTATCTATGTCTCTGACAGGTGTTAGAGCACAGCTCCATACCCAGGGCTGTCTGAACAAAAAGGGAAAAGAACCACCAGATTTCATGTTTGAGCTCAGCATAGGGCCATAACATTGGCAGTTGATGGAGGGAGGAAGAGACATCGTTTTTTGAAAAGATTTCTGGTCAAAACAATTGGGAGTGCTGCAGATACGGCTTTCAATAGGACAGTGAGAGTAAAAGAGCCCATACATCTCAGAAACCAAGTTCCAGGACAGAGGTACAAGCACAATCTCCTCTCCTGCTCTGTGGACCCTGCTTGTTGCCTGTGTTTGCTGGCTCATCTTGGTTGCAGAGTGGTCTCCACCTCTTCCCTGCCTGAGAGGCAGCACAGAGTGAAGGGCCAGAGATCCGCAAACTGCAGAGAAGCACAGAGAGGGGTTTTATCTTCACAGAAGTGCCTTGAGTAGCTACCTCTTAGCATTTGAATTCAGGTTTACTTTTAGGAGTTCAGGGTCTGCTGGTTCAGTCTTCTTTTAAAGGGAGAAGGCTTTAACTGACAGATTTGAAAGGCATAATATTGCGTACCTTGTGCTACAGCAATTTATAAGCCACACTTTTAGTCCAAAGTAAATACCTGATTCTTGATATTTCCGTTTATTTGTCATGATGTTGGAAAAGTGCCTCAGATTTTCTGATTCCTGGGAAATTTGTTTATTTAACTATGCAGTTCAAAAGCACCAAACCGTTTTTTTTGTACTGCAGTTTCCTAAGTCATAATTTCATCAATGTGTCTCTGCAGATAGGGATGTGAGTCAAGAGTTTGGTACATACAGGCACCTAGAAGAGAAGTTTTAAGATTAAGCATCCTCTGGAGTATAGTGATAGATAGGGGACTAAGAGCAAGACAAAAGTCAGGATAACAGGGCATTATCTCTCCTATTTTCTTGAGTACCCTGCTTCTCTGTCACCTTCTTAGAGCCCTTAAGAAGAAGAGGGGCATAGTATGTGGACTTGTAATGCAATGAAGCTCTTAGCTGAAGCAGATAGTGCTGAGATGCTGATCACTGCCTGGTCCTTTTCTGGGAGCTTTGAGAGTAATGAACGCAAAATCCTGGTTCTTTGCACATTCACATCAGTATCCATAAAGGACAATCCCTGTAAATATCCTACTGGACCAAATTTGTCTCTCAAGAACCTATACTGCATTAACCAAAGCTGTGAATGGGGGGTGGGGTGGTCGTGTTCTGCATAATGAAGGAGCAGTGAATGGACTTCCATGTGAAAGAGCAGGGATCAGCAGGTTATAAAGCTGTGAAAACAAGATGAAATAGATTCTGTAGAGGAAGAAGAGAAAGAGAAAAGGTGACATTGGAGATGAGAGCAGCTGGGATCGTCTTTAGAGCTTGATGTTCCTGTTTAGCTGCTTGTTGCTCTCATGTTTCTTAAATTCCCACTGAGAGACTCCAGCCTTTTCCCATTCCCTTCCTTCTGTTACTGGAGAGGTTTCCTTTCCTTTTCTTACTTTATCTAAAGCAGGGAGCGGCAGTAGGGAAGGTGTTCATGTGTAATATTTTGTACAGTATCACTATGCAAGGTATAAATAATAAATCACACGGTACATGCTTAGACAATTTACTGCTGGCTTTTGTATATGCTGTGACAAGTGCTCAAAAGGTCAAAAAAGCTTCCTTAACAAATTTGATAAGATAATGCAGTGAGCTGTAACATCATGAAGTCCTCGGGGCCTTAGACCAGAATAGAAGAAATAATTATGCATGGTAATGGGTAATTACAGATAATGGCCTTTTTTGGGGGTGGCAGAAAATTACACAACCCCACAGCCTTGCCTGAAATGAACATTGTCTAGCACATTAACTTTATATCAAGCTACAAGTTCAATGCTGGAACCAAAGATAATCCACAACTTCCAGTGGGGAGAGAACAGAAATACTCCTCTCAAAGACAGAGGAAGCAGTGGGTTTTGTTCCTTGGGAGGCAGCGTTTCTCAGCAGAAAGTAATAGTGCCAGCTTTCTTTGACATCTGAAATAGCTCTGTCATGATTGTCTGGTGGGAGAAACACATTGTACCAGAGTTTCTGATTATGATGTTAGGGAGTGATTTCACACTGGCCTTGTTCAAGGCTACCGTCCAGCCTCAAAGCCAGATATGAATTGAACTAAACTAATGCATTGCAAGACTTAATATTGCTAAATCAGGTAATAGGAGTGTGTCAATGCTTTATAGACTGAGCAAGGAGAAATTGTCAGATGCAAGATTGTTTTGAGGTATGAAAGCGTGTGTTTCCTGACTGAATAATTTTTTGTGTGTGTTTTAATGATGTAGCTATCTCTGCTGCAGAAGCTGTGTTGCAGAAAGTATTAAAACAGGTGAAAACAGTCACTCTAAATTGAAAACTGCAGGAAATGCAAACTTAGCAGTAGCTGAGCTTTGCTTGCTGGGCAGTACTTACCTGCTCTTGAGTCACTGTGTTACTTCAGTAGTCATAGTTCTGAATTTTCAACAGTAGAGCTGTGTATGTGCAGAATCTCTGTAAGCATAGAAAAAATAAAAACAGTGACCCACTGGTTTATATAAGAATACATGCCAATAAATGGGGATGGTGAAATTCTCTTAATTGCCACAATACATATACAAATCCCTTTTCTGAAATGCACAATCAGATGGAGACTAATCCGGTCTAATGCCACATGAGTAAATTAAACCATGCTACGGCCTGCTCCCAGACATTGGAATGTGGCTCTGCTGTCCTGATTTATAAAATAGTTATTGGTGTGCATCTGTCACGAATAAGATGACTAATAATCTCCCCCAGGTTTCTGTGTGGTCCAGTTACCATTCCCAGATGGCACTTTGGTGCTACCATCCTGTTTTACATGCTAAGAAAGTCTAGTAGTATGAACTCTATGTCATTTGACCTCATATCAGAGGCTTACCCACACATACTTAAATTACCATTGCCAGCATATAATAAGTTGTAAAACTGGCCCTTAACAGTACCAGTAGGAATAGAAAATACTCCATGCTTTTATACACTCTTCAAATTTCAGTGTTTGTACTTCTCAGTATATATCCTTAAAAACGCGTTTGCATGTATGAGAAAGAGATGATGATGGAAATTCCTCTAAATTACCTGGCCTTTCTCCTTTCTTCTCCCGGATGATCTATATACTGGCCTCTGCGTTGATTTTGCCATGCATATCCATAATTTGTGTAAATCACCATAGCTTTATTGAAGTAAATGGTCTGAGACTGGTTTACATTACCTAAGGACTGGACCAGTGTTTTTCACCATGCTCTGCTAAGCGAAGGCAGGAGCCCATCATAGGTTACTGAATGTAAAAGACGTATATGTGTAACTGACCCCTAGTACTCACCTTCTTTAAAAGAAAATACCAGCCACCCTGAAATGAATTACTGGTTAACTACTATTAATATGCCATAGAGCTGGAGAGTCATCTACAACACTGAAAGATCAATACCAGTATTTATTGTGCATCATATTGATCTTCTATGAAAGAGTGGGCCATATTTCACACTGTGTACATAGTGCAAAAAAAGTAGCATCGGTTTTCTACAGGAATTAGTAAAGACATAGAAAAGAACTTAGAGATTCAAGGGCACAGCTGCCTGAAGAGGTACTGTTGTCTTCACTGCAAAAGTGTTGCTCATGGGTGGAGAGCCTGTGATGGCTCTACATAGTAGACTTGATGTTCCAAAATCCAAGTGAGAACTTAAACTGCTTTCTGGTTTTATTACTATTATTCTAATTTTTGTATCTCCTTGTACAGGCTCAGTCCCAGTTTTGATCTTGTCATATTTACAACTTCCAAAATGTTAAAATTTGTGTGTAATAGCAAGGGAAAGGCCCAGGAGCCCTTCCTACTTTTTCCATGTAGAGAGTGAAGACAGCCAAGGCATGAGCCGAGCTCCTGCAGCAGATCTCATATTTTTAAGTGCAGGGGGAGGGGCAGAGTAGAAGCTTGACAGTGCTAAAAATTGCACCCTGATATGCAGGTGTTGTAACGCTGCAAGGTCTAAGGCAGGGGAGGACCCTCTTCTTGCCAGGAGAGCCCTTCAGCTGTGTTGAATTTGGAAGAAAGAAGGAAATCAGCTGAAAGCTGCTTTCTTAACCTTGGTGTTCTCTACTTGCTGGCCAAAGACAGTCACAGGCTGACAGCCTCCCTTGAGGAGAATACGTCGCTGGTTGAGCTGCTGGAGGCATGGCTGTAGGAAGGTTCATCCAGTAGGTGGGAGCCTACCCTTGAGGTATGGGCCAAGGACCAGCCAGAGGAACTCCACCTAGACAGTTAGAGATGTTGATTCCTATAGAGCTGTCCTTCCACATTTAGAAACGTAGTGTCTCATGGGGTTTAGGGGAAACTAACTCTTCTGCCTGTATTTCCTGTGGTGTCACAGGAGTCCTAGTTCTTCAAGGAGCTGGATGTGTCTTTCCCTCATTAGAACTTTTCCCTTTCCCTTTGCTGCTATTTTTGTTGTTAATCTGCTGGGGCACATCTCTGTGGTGTGACCCTGCAGCTCAGAATGGTTGTGTGCTGGAGGTGTTATAAGGACCATGGATTTCATAACTCTGGGTTTATAAGGGAAAAATGCCCCAGGTTGCTGATGCTTGGGGATTTATACATCTGAGTGCCTGAGTGGCTGGATGAGCCAGCTCTGCAGACCAGCTTTGGAGATAGCAGCTGATAGTAGTGTAAAGACTATTGTAGTATGGAGTGACGACCGAAAGGAAGCAGAGAACATTTCTAGTGGGTTTGTAATAGCCCTGAACTCTGAATCACTGGTGGGTGTTGTGCAGCTACATAAAGGAAAATATGGAACAGGTCAAACCTTTTGCACCGCTGGTGCCAAGTGATGGTAGCCCAAACCACAGATAGGAGATAGAGAAAAGAAGGATCAAAAAGTGTTTTATTTTTTCTCCTCTGAATGTAGCAGAATACTGCCACTGCTGCTCTTTAGGAGGGAGCTGTAGCACTAACAGCTGCTGGAATGTCACAGAAACATGAGGAATATCAGGAAAGTTTGTGTGATTTGGTGGATAGCTATGGGTAGGTTTCTGTTCTAGCCTAGCCCATCTTGTCCGTGTTAGGAAGTGTAGTGCATAAGACCTTTCCAAAAGTTGCAACAAAACCTATTACTTTCTCTCCCTCTTCCTTTTAGCTGCTGGCACACAGGGTGACTGATCTCTTCTGTGTATTAGAGAATCAGAATCGTTTAGATTGGAAAAGACTTGTTAAGATCGTTGAGTCCAGCCTTTGACCCATCACCAACTTGACCGTAGCACTTAGTGCCGTGTCATTCCTTGATACCCTCCAGGAATTCTACCACCCTCAAGGTGATTCTACCACCTCCCTGGGCAGCTCATTCCAATGCTTAACAACCCTTTCTGTAAAATTCTTTCTGGTGTCCAGCCTGAACCTTCATTGGCACAGCTTGAGGCTGTCTCCTGTCATTCTTCCACTTTGTACCTGAGAGAAGAGTCCAAACCCCATCTGGCTAATAACCTGCTTTCAGGGCGTCGTAGAGAGCAGTTAGGGCCCCCTGAGCCTCCTTTACTCCAGCCTGAACAACTCCAGCTCCCCAGTCACTCCTCGTAGGACTTGTGTTCCAGAACCTTCCCCAGCTCCACTGCCCTTCTCTGGACATGCTCCAGCACCTCAGTATCTTTCTTGGGGTAAGGGGCCCAAAATTGAATACAGTACTCAAGGTGTGGCCTCACCAGTGCTGAGTACAGCGGGACAATCCCTGCCCTGCTCCTGCTGGCCACACTACTGCTGGTACAGGCCAGGATGCCATTGGCCTTCTTGGCCACCTGGGCACTGCTGGCTCGTGTCCAGCTGCTGTCACCAGCACCCCCAGCTCCTTTTCCTGTGGGCAGCTTTGCAGCCACTCTGCCCCAGCCTGTGGCCCTGCCTGGGGTTGTTGTGAGCCAGGGGCAGGACCCAGCACTGGGCCTTGTTGAACCTCACACCACTGGCCTTGGCCCATGATCCAGCCTGCCCAGATCCCTCTGCAGAGCCCTCCTGCCCTCCGGCAGAGCAACACTCCTGCGTTAACTTAGTGTTGTCTGTGGGGATAATCTTGATCCCCTCCCCCATGTACATGTAAAAAGACCTCATCTTCCTGGTGCTAGTATTTTTAATGGTGCTAGTATTTTTAATCATTTCTAATGATGCATTGTAAATTGAAAGACACTGCAGCGATTTTAGAAGGAATCATGCATTTGTGCAGCATAATATGGCCTTGTGAGGAGTTCAGCAGGTGATTGCCTTGCATGTCTCTGTAATGTGAAATCTGTATCCCAGCAAGGAATGTGTTGGAGGATTTTGCTTTTGGCTTCTATTTTGCAACATTTAAAGCAGAGCAATTGGAATGCAGCTTTGTTTTAGAGGTAAATTTAGGGAAGGGAGTCAAGCTTGTGCTGTGTCTAGGTCTAAGTTCTGATTTTATCAGATGCAGACAAAAGGATCTAAGAGTCTTGCCTAGAAGCAGAATAATAACAATTAAATTATAAAAATGAAAGTGCAGAAACTCTGAAGTCTTCTGTGTCATTGCAGGCACTTCTGTTTTGTGTGCAAATTTGAGAAATACTCCAGATAAACAAGGCCAGCTGACATGGTTCTGCAGAAAAATCAGGTGCAGGAGACATAAAACAGCCTTTACTAATAAATAGTTCATTGATGTCAAAGAATGTCAGCAAGAACTGAATGGGGACACTGTGTAATTTAGTGACTTGGAAGGAGATGATCCATGATGGCAGGAAGCTTTCATTATAGCTGAAGAAGTGAAACAGAATTGCATTGTAAATGGCAGTAATGGGTAAAATTGATGGTTGGATCTAATATGCAGCTAATACACAGTACCGTGGGCGTTGTTGTCATGAGTCTGAGGCTGGTATGCCACCATACTCCTTCTACAGATGAGTAACCAAAATACAGGTGCACCAAGAGAAGGATCCAGAACAAACTAGGCCTTCCTGAAATGTCTCCTACAGCTGTTACTTCCTATGTGCTTGATGCCCATGCTGCTTCATGTCCATACCAGTAGCTCTTGGGAGCTCATCCGTATGCTTTAAGCCGCATTGTTTTCTTCACTAAACAGTTGGATAACATTGTGGAGAGAAGAGAAGCTCCTTACAGAGGACTGGTGCAAGACAGGGTCACAGCCAGAGCTACAGACACGGAGGGATCTAGATGTTTGATTTTTTTTCCCTTGTAAATATACATATAAGATAGTGGCAGCTCTTTGTTGTATCTGGCTTTGCAATGTAACTGATGACACGTATGAGAGAGAGCTTGGGTGTGCAATAGTACCAACAAGCACCTTCTATTTTTCATGCATGCATATATTGCAAGGCCCTGGTTGACAGCGGAGTGGGGAAATCATGGCTTCTTGTTGTCTGAGAAGCATCCCCATCTTAGGGAATGACCTGGAGGCAGACCTTGACTGTGGGGAGTGCAGCCAACTAACCCCTGGTCTGGAGGCACTCCAGGGTGGATGCAGCAAATCATGAGCAGTACCTTTCTCCTCCACCTCCTCTTTTGCTAGCGGTGGGGGATCTTGTTCTGCTCTGTGGTTTTGTAGGTACAGGACCTAAATTTGGGTATGAAGGCTCAGCAAGGATTGAGGACCTTACTGCTCACAGGTAGTGTGTGGGTTTCTGGGATACCTTGACTGTTCCTGTGGTAGTTTCCTCACTGCAGCTTCTCTTGCCTTGTGGCTGTTTGCTCTTCCTAGAGGCATGTTCGGAAGGTGTTCTTTCACCTTCAGGACGCTGGCTGGGAGGAGTCATTCTGTAGCTAGATTCTTTCTGCTTCTAGAGAGTTACAAGAGACTTGGCACACTGTTACAGGTTAAAAAGTAGTAAAGGTCTGCAAAGTCAGGAGATATAAATCATTATCCCCATTAATTGATACTGATTGAGGATTCAGAGCATTGTCTTAACCTGCAGTTGGTTTTGTCTGCTGTTTTGCAGTCTGTGGTGTGTGTAGGTGGCAGTCTTGGACTCTGAGCAGTTGTTGGTCCGCTTGAGTTTCCGTCGAACACTCAGCCGTGTTTAGCTTTCAGCTCCTAACTCTTCTTATTTACCGCTCTTCGTCCAGCCTTTGGGAGGAGTAGTATCTCATTAGAAGGTGAAAGGTAATGGTCTTTTTTTTCTTTTCCAGAGGGACGGATGCTCATTCAGGACATCCCTTCCATCCCCAGCAGAGGGCACTTGGAGAGCACGTCTGAGTTGGTTGTGGACTCCGCCTACTACAGCAGTTTTTACCAGCCATCTCTGTATCCTTGTTATAACAACCTGTACAACTACTCCCAGTACCAGATGGCAGTGGCCAGTGAGCCTTCCTCAAGTGAGACAGGGGGTACAATTGTAGGGTCGGCCATGAAGAACAGCCTTCGAAGTCTCCCAGCGACATACATGCCGAGCCAGTCAGGAAAACAGTGGCAGGTATGATCTCCTCTTTGCTGGTTTCATGGCATTGCAAAACCAGAATCATATTCCGGGGTGGCATTAGGACCCATTTTAAGGAAGTTAGACAAAATGGGTGATTGCAGTGCAGCATAACAAAAGCAGTTACATAGTTGGACAGTGATGATAGTATGGATAAATTACCACAAGTGCAAAGGGCACTAACTTCATTTTATCTTCTTTATTATGTGATAGTAGATTATGAATTGTTTTCCAGAAAAAAGAGTCCAACTCAGTTGCCCAACATAGCATCCTGAGACCCTAAGGTGTAATTTCTGGGAGGCTTTGCTCTTCAGAAGTGTGAGTTTTTTCCATGTTTCACATCCAAGGCAGTGAGGTGACCCAGGAGACCATGCTGTTGTGCGATGGTTTGGTTGCAATCAGTTGAATGTGGCGTGGCGTATTGCTGGTTTTGTGTTCTGGCAATGCCAGCTCCAGAGCTTGTGATTTTGACTCACAATAGTTCAAGTTACAGGCAGTACCTGAGAGGTTCAAACTAGACCTCTGTGTACTTTGTTAGGATATAAAGCAAATCAAGCCCTCTCACTCTAGGACTTCATAATTGTAGCCTCCAACTCAGTACCAGTCAGAAACTGGAAAAAGGGAAAATCTGCCAATGTGGGGGATTCTTGGGAAAGTGGAAACATTTCAGTGACTCTGGGACTGTTTGGTTTTGGACTGCAGAGATGCTTTCTCTGTCTGAGACTGAACTGGTAAGGCTATACCCTTGGAGTCTGTGTGTGCCTGTGTCCTTTGTGTAAGGACAGGAGAGGGCAGACCTCCTCTGTAGAGCATCGAGACAGGGCAGGCTGCTTTTGCAAAGGCTGTGTTGTGAAACCACTCAACAATGAAATGTCCACCAAAACCTCCTTGTGTAAGTGAAGGGATAGGTCATCCTGTTTGCTGACAGAGAGTTTCTCTAGCCAGGTCTCTGGCACGAGGACCAGCTCCTAAAGGGCATTTTAATTTTTGATAATGAGGAGCTGAAACTAACACCAGGGTGATTACAGTTACTGTGGCATTTATCACTATTCTATGTCCCTTTTTCTGCTGTGAGTACAGCTGTATGGGATAAAGAGTTATCTCTCTTCCTTCTGCAGTGCAAGCCCATGCCATGAGAGCTTTCTTCTCTCAGTGTGTTGATACATGAAGGTACACCTTTCTGGTTGATGGCATCCTCTCCAGCTGATGAATTCAATCACCAGACCAAGGGGAAAATTAGTCAAAGCGAGTTACAGGATTTTTTGCACGGTAATAGGATGAGGTGCCAAGTGCTTTTTCAGCTGTTTAATTTTGGTTGATTGGGTTAGCCTGGTATGGCAGAGTATTTCAGATGAAATGTTACTTCTCAAGCATCTGCAGCACTTAGCTTGCTGACACATGGAGACACCATCACAACACAAAGGAAGGGTGGCAACATTTGCCTCATGAAAACAATGTTCTTGCAGGCTGCTAGTCCCACACTTCACCTCGCACATAGTGTTTGAAGAAGAGCTATGTATGTCAAAACATGTTAAACCTTTAAATGAAGATGTGGTGTTCTTATGGTTCTGATATTATGTATGTAATGTAATTTTTGGAAAAGTCTTAGCTTGAAGAGTCTTTGTCTCACTTGTGGGATTGCCTGTTGCTTGTGGAACCTTTGACATGCCTTAAAGAAATAAAAACAACTATGTGGTTTCTGTAATTGTTCTCTTCGGGCCTTGCAGAAACTAACTTCTGCTTAAGTGCCATTCAAATTAGTGAGATCTTGAAGAGGTAAATAAGGAAAAAACTACATAGTTGTTGTTAAAAAGGACAGTTTTCCTTCCACCAGCAGGCTCAAAGCTGTGGATATCTCTTGTGGGATATACCAAATTATTCCATTCACCTTTATGTGAATTTAATTATCTACCAAATCTAAGATTTTAATTTCTCCAGAACAGACATTTTGGGATCTCTCAGTGCTGTTTTAGTTGGATGTCCAAGCAGAGAGAATAAAGATGCTGCTTTTTGCCTGCAGAATTGATGTCTCCCCAGGTTCTAAGTGTCCTGAAACCAGGGTCCACTTCTCCTCTGCAGTAGGGCAGGGTGTAGTTCAAGGTCAGTGTTTTGTAACTTAGAAGTTACAATCTGTTTCTCAGACTGTTCTGCAAGTAGAATAGTTATTGCTGGAAGAGTTCTGAGTCATAGGGTTTGCGTACTCTTGCAACAGCGTAAGATTGCACAAATAATCATTAAAAGTTTTAGTGAGAGGCTAGAAAAGATTTGATGGCAGTGGCTGAAGTGATGCTGAAGTTGTAAAACCCTGTGTGGCACTGAAGATGGTTTATTGTAAGGGGAGCCAGGTCTCAGTTACTGCACGTAGTTAAACATAGATTCTGCACATGCGGGTTACCATCAAGGGAAAATCACAGAAACAGCGATAAATGGAGGATGAATAACTGAATGAGCTTTTCTATCAAGCACAGTAAAGAATTAAAGGAGAGTTTCATTCAAAGCATGATCCTCAAAGAGCAATCAGACCTTGCTTACACTCAGGAGGTTTTGCTGGCAAACCTGTGCATGCTTATCCTCCTCAGAGGAAACACATAGCTGTTACCTACACAGGGACTTCTGCTGGGCTACTTGTACTGACTGAATTATTTTTTACATGAACAGGCTTTCTTAAGCCAGACTCCAGGTGGAGTGCATCTTCTCTTCCGACTTGTATTGCTGTTAACTGTTTTGATCAAATTTTTGATCTTTGTTTCTTTGTCAGAATCATAACTGGGTAGTGCCCGCTGTAACCAAATTAGGGGAGTTTGTTAAGGTGTGAGTTCACAGGAGGGTTTCTTTGATGATAGAAGTCACCATTGTGCTCACTGGAAGGTATTCTAGTTTAAGCTGGGTAGACAAGACACCTGGCTTTTCCAGGCTCGCTTGGTGAAGGCTCACAGATCCTAGATTAACTTCAGCCACACAGGGAGAATTGCATATTTAACTTCTGGAGGCAGACAAGGCCTTGAGCAGCCCAGCTGTCTGCTGTTTCAGAATTTAGAGAGCAAGAGAGAATAGCCAGGGAGGAAACATGTGAGTGTGTGTGGGATGAGATGAGGATTAATGCATCATTGAGCATTGGCAAATAAACTGAATCACTGAATCTTTAATGTAGATTAATGTCAGATTTCATTAGTCTTTGTTCTTTGCAGAGGCTGGCATGCTCGGGTGGATTCATAAAGGTGCAAATATTTTATGTATTTCTCTGTAGGTTTTCCTCATCTATATACAGTCACACCAGAAGCTGTATCCATCATGATTTGATAAGCGTAATGAAGATTATTGTTTTGGTTGAGACTCCTTTGGTCATTTATATTCTGCTGCTTCTTCCAGCTCTAAGGCAGATAATCACATATGTCTGGTGTTGCACCTGAGGAACAGACAAGCCTAGGTTGGTAGGAAATGTAGCAGATTTGGTGGTTACTGTACCTCTCTTTTCACTCCGGTCCTGTGTGGGCATCTGGAGTCACTCTTGAAGCTCTTGTAATTGGTTATTACAATGGGAATTTGTGTGTATTTCATCCAGTTAACAGTCAAATCAGTTTGCCAGCATAAGTACTGCAAGTCATAGTGGGTTAGTGTACTTGGAAGTTGGTGCTTCTGAAACTGGTCTCACTGCAATAGGAGAATATGAGCTGATTGCAGCCTTTTCTATCACAGCAAAAAACCTTGATGGACACGTCTGAATCTAATCAGACCTCATTTTCTAAGCTCACGAACTGCTGGCATGTGATCTGCAGCACAAGTCTAATCTGGATTCATTGTGAGTCAACATCATCCCCAAAAAATGTTAAACCTTCTGGTTCATACAGCCATACCGTTAAAAATCAGCAAGGTGCAGAATCTGACCCCGCACCTCGGGACCAGTGGCTGCTTTTTCTTTGTTATTCTGGTAACCCCAGGGATCCTGCTCCTGGGAAAAGTTAAGGCTGGTGTGAAGGTTTTAGACACATTTCAGAACTTCACTCTTTCCCTTTCCCTCNTTCTTGGCAAACCAGTATTCTTACTTTCAGAACCTCAACTTTTTTGCTCTTTCCTTATACCAGTTTAGAGCAAAAATAAATACGTGTGAGAAATGGGAAATTTTGACTTATTTTGTAATGTGGGGTGTGCCCGTTTACCATCTGTAAAGTATTTAGTATTGCTGATGTAGGAAACTGTTTTGAAAGGATTTCTTAGAAGGACCAAACTTGGAAAAATTCTCTTTTACTAAATCCAGAAGAATGTGGCTGTGACAGGACAGCTAGGAGTTTAAAGAATAGCCACTTGCTAGTAAAAAAAGATATCTCTTTTCAACTTCTGCTACCTGCTTCTGCTTTCTGGCCCAGTTTTTCCTCCAAAAAGCCTGTCTGTCTTATAGAAATTGCAGTCTTACTCTCCAGAAGTCAGTGTAAAGCGTGTGCATGTGTGTGTAAATACATACACATTGTGCAAGTCACCCAAGACAGTCCCAATTTTATGTGTAAGCAGTGAATTATATACTGTATTCATAACATACCCTTCACACTACAGATTTATGCTAAAAGTATCCTAATGTTTCTGACAGCTCATGTGTGACATGAATGCAATCCATATTTCTTGGAGGAGCTAATCTAAGTGGTTTATTTTCCAATACTGCTGATAGGGCTATATCTCTAGGTGTCACTGCAGTTGAGATTCTGATGGTAACATATTGTTTATGGGTCACTGCCTTTGTCTAAAAGAATAGGTTGGAACAGAATAGCAAAGGTTAATTAAGTTTGTCTATCAAGGAGGGACAGATATAGATGTGTCTTGTATTTTCTGTGCTAGAATCAAAGTAAGTCAAGGCAGGGTATCATAGACTCATTTTTTCTTTATGCAGAAAACATGCTTAGCTGGTTTTAGGAATTAAGTACCTTGGGCAGTATGAGTGCAACAGTAGTTGTGAGGGGTCAGCACATGAGCAGTAACATTGCAAGGTGGGAGAGCAGCAGGAAACCTGGTTTATAACTGCAGAAACTGAGGCAGGGAAGTGTTAAATAACTTGATACAGTCACACAGCTCACAGATTACAGAGGGAAGATTACTGATGCCTGAATTTCTGTTTCATTGCCCAGTGGCTGCCTTCTTGCTCATGTGAAAAACCAACCTGTGAATTCTGTTGTTTGCAAGCACTGACACAAATGAAATTTTATGTCCACTAAAATTGACTTTAAGATCAAGACAGAAGGAGGAGGCTATGTTAAACTTTCAGGTTTCTCTGGTGTTTTCGTAATTACTGAGTTTGTCAAGTTTGTTGCTGAGTCATGGGTGAAATAAAAGAATGGAAATCCTGGGTAATTTGACCAAGATCGTGTGGCACACCAGTGGCAGAGCTGAAGGACTGCACTTTGATCTCCTGCATTGCTTATAAATTTTTGTAGCCCTTGTCACCCAGGAGTAGCTTCCATGAACTCCTGTTTGTCTTTCTTGGAAACAAGCCCCATAGTTGGGATCAGCTGCAAAGTATGAAGATAACACTGGCATGCTCACAGAGAGATTGTGTCTGGCAGCTTCTGCTAATAAAAGAGTTACACAGGTGATGTTTTGGCTAAATAAATATCTGGGAAGAGCAGGACCATTTTCTAATCTCTGAGGATAGAGAGGTGAGTCACCACTTGATGCCTGCTTTGACACCTTCCTGTTTCTGGTTTCGCCACCTTCTCTCCTCAGCTCTTTATCAATGAAAAGATGTGTAGAGGTTATGCAGATGCTGCCAAAAGCTTGAGGAGAGAAGCTGGGCTTTCTCACCAGCTGTTGAGAAAGGGTTTTTACAGGAGTGGTGTGATGCAAGAGCATTTTCCTCGTGTTTTCCCTGGATTTTGCTGTGTATGCTGTCACTGTTGGACATAGCTGGAGGGCTGCAATGACCATTTTGCTCAGTGACAAACTAGTCCTGTTTCCAGCTTATCTGTGCAAGGGCAAACTGTAGCTGCCTCTCAGTTCCTTACAGTGGCTTTTCAAGGCACAGGGAAGGAATGAGTGCACTCATGGCCTTCCAATCAGGCCATATTTATTTGTTCATGAATTGTAAGCATCCCACCATTGCTTGCAGTACATCTTTTAAAACATTACTGAGTGTGTGCTGTGTTGTACAATTTAGGGGAACCTGTAAATGTTGCATAGGCCAACTGCTGCTCTGATGATATGTGTCTCCCACTAAAGTCTGTGAGATGCTTGGTGAATCCTGCAGCTGGAGCAGGACACAAGCAATGTGTGCTTGGAAGGGAAGCGACTTAGGAGCTCAGATTGCCCTCTGCAAAGACTAATGCATGCCTTTCCCTTCCATAGCTCTTGCTCACCTTTAGGTGTGTGTATGCCTTGTTCTCTCAGCATGTAGCCTGCAGTGATACAAACCAGAGTGGTTTGTGGGACTGTCCCAGCTCAAGCCTGTCTCAGCTTTGTTGTACGGATGGAAGGGGCAGGCGAGGCAGGAGACACCAGAAGGCCAGGCATTCTCCTCCTGTGATCTGTGCATGACCCCAGCATTCCCCCAGACAGACTTAGGACAGGATCCCAAACCTGGTACCTACCTGACTGTAGCATTTGGAAATCCGAACTGCCCCAGGTTGAAAATAATCTGAATATTCCAGGGTCTCCCCAAGTCTGTCTTGATCTCCCTTTTTGGCACCCAAAAACCTGCAAGGATTCCACAGAGCTCCAGGAGTTAATACAGACCAAATGTCCCTTCTCATGAGGTAGTGGTTTCCTAAGCTCCCTTTTTAATGCAGTGCTAAGGTCAAGAATTTTTACAACTGGTTGTTTCTTTTATTGTTACAGTAAAATAGGATTGCTAAGCACTATAAAAAGGAAACCTTATGGTTCAGATTTACTGTGGTGTAGATTCTCAACAGTTTAATAAAAGAAAACCAAAAGCTTTTAGATTTTCTTCAGTGGTTAATACACAGCATATTCTTTGCAGAGCCAAGCCTCTGGCTGTCGGTCGAACTGTGGTTCATAGACTTGGTGTGGGTAATAAGATTATAAAACATGTCTCTTGCTAGCCAGCTACCACACACTAATAATAATAGCAGTAATAATTCATTGCAGCTAGGGATTTTAGGTGAGTTGTTTTTTTAAGGAATGGAGAAAACCCCCCAAAAAAAATGTTGAAAGGAGGCAGATCACTGCATCCACTCTACAGGGAGGGGAAATGTGTGCAGGATCAAGTTGCCCGGGAGTGATCTCTCCATTTTGCTACAGCTGAAATAATCTGTCTCCTGCAGGCAACCTTTTATCAGTTGTGCGTGTGCACACATGGCCTTGCACAAGGGAGAAGTGAAGATGTGAGGTCTGTGGGTGCTGCCCTGCCCCATCAAGGGAAGGATTGCCATGTGCAACACAGCAGACAGCAGTTTGCTAACTTTTTTTTTCCCCAGTACTTCCAGAGCTATTGAGCTTTGCAGATGTGCAGATTCAAAATTCCCTTTGGACCGTGCTTTTGGGCAGTTTGTATTGCACAGAGGCAATGTTTTGAGAGAGGCAATGTTGAGAGTGTCTTGATTCCAAAATGGAGAGTGCCCTTTGTCAGAAGAGGAGAAGCAATGTCATTGGTTCTTTTGAGTTCAGACTTCCTCAGGATGACTCATTGAATTTTTGAAGAGCAATTTGCTATTTATTCTGGATGAAACTTCAGTGTGTGTTGAACTTGTTCTGCATGTGAAGGTAGAAAACCAAAAATTTTAAGTATTGCTTTAATTTATAGGAGGAAAAAAACCTCTTAACTTTTACAAGCTAAAAGCAAGTCCCTCAGTACATGTGTTAAGTATATGCAACTATGCTGCTGTCAGAAATCAGGCAGAGGTACACTTTGCTTCCTGTGAACAGCTACCATTCTCTCTCTGTGCCCTTAATCTCACTGAAAACGTACCTCAAAGAGCACCAACAGGATTTTATGTGGCTTGGGCCACATTATTTGCAGCTTGGCATATGCAAGTGAATATGGAATTCTTACAGAAGCCCTTTGAAAACAAGGGGTGACTGCATTGTGGGTGGTTCTGGGAGATGCAGGTGGCTCCTACTGCCAGGACCAAACCCTGTAGGTCTGCTGGCATGGGGCAGCTGTCTGGGACAGCAGGTGCACACCCAGCCTCCCCTGCTCCCTAGCTCTGAGCTTTGCAGCCTGGGAAGGGCTCCAGGCACAGCTGGCTGGGACCCAAGGGAGCCACAGTGGAGCAGGCAGACCACTGAGGTAGGACCTAGCAGAAAAGGCTGTCAAGCATGTGTGCTTACAGACGTTGCAAGCATTGCTTACAGACAATGGCTGGATATGCCTTGTTGGCACTGTCATAGCCGGTACGAAACTCTGACAGTTTGTCTTTGCCCAGAAGCTTTCCATCTTTCAGTCATTTACTTCCCAGCATACTTAGGGAAACCAGCTAGTCTTACCTTTTATGTTGAGAATGTTAATCTTGTTTTGGCTGCATTTTTGGAGCATGGAGACCACATTGCATTGTAGGGCTTTGTAACAAATAATAGTAAGTTGGTCGTTCTTTCATAAAACACAAATTTAAGAAAGCATTACCGCTTCTCTGAGATTAGTTTGGATGATATCAGGGCACTGGAGTAGAACAAACTTGGATTTCTGAGTGTTGCCACTTTGCTGCAATCTGTGGAAGGGAAAAGGGATATCTGATTGATGCTGTGCTGACATTGCAGACCTACTGGCTGGTGTCCAGTTATGGCTTCACAACCAGCTTCCTGTGTAGTCTAAACACAACTTGCTTTTTTTCAGTAACTCAGGAAAATATTTCTCCCATCTTACAGTGTTGTAAGAAAAACAGTGTGCTTGTGTTTGTGTGTGTCACTGCTCAATGCCATGAAGCATATCCTATGAGAGTCAGTCAATAGGACTGTCCTCCTTACCCACCCAGTAGGTCTCTGGCAGAGCAGTAACCACCAGTCTGAGATGGGTTAGTCTTTGGGGGGGTGTAGAAGCTGGATGGACACTTCACTTCTGACACTGGCCAGGTGTATACACTCGTCTGCCATAAGCTGGAGACTTGGCAGGAAGTTGCTTGCAGTGAAGGGTATTTGCTTGTGTGCCAGATGCATCTCCATCTGCAGTAAGGTAAAACAGCCACAGGGCTGCTGCTGCTGCGTCACATCTCACACCACACCATCTGTAGCTGGTCAATGTGGGCAGACTGTGAAGCCACGAAATCAAAAACTCAAGGCCAGCATGTCAGAATTTTACTTCCCGTGCACTTTACTGTGACTTCTTCAAAGCCATGGATGGGTGGGGGCAAGGGATAGTGGGGTGCCCCTGTGACACTGGGGCTTGGCTTTCACAGGCTGCTGTTGCATTTCTCTCTCCTGACAGGTGAAGGGCATGGAGAGACACCACGCCGTCAGCTCCCAGTACCGCATGTGTTCCTACTACCCTCCTGCTTCCTACCTGGGACAGGGGGTTGGTGCTCCCATGTGCCTCCCCCAAATCCTGACCTCTGAGGACATCCCCTCCTCCTCAGAGTCAAAAGCGAGAGGTAAGTTGCACCCACTGGGGCGTGTGGCACCACCTCCTTGCCTTCAGCCTGCACCCAGGAGGTGTGGATTGCTGCTGGGAAGGAAGCTAAGCATCATCAAGTAGCTGGGTTTTTTTAGTGGTTGACTTCTGGAAGGCTTGTAGTGTAGTGGCAAGGTAAGGCTGATGGTGTACAGTCATGCAGTCTTGCACTTTAGAAGCTGTATTGTTCAGAAGTCCAATGAGTTGTACCTTCTGCGCTTGTGTATATCTCTTAAGTTGTACAGCACTGGAGGTACTGTCTTTGGTGCTTACTACCTGGCTCCCTCACAGGAGTAAATAACAATCTTTGCTCCAACCTCAGAATTACCTTTCTTCTCAGAAATGCTGCAATTTTTTTCACAGGCGTCCCACTGAGCCTTTGCCATCCTTTCTGAACCACATGTGAGAAATACTCCTGCATCCCAACCATATAAGGAAGCTCTTTGCAGACTTGCTTCTGGGTTTTTTTTTCCAAACTCATCATACCATGTTACTTAATTTAAAACTACTGCAGATAAATCTTTATTTCCATACTGTGTTTCAGGCTCTCTTAAGGATTACTGTAATCCACAGTAATTTCGAGCACTGGTGAATTTACCATGTGGTTTTGACAGTGTTTCTCGTGCTTCCTTTTTCCCTTACTCCTGTAGCAGACAGTGCTAACAAAGGTGTTAACCTGGCCCTGCTGGAGTAATTCAACTCCACTGAGCTGCCTCTCCCTCACTGAATCAGGTCAGTAACTGATGCTGGAGAGATAAGAAAAACAGAGAACAAAATCTTGACACACTCTGGCATTCAAAGGTATCCTGAGCCAGGACAGTAAGCTTTTCGCACATTTTGTTTCTCTGTACCAATCAGTGAACATGGCAGTTTAATTTTGTATGGTCTGTGGGAAGGAATTTTTTTCATTCAATTTACACCTGCCAAGTTTTACTGGGTTGTTTTTGTTTTGTTTTTTTATTTCACTGAGTCACAGCACTGATGACAGCATTCATCCTCATTTGCTTCTCTTTCTGTCTACATTGAAATTAGTCTTCTCTTTCTGTCTGGTACGAGGATGTGTGTTGTATAGGTTCCATAATTGTTCTCAGTCATGGTCTTTCTGTGGCTGAAGTCCTGGTGTCTGTTTCAGTTGTGTCATGTGGTTGTGTCATGACAGGACCTTAAGGATTCAAATGATATTTTGGAAGGTGACATGTGTATAAAGTCATACCTGTGAGCTGTGTAAATCAGCACTTGTATTCACTAACTCCACAATCATTTCTGTTGGGGAGGTGGCTGTTCTATCATGGTGGCTGTTTCTCAAAGTCTTCCAACTAACTGTGGCATGTTAGATAGATGAAGAAACAACACGTGGTGTGATGAAACCTTAGACTTTTCCTCCTTCTCCAGTAGTTTTAAATGGCTTAGAGAAATCAGTGATCCTTGGTTCATTTTCCTTCTCTTTTCTTCAACTTTATTTTATTCCCTCTTTTCTAACCACCACTGAACAGTGACGTCTTCCTTTTTGCCCATTGGTTGGAGAAGCAGTTGGTTTTATGCTCAACTGCGGTTGACACTTTTTCTTGCATCCATCACTACTAACTCACTAAGAGGTCTCACCAGCCAAGTGTTTTTAAAAATAGACAAAAGACCTTATACCCTTTGTTCCCAAATGCACTTCAGTAATTTTTCATCACTCTAGAAAAAAATTATACGTAATGTTCCACTGATTTTTAAACTGCATAAATACTGTATTTTCAATAATCCCTGACTGCTTCTCCAGACGCTATTCCACACACAGATATTGTTCCCTAAGTTACACCATCAATCAGAAACCGACAAGCAGTGAGATGTAATTTACTGAGATCAAACAGCATTTTCCAGACTCTGAAGAAGTGTTTTTCCATAGCAGGGAACTAGTGAGTGAAAGAGGCACCAATGTTTTTGGAAGAAATTTGGACCCATGAGCAGGATCATAGCCAACAGGCTTCTTAGAAGCATCTTCTTTTTTCTTAGGCATGTTCTTGGAGGAGATGTTTTTACTTTTTCTGTCTACAGACAAAAAAAATATTTCTTAGGAAATATGTGATTTACTCTTCCATGAAATTTTTCTTCTGGTGCTTTTCACAGACTTGAGAGGGTCAGAGGTTTGTTGCATCTTTATTCTGTGTGAGTGCTGGGTGGATCCTTTTTAATAAAGAGGGTGGATTATTTCCCCGAAGTATTGACTGCACATGTTGCAGTTGATGTCTCCTACAGCAGATACATTCTTAAGTATTTCTCTGTTGATTGTTGGGCTGAGCTTTCTGTTCAGTGCCCGACTCCTTTGTTATGAAGCCTAAGTGACATGTTTCTGCAGGGTTAGTGGTTGCCCCTTGCTAAAGACAACTCTTGTGCGTTTTTTAAAGAAGTAAATCATACTTTATTAATTTTTTTATATGTTTGAAGTGGTAATCATGCTGAGAGTCTTCCTTTCTTTTTAAAAATAAGTATTGATGAATTTTAGATCCAGAAGGGAACATTAGGATCATCTAATTTAATTTGCTATATAATGTAGGCTGTAAAACTTTACCTAAACTCCTGCAGCAAACTTGAGATTATATTTTTAAGACCTCTGTGAAGAATTACGTATTGCTAACCCAAAAATTTTGCAGAAGGGTAACGGTGTGCTTAGAGGAGCTTCAGGTCAAAATAAAAAACTGAGTTTTTAGCCACATTTTCAAAACATCCGAAATGTGCATCTTTAGCAAAAATGGCTATTAAATTCCCAGGCATGAGTCTGCAGTGATCTTACAACACACATACAGTCTACTACCTGCACTTCAGCTGTAGCTTCAGCATTATAGCGGCTTTCCCCGTTGATGTGTTGTCATGGTATCTGAGTGAGACCATTAACTAGTTTTGTTCTGGTAAGTTAACTGCCTGCTTAGAGCAGTTACAGTAAAAGGGATGAGAAATGAACTAGCTACACTCTTTCTTTCTTTCAATGATGTGAAGATCTGTGGAAGCTTCTAGCACTTGTACAGGCCCATCATGGCATGTTACAGTCTCTTGGATATAGTAATGGGCTGATGTTTTCTGAGTAGCAAAATACCATCAATCAACCTCCTTGCACTCTGAAGTGTTTTCAGGTAAAATGTTTTGCTTCCAGCTAAGCACAGCTGCTCTCGTTTCAGCAGAAACTGGGAAAAAAGGGAAGAAACTGGGGGAAAAAGGGAAGAAAAGGTTGATAAACCAGTGACAAACAGCAAAAGGATGTTTTTAGAGGGTTTCCTTAGGTCACCAAGTTTTAAGCTTTAGGCAGTAATTTCTAGGTAGGAGGGGGATTTTATGCTCAGTACTGCAAAATATTTCCTTCTCTTTTTTTCTGCAAAAGCAATAGGAGGAAAATACATATGAGAAGGTAGTCAAATCTTGTGCATGTATATGCAAAAATACAGGTTTGGAAGACAAGTTGAAAAGTGGGGAAGTGAGAGTGGGACGCACAAGGTATTTCATCTCCAAAAGCCAAATACTTTCTTCCCATTGATTTCTGTGGGACTGGTGCATGCTTCTTTTTTCTTTTTATTTTTTCTTCCTTTTTTTTTCTTCATTTTTTTAAATGAAGCTTCTTAGGTTTGGCTCCCTACCCAGAATAGTCTAACACCTTCCATTGGTTTTCAATAAGCCTCTCCAGCATTTATGAGATAACCTGCGTGAGACTTTGGTTTGAGAGAGCAAGAAAACACATGCAAGGCATGTACTTCACTGTGGGTCCTGTTTCCACTGCATGAAAATTCAGCATTTGCTTATCTGTATGAAAGTGTTTAGTAGGTTTGGGAAAGTGGCAGAAAAATTTAACATTCAAATAGAAAGATGCAAAGAATAAACATCCCTGTGTCTGCAAACACTTCAGATTTTAGAGTAGTTTTGTGGTCCTAAAGTTGGCATGAGTAATACCTCCTCTATGTCATCATTGTGTGAAATGTTGAGATAGTTACACCATATGTCTGGCTACAGTGAAAAAAAAGTCTTGCATTGAAAATTCTGTTCCACCTGCTGGACAGTTCTGAATTTTTTATTTTCCTGTTCTAAGTGTCTTGAGTGTTGGAAATACAAGGAATGAAGCACTGGAGCAGTGCTGTGTTTGCAGCTTAAACATTAAGCAGGAGTGTGAAAGTTCTTCCAAAGAGATGTAAGAAAAGATAATATTTTGATGCAGAAAAACAACAGCAGTTTTGTGTAAATAAGCAAACATCATTTTATGAAGAAGAACATTTCTGGTAACAGGTTTTCTGTGGCAGCATAACTGCTTCCAGCACTAAAACACTTTTTCACACTCCTTTCTAGAATTCAAATGGCAAGTATCCCCAGTTTTACAGTTGTGGACATGAAAGCAACACAGGCATTTCCAGAATCTGCATTTAGAGACTTACCCTTGCTTCTGTGCTTGGATGCTGTATCAAAAACAGTACTGAGCCATGGGAGAAGCCCGGCCAAACTGGAGCAGCTCTGTAAAGAGCTTCTTCTGGTAGTTCGGCAAGAAAGGGCATGTTGGAAGCCATCTCCCTGCTTAAGATAAAAAGTTTCACTTTAACAAAAGCATTGCTGGAATGCAAAGAATGCTATGTGCCCCTTAAACATGCTTGAGAGATGGAAAGATTGGATGTTTTCTTCCCAACTGGGTTTTTGTGTACCAAAATTTTTTTGCGGCTTCCTATATATCTTAATTTTGCATGAATATATGTCCTAGAAGTGAATGCCATGACAAACAGGTAACACTTCACAGCCACAGGTGGCGCCTGGCTGTAAGTTCAGAGAGGTTAAGAAGTCCTTGTAATCAAAAAGTCACTGAGACCATTTCCCTGAATCTGAAGTTCTTTCTGCAAGCATTGGAAGTTACAAAGACAGAACTGCAAGCAAAGCAGGCTGGTTTGATATGGCTGAGAAATTACCCCAAAGAACAGCAAAAAGCCCTGCATCTGTCTGCTCTTTATTTGCAGCCAGCTGGGAAGATGCACCAACAAAGATATACTAGTGTTGTCAGGTGTGAGACATACTTCTTCTATTCCTTTTCTGTGCCCCTCTTTGGAGAGCATCACCAGAAATCAATTGGAGTTTGGAAGGGTTTCAGCAGCAGGGTGTATGGGGAGAATAAAATTTTGCACCCAGAAGTTCCATCAGTATTTAGCTTGTGCATTATGTACATGTGTCTTATCTGTTCATCTTTTGCTTAAAAACTGACCTCTACTCTATCTGTCCTTAATGATGAAAGAGCAAGCAGTGTTTTATGAAAACTCAAGACTCTAGTTTGTGCTGTCATTTTACATCAAACTCTTAGCAATAGATTTTGAAATAACACCGAGGAAGGGGAAAAACCTGTGGATCTTCAACAGTTAGTTCAAGTGGGTCGCTTGAATGTGGGGCAACTGTTTATTATTTTGTGCATTCTCATTTCTGCTGCTTACAGTCCTCGGTGGCTATGCTGCATGCAACTTCTCTTCGGTGCTGATGACAATGACAGTGAGGAGATTTTGTATTACATTTCTGCATGCCTTACTTAGGTTACATGCACATTGCTATGTTTTATAGATCTCTTCAGGCAAATTACTATTTTAACATGTCATTTTCATTAAAAATTTTTCTTTCGGGTGTAGCTGAACAGACAGTTGTTGAGCATGCCCTTTTTTTATCTTTTAAACTAGTTGGGTTGCTAACCCTGATTCATGACGATATAAATCTTACTTGATAATTTCAATAGTTGTAACAGCAGCTGAAAAAAAATATATTTGAGAATGTAAGACATATTCAGTGTAAGCTCATTTTTCTGTGTATGGAAGTCTTTTTGTAAATTACTGGTCTGTGTTATAAATGAGATTGTATTAGTGAAGATTTGAGCAATATTAAAATAAATTTATAAGGTCAGATGGGAATTCCTAGAAATAAAGTAATACGAGCAATTTTTTTGCATTCTTCTTCAGTTCAGTCCTGGTTAAAAGGCTCATTTCAGTAGTTTCTTCTCTAAATGCAACATTTATATTATGCTCTCTCAAAAGTACACAGAGCAGCTTTGCGTTGGATGACTGCAGAATTACAGGCTTGTTTCATGACTTGTTCTGATTCACAGGTTTTGCTGATTCGTGTCAGGGGAACTGACAAACCCTTGATGTTTGATCTGGGAGCAGCCACTGGTCCTGCCTCCAGAGTAGTAGAAAAAACTGGATTTTTGAAGGCTTTTCACCTGTTTTTGTGGAAACAGATATTTCTGGACTGAGGCTTTAGCATCCCCTAGCAGGAATTTTAAGCTCTCATGGAAACTGTGTGGAATGCCTTCATTTTTCATCATGCTAGCAAGAGAGGGTGGGACAGCCTGAACCCTCAGCAGTTGCCAGTGGCAGCTCGTCCCCCCATGGGTGGGTTTTTCTTCATTGGATGTATTTGTCCATTGTTTAGTATTTTGTGTGGATCAAAGGATGCAGCGGTTTAGAAATTGAAGACTGCATTTTGTTATGAGTTTCAGGCTTTGAGTTGGTAAAACAAAGGTTTGAAGAAAGTCCTTCTATTCTGAAGAAGCTTAAATCAGTGGTATACTTGGCCCAGGTGAGTGCCAGATCCAAAGCAATACATTTATGTGTACTGCCAAAATCTCTACTTTTTCAGTTTCCTTCTATGAAAAGAAGCTTGCAGTGTCCCATAAATCCCAGTTGGGAAAGCCTCTCTGAGGGTGCAGCAGAGAGCTGGCAGTGGGAGAGTGGTGCCACCCTGGTAGCACTGGGTGCTGCACAGTGCATCAGCATCTCTCTGTGCACCTGCCAGGGTGCTATCCTGGAATACATGATGGCTCTGTTAGCTTTCCTTGGACACCTTTCCTCATCTTCTTCACATTCTCTTAGCAGAGGGAGATTTCTCAGTGACTTCTGCAGCTACAAGCATTTTAGAGCCATATGTTGAGAGATCAATCACTTATACCCACTGCACCCCTGGACTTAACTTTGTGCATATGTGAGCTGCTCTTCATGTCAGATGGTGGGTGTTACTATAGCTGATGAGGCTGTGTGGGATTTTTCTTCATGCTTTAAAGGATGTTGGGTCCTTCACTGAAAAAAAATCTACACTGTCAGTTGAGCAACTTTCTTTTACACCTGGTGTGGCTTTGATGCTCTGAATTTATTATCTCTAGATATACAATTTTTCCCATTGTGACAGAAATTGGTAGAAATCAACTATAAGACTTTTCCATAAAGTGATAGAAAAAATGATACCTTCTCAGGACAGTAGTGATTATCTTGGCATGATTTGTAATTGTAACAGTGATACCGCTCACCTCTTTCCTTGGCTTTAATGTGCAGTTGCATCCTTGTAACTTGTCTGGTTAAAAGAAGAGCGAACTCTGTATTTAGCTATAATCTTTTCTGTGTGGGAGAGCCTCTCTAGACCACCTTGGAGTTCATGCCAGTTTTGCAGCTCAGGTGAGAGTCTCTGTCTGAGCTAGTTCTTCTGCAGCTTCTTCTGCTTATAAAGTAACTCTGTGCAGATTGTGAGAAACTCTAGCAGAAGTAGTATTTGTTACTGAGCTCTAAAGAAAAAGGGAAAAGAAAACTAATCACTAAGGCTCTGTAGTATAGACTGGCCTTGCCTCTTGCAGGGAGCTGAAATTTGACTCTGCAAGTGGTTGTTGCAATCCATGGTGCTGCTCCCTGAATGATCTCAAGGGAAACAAAGAAGGGTTGCATCTGTTCATGTTGCCATGCTTGCATGCTATGAGTAGTTATTGTGTCTTTTTCTTTACCCTGTCACTTCTGACAGAGAAGTAGCCTTCATACAAGCAGTGGGTAAAGTTGCTGGGGGATGTCTAAGTGCTATGTGTAACTGCACAGGATAACGGGGAATCGTCATGTGGGAGCAGGACCAGACAGGCCATAATTAATTCTGCCTGTTTATAAATATACATATTTTTATATGTATATAAATTTGAATTGATGTCTTTTCCCTGCACTTGATGCATGTAAGCCTGCAGGGCAGGGTAGGGGAGAGATGCCAAGGCTACTTAACAGGCTTTCTTAATTTTGGCAGCCATCGGTGTGCCTGCTCATCAGATGGTTTTAATTCTATAATTCAGTGTAGCGAACGAGTTTATTTCCAGTGCTCCTCACAGACATAGCTCAGGCCAAGAACAAGTTGAATAACCTTCAGGAAAGCTGTGCTGTCCTTCTGTCGGCCGCTGTCTTTGAAAATTGCCTGCAGAGTTAGTGAGCAGGAACAGTTAAGATTTACAAACAATGATGAAGCTTGTCATGCATCTTTCACCATTCATCATCTGGGTGCCGTGGCTGGGCGGTGAAGTGTTCTTCATAAAAACCAGCTCAGTGTGAAATACACCTCGCAGCAATGTTTACTGCTCTGAAACTCGTCAGCAGCCCTTTATAGTAAATCCAGATTGCGATGTGACATTACAGTATATCATTGCAGAGCGCGCTGGGGTTTACACTAGGAATGAGTGCAGTTCACACCAGATGAGATGTCGAAATTGAGTTATGTAGGAATTTGGCTGTTATATGGGGATAGCTTTTGTTTTCTGAGGACTGAAAGTTAGCTTTATATATATAATATATATAATCTACACATACCTGCAGTTGTGTGTGGGTGCCTAGATCGATATACATGGATATGTAGATACACATAAACTGTGTGCACATTCTGTATACAGAAACTGCATATGCTCACAGATTTCTCTGACGGGACCCTGTCTTATGTTTATGCTGTTTTTTACTAAGTGATTCAATATTTTGTTAAAGTGCTACATATTAGTGTTACCTCTTCAGTGAAGTAGCTGTTTATTTACAAAAAATCATTTTTTCAAAGAGTTTTCTATCTAGAGTAGAGATGATGCAGTTGGCTGGTAACCACTGAATGGAGCTGAAGAGATTTGGTTTCTGTGGGATTTTTGTTTGTGAATAAAGAGCTTGGAAGGTGAAGCTTTTAGCAGAAGATTTGGGGAAAACTTAGGCAGAAGCTTTAAAATACAGGAACTACAGAAGTTACTGTACACCTGGCTGTGTGCTGGGATTGGTCATGTTCTCCCTGCTTGTGTTAGTCTTTTCAATTGCAGTGTGGACACAAGGTCACTGAGAATAGGATAAAATAGTAGGTGCCTCTGTCTAATTGCATAAGTGGGAAGTCAGTGCAAAATACAACCAAGACACTTTATGTATTAGTAAGTTGAGACTGAGTCTTTGGAGATAAGTGTGCTGTCTTGGGCATCTGTGGTCTGAGAAACACCTCTGGAGTTAAGCAGTAATAACTATATAAAGTGGAAAGCCCATTGTGCTGGTTGGCCTACAGACAAGGACAATAACTTGCTTCAGTAAAAGTTAGGTATTTTGGTATTAGTTAACAGATTAAAAAGAAATAAAATATTTGAGACACAGCGGCAAAGTTTTTAAATGCTTCCTGTGATTTTGTGTGGTTTTATTTCAGTGCTGTTCTGCAAAGCCTGTGAATTAAATTATATTTCACTGTCTTCAGTGCTGTGACTGCTTTATCTTCTGAGGTTGAAACAAAGCTGTCATTTTCTGGAATCTTCACTGAAGTATTTTGGTTTTATTATTGCCTGACTTTTCAACCAGAGGGGAAGATATATTTGAAATACTGTTACATTTAATTTTAGATTTCTGAGACGTGTGCGCAGGTATTAAATATAGTTCAGAAGTGGAAAAAGGAGTGGGGCTGCAGTTGTTACTACTGGAAAGGAGAGATAACTATACTTAATTTGTCCTCCTCACCTGTTTTCAGTTCCTACACTTGTTTTTGTTTTAAGTGCTAATACTGCAGTGAAATTGTACTTTTCTTGCTCAGAACAGTTTTCACAAATGTGTTTATTAGTTCTATTTTATTTAGTTGATTTGTTACATTTATCTAAAAAAGCCAACATTGTAAAGTTGATCTTTTAGTTTGCTACAGCCAAAATGAAGGTAAAGCTTCAGATTCACTAATCATGTATAGAGGCTTCCAGGATTACCAGTAGCATTCTAATCTTATTTGTATTCATAATTAGCTTAATGATACGGGATTTAGCTCACTTATTTCTTTACCAGAGGCTTTAACAAATCTGGTGAGGGATGAGGGAGTGTAGAAGATGGGCAGGGGGTGATGACAGCAGTGGCGGTAAAAGTGTTAAGTATTATTTATGAAGTTTTTTTTAGTCCTTTTATTTTGAGGGGAAAGTTTGGACACCATTACTTTTGTGGCTTGAATTAGTGGGATAGATAGTAAAACTGTCATAGTGGTTTCAGGCATAGTGGTTTCAGGCAGCACAGTGTTGCGTATAAAAGCAAAGGGGTGTATTTCTTCACAACCTTGACTGCTTTATGTATCTGCTCAATTTCTAGTAACTTTACTAAGCTGCAGCCTTCAGATATTTGTAAGTTGTGGCCTGTCACAGGGATGCTGTAATGGCCTCAGGAAGCTTGAGGTCTTTATGGATATGTACTCAGAACATTTCTGTAGAGCTTATTATTTAATTTCCCATTCTGCCAGGTGAATCCTTGCTCTTGCAGTCTCTGTTTTATGTAGACCAAAGAGATCTCCATGATTTAGGGCAGGTATTAGGAAAAATATTCTAGATGCCACATTAACAGTGTTTACTGAAGCGTTAGCATCCAGTTGTTACTGTCCAGACATCTCCAAATTTGAGTTAAATGGGTAAGTGTGGTCCAGGACTAAGAGGAAAAAAATAGTATTTTGTAGACCAGGTCAAGTCACTTAATTGTTAAGTTATTTTCTCACACTAAGGTCTCCTGGTGGCAATGACCTTTTATTATGGTGACCCTGCAAAAAGCCAAAGCAGATGTTATCTACAGGGCACTGTAAAAATAGTCCAAGAGAAACGGCTCAGAATAGGGGAAAAAAAACTGCACCACAGATTAGCTAACAGTATGTTGGGTGATTATAATGACTACCTTATAGCATCCAAGAATTGTCAATCATACCTTAACGTTTATAGAAGTGAAAAGTCAATGTGTAGTTGTTTAATTTGACATGACTCTCAGTCTGAGAAAGTGTAATCGCTGGAGGGGACAGTTAAGTAGCTGTGCTCCGTGTCAGCCTGTCTCGCTCTGACTACTGCACTGAACGCTTTCCTGATGAGCGATAGATTTGTTTAAATACCAGGATAATTGCTAGCTACAGCAGCCAACACTCTTTTAATGCCTTGTACTACATCTGTATTGGCTCTTGCCTGAGGCTGTTGGAGGTTTCTGCAGGGAATAAGGCATGTACCTTCAATTACATTGTTCTCCTTCGGGTTTTGAAGGGTAATTGTTGCAGACATAAATAGGCTATAATATATTACATTTCGTTTCTTCCAAACTTGCTGAGGTAGATCAGACATGCCAGTGTTACAGCTGCTTTCTGCTTGTGACATCTTGGTAGTCTGCAGTACTGAGAACACACAAAGAACAGGACAAAATGTTCCTTCACTGGAAAAATGGAAAAATACCATACTTGTAATGCTATACTGGTGCAAAGTCAGTGAACTTGCTTTGCATGCATAAAAGTATTTGCTGCCCCTCGCTGCTTCCACATGTGTAAATTATGATCATATATAAATACTCATGCTGATTGTGAATAATCAAAATAGGAGAGAGACTCAGCTCTACTCTCTGTAATTAGGAGAATGTCCACTTGTGCTGTTGGTGTTACAAGGAGAAGACTGAAGAGACCTGGTGGTTTCTGCTAGGGTGGTTGTCCACTGATTGCCTTTTGCTGAGCACATTCCCGTTGTGTCACAGCACACACACAGTGGTGCAGCAGCAGCAAATGCCAGCAGCTCCCTATTCTTCCCTACAGTGTGCCTCTACTTCTGCTACTAAAGGTTCTGCACTTGGTACCCACAGGCTGATGGAAGAGAAGCTGAAAGCCTTTGTGTGTGGATTACAGCTCCCTTAAAAAATGTTTGAAGGGGTTGGGAGGAGCATTTGTTTTTGAAATACGCTTTTCTTAAAAGTCTGACAAAATCTTAAGATTGGTTTTGAAGTATGTTGGGAATTGAAGACTTAATTTGTAGGAATTCATTTTACTGTGTGGTGGGGAAAGAATGGGAGCCAGGTTATACAGAGTATTCCCTGTAGTTCATATTGAAAGAAACCGAACTATTTCAATTTAGTTTTTCTTTAACATTGGCGTTTACATATTTGCATTTATTCCCTGCTTTCTTGTAATTTTACAGTGCCAGTTTCAAAGCTGTATGCCTGATGTTTATCTCACAGTATCTGTTAAATTAGTTAGGTCTCTCAAGCTGAAGATTTGTCTGAGGTTTGAATCTCACCCTGTATGCTGTGTGTAGGTTGTTTATTTATTCCAAGCATAGCATTAATCATGTGTTAGACTGCTGAAAGTAAAAGAATGTTCCTAGTCCAGTCGGCCAGTGGTTTTGTTTCCTTTCTGGACATAAAAAGAAAAAAAAAATCAATGAGAGCTCTCTCGTGTTTGTTTAGAAATCATTTGGCCTTTCAAGTTCTGTCTCTGAGCAATTGCAGTCACTGCAAGGAGGTTTCTGTTTTCCCACCCTGGAACAACTGTTTATACTAGATGTTTTAGTGGTTTTGTATTGGCTTTGAGTTTATATAACATATTTTGATAAATTTCAGTTTTGAGGCAGATTTGAAATAGCTGTGTATCCCTAACTGTAGTATTCATTTTTCTGATTACTCTAAATCAAGACTTCACTCTTGTTAGTTTTTGCTGTTTCCTCCCTTGGATAGATATGAACTTCTAGTTCGTAAAGCTGTCTCTACGAACACATCTTGCCCCAGTGCTTCCCTGAATCACAAGTGCTTTCAGGATGTTTAATTTTGTGGATTGAGTATCTAATTTTTCCAAGGCATAAACACTGCACATAGGTTTGTGCTAACAGAGTCTACATCGGCATGAAATAACACTGGCTTGTTAAGAGGTGCCTGATGTGTTCCTGTTAGGTGGGTGTATTGGTTCCATAGAACTACCCAAAATGAATATGCAACTACCTAATTGTGGTTAAAAAGGCTCATAAGAGGGTTGGCCTGTAGTTTGAAAATAATTGCCCCTTCTCAGCTGACCTCTGTAACTGAGATGGAGTGTTGGAGTGATTTCCTTGGAAGCAGGCAGTCTTTGATACAGCCACCAGGGTCTGGATTGGGCCCAGAGACCTGTCTTAAAATTTTCTTTACAACAGATGACAATAATAAAGTCCAGAATTTCTGTGTATCTGTTTAAGTGTTTTAGAACTTTCTTGCCACTATCACTATCTGGACTTCAGAGAGTTCCAGGCAAGGGCAGGATAAGCTTGCTCCCATTCCAGTTTTAGTAAGGAAAGATGGCACAAGAGGACCTAGTACCCTTGAAGGAAGCTAACACAACCGAGGATTTTGGGCTCTACTGGCAGACCCTAGAGCATGTAGACTGTAACCATTGTGATCTCAGAGGTTTTTTGGTCCTTCCTAGCAAGGCTGCTGCCATCAGGATCCAGAAGAAAATGCTGGCTACTGGTGGGCTGACCTTCCCACCAGGTGGGCATCACCAGGTGGGGTGTAGGACATCATTGGGCCTGTGGAGATGCAGCTGGCAGCAGCCTCATTAGACACAGCCCATACCCTCCAGCTGGTGCCAAATACTCAGCATTACTTGTGTTGTGTTCGTGGAAATGAATATAAATACAACACAGCAGGTCTGTCTTAAGCCTAATGTTGTGTGAAACTTCATTTAACTTACTTGACTACCTCAAAAATGTTTTGTGTTCTGTTTTTGTCCCTATTTACTCAAGTATTGTGACTTACTGCAGCAAGGTTCCTAAAACTTTGGGGGGAATAAATCTCACTTTAAAATAAGTAGCAACATTTTTACTCTGCACATACCCATCTTGTGCTGTGTATTGCGTCAATACTCATTGAACCATTTTACTGCAGATCTGCTGAACTTGCATCCAGATTAAAGTTAATATTAAAAATGGTAATGCCATGGTAATACTAAGTCACTCTAAAGCCTTCTGGGCTTTTTAAACTGCAAATGCATTTAAATTGTAAGATGTAAACAATAAGGCTCTTTCTTTCTTTTCTTTTTTCCTTCCTTCCTTCCTAATTTTGGCCACAGTAAAAGGTGAATATAGTATTGCTCGTGCTGAAGTCCGTGACAAACCTCCTGTTCCTTTCACAAGTGTGGTACAAGTTGCAGATCTTTGTCTTCTCCCTTCCCAGCAGAGACACTTGAATTAAAAGTGCATTTAAAGGGTAAATAAACCTATTTACAAATTGAAAAATATATTATATTTACATCAAAACAGATCATTTGCATTAGACCTAGTATTTTTGGCAGATTGTTTAGTAAACTCTTGACTTCCAAAAGCTTGCAAGTTATGTCCAAAAAAAATTTTGAAGCTGTATAGTATAGCACTGTTGTACTGAGACAGTTTTTTAAAATAAAATTGTTAAACCTGAAAGAGCTGAGTCCATTATTATTAACTATTTGATTATGCTTTGAGCATTAGGACTGATGATTCTGGACATGGATTTCATCCTTGTTTTATAAATTGGCATTGGCAACAATGAAATAGGAAAAGAAGTGACCAGAATTAACAATTACATTTATATGGCTAGTCTTGGTGTTGTGCAGACTATTTTTTTTTGTTCCTGATATACTAGTGAAGATTAATAGCCTTTCTGACCCAAGAGTGGAGAGACATTCAACTAAAATAATGTTCTTTTTGGATTTCTGTTCTGAATACTGAAAGGTTTTCTGTGATTATTAAAGCTCTTGGAATCCTCTTTCTTTCCTTTAGCACAGCTACACAAGGGAGAAACTTTGTTCCTTTTGTTTTGTGTCTTCACATACTCTGCTATTTGATAACATTATCCTGAGCCTCAAGTGCACTCTTTCCTTTAAAATTTACTGTGTTTTTCAAAAAGCTTTTTATTGCCTCAGCTGTTACAACTGGCAGTCCATTTTTAGGTAGGACAATTGATCCTTCTAAGGTAATTATTTACAAGGAACTTTTTGTTTGAAATACATGTATCTTAAAAGACAAAAGTAGCTATATTGTAGTGATGCCCAGAAGCATATGCCTCAGGAGTCAGGACTCCCTGGTTGTCTCCCATGTTGGTCCAGGAGATGGATGTAGCCTGTGAGGTCTTCCTTTGAAACAGGAAGCAGTTCCTACCTCCGTCTTCACCGTCAGTGTCAGCAGTCATCCCACAAAAAAGCCTTTTGCCCGTTCACAGTTCTGTGTGGTATTATCTGCTGCTTAGGTGGTGTTTGGAGTGTAGGGAAAAGCCTCTGTCATCAGCATAGGAGAAGGTGCAGACCCCAGAGGAGATGGACAGTAATCAGTCTCCACAAAATAGCATGAAGTCACCGAACAGTGCCTGAGGGAACTCTAGGGTGCCAAGAGACACATGTTCTCTTCTTTAGAGCTGGCTGGAAATTGTCCTGATACAAACTTTTGCTTTGGAAAAATCTAACCCACTTACTGTTTTTGCTGAAATCAAGTATTTCTGCAAACTTAGAACAGGACAAACAGAGGATTCAACTGGCGTTCTTTCCTCAACAGTCTCATATCGATGATGAGTCTGTTTTGCTCCTGGAGAAGAGACTCCAGGGAGATATTACTGGGGCCTTTCAATAGTTAGAGGGGGCTGATAAGGGCGTGACTTACCATGCTTTTTAGCAGGGCCTGTAGACAGGACAAGGAATGATGATTTTAAACTAAAGGAGGGTAAGTTCAGACTAGATACTGGGAGAAATATTTTACAATGATGGTGGTAAGATACTGGCACAATTTGTCCAGAGAGGTCATGTGTGGGAACATTTGTGGGAATATTCAAGGTCAGGGTGAATGTACTCTGAGCTACCTGATCTAGTTTGAAATGTCTCTTCTCACTGCAAGGGAGTTGAAATGGATGGCCTAAAGATCCCTTCCAACCAAACCATTCTATGATTCATATCAAAGATTTGAAGTTGCAGGCAGTCTGTTGCTGTTCTTGCCTTGCTGTCAAGGGTTGCTGGCCGTTCACATGGTTGTGTGGCCTCTTGTGACTGATCTGTGAAATGGTTTGTTCTCTTTTCATGGGGGAAGAAACCCCAAACCAAACAAACTTCTGTAAACACTGTTCGTTTCATGGATCTGGCTTCAAAAAGTGGCCATACAGGAGAGGCATGTGGGGTGCTGAGACCTGCCTTGCTACTGTGCCCAGTAGTGGGACAGTCTAGGGATTTCCGAGACTCTGGCCCCCACAGCACAAAAACTTTGTCCAAAACCAGTCCTGGCAGGATAAAATGCTCAAAATAGAAACTTAGGCCTGTGCACCAGCAGCTGGTAAGATAGTTATATATTTCTCAGGAAAAATGATTGATATGTTTCTATTTTAATCTTGTTAGATTTTGATTACTAGAGAAGTAAGAAAAACAATCCAAAGAGTGGATTTGAAGTTCATTTTTTTCTCAGTGCTGCCTGTCTTTTGTCAGTCTTCTGAGTATAATACACCAGGGATATCTTTTTTTGATGGAGAATCAGTCTCCAGTGTTGTGTGTGGAATAGAGAAGTAGTATCTGACTTCCAAGAATAAAGAGGTTTGCAGTCTCAGCTTTGTCAGTCTTGTTACATGATGAAGCAAATTACTTCATTCCTCTGTGGTTCCTTGCTGCTGCTCAGTTAGTGACAGATGTCCAAATACACCCCCTATACTTCACAGTCACTTTTTAAATCTTCCTTTACTGGGAATGAGTGCCTCCTCCTATGTTTTTTTGCTGTGGCTGTTCTCTAACCTTGAATCTCTAAATGGTTTGTTAGTGGCCTGGTTTCTGTTTTTCAACTGAAAATCTGTTGGACTCTGATGTAAAGCACAGCAATGCAAACCATTGGGTTCTTTGATGAACTGTGAATATCTGAGGGAAGTAAGGATCTCCAAAAGTAGGCGTGCTCGTCAGGAATTACAGCCTGAACGACCAACATGTGCGTCTCTGCAGTACTGGCAATACAACGCCTATTCTTCATTATAATTCCCAATGTTGCTGTGCAACTGTGTGCCCAGGACAACACAAGGGATTAAATAAAGGACAGGAGAAGGCTAGGGTGGGAAAAGGGAAATACTTCTTGCATTTAATCATGATGTCTTTCTTTCTAGTGTTACTACCACGTTGAAAAGAGATGAAATCTGTGACTTCATCCCAGCTCTTTTGTGGCTGAGGTTGTCATGCTTTGTGTGTAATCGTACAGAATATTTTCACTTATAGATTACTCAAAAACTATCTACAGAAATGCCTGTTTTACCTTGTTACCTAACAGTGGAAGATGCCTTATGTTGAGATGCTGGAGAACATTTTGCTTCATGTCTTCCAGCACAAAATCTTCCTGAAATTATTAACATAATGCTTTCTTTTTGAGAGGGCTAGCCATTAGGGTTCCTGGCAGTGGAATATAAACTGGGGAGGTTTCTGTGAAGGTGTACCTGGCTGGCACCTGACTCAGTAGAGTGAGCGCTTGGAGTGAGTACATGCACAAGAGGCAAGTAGCCATTCACTTCTGCCAAAAAAAGAGAGCTTCTGTCAGGTGAATTCTGCGTGTCACCTTTCAATCATTCAAAGCAAGGGTACTCGCCTCAGCACACCTGAAGTTTTCCTGAGATTGTTTATCCTATGCCTTTCCTAGCCTGCTGCAGTGGCTTAATGATATCAAGTTAGCCACAGAATGTAAAGCTGGTGATAAGAGAGCATTGGTCCATCAGTACTGCTCTGCTCCAGTTTGTGCATGCAAGCATGAAGGGCACTTGCTTTATAGAAGATTGGTATAGTTTCAAGCTATGTTTTGGAGTCTGAGTAAAAAACCTAAGCTTCCCAAGTACCATTTTAGCATCCTGTTTATCTAGCTGGTAGTGGGTGAGAAGTGGAAAGCCTTATTTGATTGTTTCACATATTACTGTAAGAGAATTCGAAACCAGACGTGAGGGAGTCAACAGCAGAAGATTTTCTCCAGCTTCTGGTTTCTTATTACATCAGTTATAGCTCTACCTTCTTAGTTGCTAAAACTGCAAGCATGAACTGGAAAAGAATTGAGATAATCCATGGTAGAGCATAGTGAATAAAGATCTCTATTCAGATCTTTACCTTTTATCCTGAGTTTTCTAATGCCAAAAAATAATGCTATTTGAAAATACACAATAAATACGCCCTACTGTGGGCATCCAAGATAATCCTAGTTACCTTAAATGTTAGTGACAAGGGTGGATGTTTAAGAAGGGGAAAAGAGCAGTGCAGTGAAATAGTATACCTGTTTTAAGAGACGCAGATGGAGTGTGCATTTGTTTTTATTTTTGCATCAAAAAGCAGTTCTGTTTCTTGCTCTTGTAACTTCTTTTCAGCAGGAAAATAGCCACAGACATATATTTCTAGAACTGGACAAGTTTCCATTGTGTTAATAGTTTGCAAAGCAGAAAAGGATCATCACTTCCTTGTTCTTGCAAGTTAATCCACATTGTGGTCAGCACAGAAGAGTCTATAACACATTGATCACAGGAACAGTCACAAAGACATTTCAGCTGGTTGAAGTAATAGGTGGAGTTTATTTTTAAGGCAGACCCATAGCTGAGTTTTCTTTTTCCCCTTGTAAACTGCTTGGTATCAGCCTCCTCATCTTACACATTGGTGCACATCATACTGCTGCGAAGAAGTCTGCATTCGCACTATGTTGTGGTGACCAGCTGCAGCAAGCAGAAGCCCTCAGGTGGGCTTTCAGGATTTGTCCCCATGGAAGCTATCTCCTGGTCCAGATCTGTGGTGAGGCCCAAAGGTTGGAGGAGAAGGACAGTCAATACAGAAAATGCGTAGCGCATTTATACACTTGTGGACATTGGCAGGAATTTTCAGTAAGAACCATTTCATCCCAGCAGTCGTCCTGAGCAAGAGAATGTAGTGAATAAGATAGCAGTTTGGAAGTTTTTTTACTTTAGTTCATACAGAGTAGAAGCAAAAGAAAATATACTGGGGATTCACCAAGTGCACATGTCCTTCAGGAACATGCATTGCTGAGGCTTTACAAAATTGGAGTCTTTGTGTTCAAAGAAAATTTGAAAACACAGCTGATTCAAGTTTGTCTCTTAACTTTTCTTGAAGCTTCTCTGTGGCCTAGTAGGAGCCCACTGACCCATAGGCTCTTGACTGTTGGTATCCTAGATATGCACAGGGCCGAATAGCAGAGTATGAGACTGAGCACATTGCATGGCTGGCTTATGAGCAGTTTTTTCACCCTCGCGTAAGTCAATAGTATTCCATTTTAAATAGGGCGTTCACACAGGAATGGATCACATGAGCAGTATCACAGAGGTAGGTTTTCTTTTTGACCATTTGTTAGTTAATTCTGCTTAAGGAGTTGAACCCTTGTTCAAGAACATAGGGTTAAATACTCCCAAAGGTGAGAGGCAGCTGAAGGGAGATTGCTTAGAATTTACTCGACCGTGCTGCATGTGTTTACATGGAGGCTGCATCTTGCCCATCTTACCATCTACAGCAAAGTCAGGACAGACCTTGACACTCTTGTTGCCATTCTAATGTTTTCTCCACAGCAGGAAAATTATGCTTTCTCCCATTCTCTTTTTTTGTATGCCTTCTCAGTTGCTGAGACAGCAGCTGAGGATTCTGATAGCTGTCTGGTTCTTAGTGGCTGATTTTGCAGCACTAACTGCTTTGGGGGTTTGTTTGGTTGATTAGGGGTTTTTGACCTAATGCTTTGTCAGGCAGTTAGGATATTGTTACCATAGTTGCTGTAGCCTGGCAGGCTGTTTGCTGATGCTGGGCGGTAGAGTCAGCCCTTTTGGCAACAATCTGAGCAGCAGAGTAACAGGGTACCTTTGACTTGGGTGGAAAGGGGACAGTGTTTTCAAACTGGATTTGACCTGTGGTTATTTCCAAGTCAGCCAGCATGGCCAGCCATATTTTATGTCTTCTAGTGGTTTGAATTGGTATCCTGAGGAGAATGCCAGTGCCATTTTCTCTCATTCTGCCCTTTGTGCAGGTATCATGACTTGCTTCTTGGCTTAACTGCCAATAGTTTCCCAGGCCAGTTTGGTTTTCAGGAGCCTCTATATGGGATCTCTGTAGCCTGGAGTGGATACTGCTTGCAACAGCAGTAGGAAAGTGCTTTGGAGGAGAAGGTACTATGAAGAGCAGTTCCTGTCCACCCTCATGCCACTTAGGCATGCTTTAGTGATGCTCCCATGCCATCAAACTGCCAATGGCATCTAGTTCTTCATCCTACGTGTGTGGCTATGTTAGCACACAAGTGGTGCACACCAGGAAGAAGTGAATGGCCCTTATCAGTGTGTGGGCTTGACGTGCTTACTCACTTTGCCTAAGAAAGGTGAAGGAGTTTTAAAAACGTAATTGTACCACTCAATTTTAAATCTTTAGAAATTAATCCTTGTTTAGAGTTTAGTAGGTTTTTTTAATGCATACTCAACAAAACATATACTTTCCAAGCATGAATGTCCTTCTGATTTCTTGCATCACTGAAAGTGTATTAGTCTTTTCAATCCATTGAATTTTGGGGATCAGTCAAGTTAAAAGTCAATGCAGTTACCAATGTCAGAAGACATAAGGTTTTGTGTCTATGGTTAGGATCCCTTCTCACTACTTTTCCTGTGTGGTATTAGCTGAATTTTTTTCAGATTCATATGGTTCAGAAGTATTCAGGTGCTTTCCCAAGGGTAAAAGGTAATTAGATTACGGAATGGTCTTTAAAAACTGTCATAGACCCAATTCTGGTACTGTTATTTACACAGATAAGGGCTGTGTAACAACTGTGGGAGGATCAGCCACAAGCCTCAAACAGATGAAACTCATATACTTAAGTCAAAAAGAACGTGGGTTTGTTTCTTTGAACTTGGAATTTCTACATTTCATTGCTGTATGATTAAAACACTGGAACAGAATGGCTTATTTCCTTTTTGCTGCCTTTTTATAGCTACAAGTCCCAATCTGAGTATCTTGTGCTTTTTATCAGCATTGCACCTACTCACTGCACCTTGCTTGACTTCAGTGACTGTTGTCTGCACTGGAGATCTGTTCAATAGAGCAGTCCAGATCTGGATATAGAAGTAGCAGTCGTACCTGCTCGAGGTAAATCTTGGTAGTGCCGGTTGTTTTTAAAACCTTTGTGGCTCTCATTGCATACACTAATGCATATTCAGAGAGCAGGGTATATAGCCCAAATTGCCTAATAAGCAAAACTTTGATTAATTTGGAAGTCAGTGGAAAAACTGGTGGAGCTTCACTCATCCAGAAGATTTAACAGCCACCACTTGAAATGCTAAGAAACAGATTTCGGTGTTTGTCTACCAAAAAACGTTGTCCTCTGTCATTCTGCAAGTTTATACTAAACTAACATAGAGTTGCTCAAAAAGTCGACCACAAAAAGAAAGTGGCAGTTTTGCTGTGGTAGGGTTTTAATGTCTGTACTGTAGCATGTTGAATCTGTTGGATTCTTTGTGTTTGGGGGGGAAAAAAAAAAACAACAAAAACAAAAACAAAAAAAACACCAAACAAACAAAAAAAACCCACAAAAAAACCCCCAACACTTTCTGAAACTTTGTCACAGAGATTTATAGATCTCAGTATTTAAAAGTTGGCCTTTATATCACTTCAGGCACATGCATGCTTAGAAGTATTAACAATCCTTTAAAATAAATAAACCTCTTGCCTATTGGCTGCTTGTGAGTAAACAAGAAATTAGCCCCTTTTAACCTCAGTCACATCCCTCATACTTTTGTCCTGAAGTCCAGGAACACACAAAATCCTTACAGCATGTGCTGATCCTTCACACATCTTGGGCTTTGCTAAATCAGAGCAGAATGCAGTTCTGGGAGTTGGAAAGCTGAGCCCTTGAGCCAGCCAGCCCTGTTGAGGTGATGCCAGCTGCAGTACTATATAATGCAAGGTACCTTACAGAGAAGGAGATGATTCCTGGTGCTAGACCTGGCCATATCCTGCCAAAGCTGCAATTGCTGGCAGGCACAACTTAAACCTGTGAATTACCATTGAGGAGCTAGTCAGTAGGACACATCAGGAGAGGTGTTAATTCTGCATTTTCTGTTGGTGATTTCCCCTTAGACATTGGCATGCAGACCTACAAGGCATCTCTGCTCTGTCATTGTGCAATAGTCAAAGCATGAACCACCCCAACAAAATACTCACCTGAACTAGTGCACAATGTGTGTTTCAGGATCACGGGAATGTGGTGCAAACTGGACCATAAAGTGAGTATGTTTGTGCTGCTTCCCTTGCAGAGGAGCAGAAATGTTTCTCTGTTCTGCTTGCTTCCTGTAATCTGCATGTTTACACTTGGTTCAAGTCCTAGGAGCACTTAAGCCATGATGAAATCACTTACTAAGTCATTTGAAGTGGAAAGACAAGTGGTATCCCCATCCAGGCACTGAGGAGATGTGACTTCTCCTTGGACTCTGATATCAACCCTGCTTAAACACTAAAAAGGAAAGGTGGGAAACACACCATTAGGAATCTCCTGGTATGTTCTTATGGCAGAAGAGTTTCGCTCTTGGAAACCAGAAGGATCATTTCTGATTCTGCAACGCTTACTGGTTTCAGGGTTGGGGGCTAGAAAAAGTAAAAATCTGGACAGTTGTTCCCAACTGCAGGTTATGTAAGTGCACTTCCAGTGTGTTCTAAGTGCAAATCAGTGCACTGGTTATTTCAGGCCTGGAGGTGTTGGGAGACCTGTTTGGCAGTTCTGTGCATTTGACCACATAGCAAAGGAATACATGATGTTGCAGACCAGATTTCTATGTCATTAAAACAATTAGCAGCATTTGCAGGATATATAAAAACTGTTGGAAGTTGCCTTGACTATCTTGTCACTCCTTCATGTCTAAGCACTGTGTTCTTTTGTTTGTATTTTAGCTGGGAAAAAATTTAATATAGGGTTAATACCCCATTCCCTGGAGTTAAAAAATTTATGTCAGCTCTAAAAGACAATAATAGGGTCTGCTTTGGCAGAATGATGTTAGAGCCTTAGTCATCCCTTATATGCATCAAAGGAGACACTTGCATTAAATCAAGGAGTCGGGTTCTGCAATATCAAAAATTTGGTCAAAATTTCGTGAAAGGAATGGAAATGGCTATTTTGTCTGCTCATGGGTTAAGTAGGTGAAAATTTTGTGTGTGATGTCAACTTCAAAATGTCTTTTCCATCTCTTGGTAACCATTGTTGTGTTTAAAAAACAGGACGAATTTGGAAGCTGAGCTGCAAGTGGAAGTTACTGCAGAAACACAGGATACTACAAAAATGGAATGTTGGTGTTTTTTAAAGAGCGTATTTCTGATTTTCTCATGAGTAATGGGCTAAACCCAGATGGTGCAGTTTACTTTCCTTGAACCCTGTTCAGTTTGACTGGCTATCAAAGTCAAGCCTGACTTCATCTTCTTCATTGAACTTCAGGACTAATAGAAGTTCCCAGAGTCTGAAAGCACCCAGGGCTCAAGTGTGGAGGAGCAGCTCACTTAGGCACAGCGGTGTAATTTCAGGACAGAGTTTAAGCCTCAACTCCATATTCCTTGTTTTTGTGCAGTTATACTAGATTCATCACGGCTTCTAAGAAACAAGCAATGGCTGTAAACAATGTTCTCTTTTAAAAGTCCACAGGCTGGTAATACTTTCCACTGAACAGTAAAATCCAGAGCATAGTATTGATGATAAAGGTGTCAGGGGCTCATGGAGCTCCTGCCGTGATTTAGTTTCCCTCCAACTGCCTCAACTACCGATGCATTTGGCTAATTACATCATAGATTTTCCTATTGATGAACAGAATCTGAATTAACACGGGAAGCACTAATGTTACCCTTTCACTATTATTGTTGTACAAGAAGCCGTGGCAGATGCTGGCAGTTAGCTACACAAACATTAGTATTAACGATTGGCCATTTGGAATTGGTGACAAACTGCCGGCTGCTGGAATCCTGAGCCTGAAACCAATCAGGAAGTTAATGAGGAGAGAAATTACCACTGCAGCTTCCCCTTAATTATATTCATGGTAGGCAGGAAGGGAGTGTTGGGGGTGGATCTCAACTCATCTAAGGTTAGGAAGGTCAGAGACCCTTTTACTTGGTTTTTGTATCTACTGCAAATTGCAATGTTGCAACCGTTCCTAGCACTGCATTAGTTTGGAATTTCGTAATATTTGGCCTCAGCCTCGGGCTGCCCGAGGCAGGGCCTTAGGTCTGTAGGCAGGTAGATTCCTTGTGGGTGGAGGGATACAGCCCCTGGAGTTGCGTTCGTTACTCCCGCTGTTCACCTTGGCGGGAGGAGCGAGACCAGCTCCTCAGCACACACGAGGGAACAACAACTCGCCCCTTTTCCCGAAGAGGGGAGATCTATGTGGGTCTCCTCTGGTCGGGGCCAGGGGGTGTCTCAGGCGCTGTGGTTTCTTTCTCTCTTCCCCTCACTCGCAGTGTTTTCGCCGCCCAGCAGCCAAGACTCCGGCTTGGGGTGCCTGTCGAGCAGCAGCGAGAGCACCAAGGGGGATCTGGAGTGCGAGCCCCCCGCGCAGCCCGGCAGCTTCGCGATGAGTCCCGTCCAGGAGGGCGGCGAGTAGCCGCGGCGCAGCGGCCCTCGCCCGGGGCAGGGCGGTACAG
>VWZV01001837.1:177876-180376 GCA_013397155.1 Irena cyanogastra | reverse complement strand
CTCACTACGCAGCCCAGCAGGGCTGGCATTTTGCTTCTCTGCCTCCTCACTGTGTACTACCACAGACGGTCAGAGACACCCAGAGTCACTCTCCGAGCGGGAAATCCTGCCTAATTTATCCCTGTCTTGTCCCTGTAACGGGGGTAATGCCTTAATGCAGCTCGGGCGAGGTGAACTAATCCTGCCGTTCGCACTCGCTCGACGGTGACCAGCATCCCGCGAACGCCACCTCCCAAAAGCTTACTTTAGAGCAGTGCAAGCGCTAGCGAACGCTCCCTCCAGACCGGCCCCCTCCTCCGCCCGTAGTACGCGGGGAATGGCGGGGCACCCCAGTGCAGCAGACCCTGCGGCCGCCCCTGCCGCCCGGCAGAGATGCGGCTCGCGGCGGGTTCCAGCGGCCGGGCGGTAGCGCAGAGTCCTCCGGATGGCTCTACATCGAAAAGTCGCGAAATGGCAGCGGATTCGGGCCGGTTTCCAGCCCGTCCCCCACCCTGCCCGGTTAGCAGAGTTTCTTTGGCCCTTTGGCTGAGCCGGTCCCTTTCCGCTAAATGTTATTTGCAGCATATGTTTCGCACATTCATTCTCTTTCGGGCTATTATTCTGGGCGCTAACTGCTAACACCTCATTGTCACCTTGAAATTTCCTCTGCTATTTTGCAATTAAAAGCTTAATAGCCCTGGAAACGGAGTTCATGTGGCGCAGTTTACCATCGCCACTTCGTCTGAAAAGCTTTCTGCTGGGATCCCATTATGTGCTTGAATAAACCTTTTCGGCGAGCAGAAATGGGAACCGGGGTTGTCAGGTGTTGGGTTACAATGGACTTTCAGGCAAGGAGACGTTTTGCTAACATAAATACGAATCTGGCCCTATGGGTAGATGTTATCAAATACTAGGACATGGAAACCATTCCCATCAAATATGAGAAAAGGATTACAGTATTATATCAAACGGGTATTTCAGCCTAAACGCCCGATGTGCAGCCAAGCGAGAGAAGGGCCCTCGGTTCTCCGCCAACCTACCGCCGCGCCGGGCACCTCGGCTCGGGATCTGGCAGCCACCCGGCCGGCTGTGGTGGCGGAGGCGCCCCGCAGGACCCTCTCCAGCTAGTGGAGAAGTAGAGTTTTCCACCATCATCACCACCCCTACAGGCAGTTGCACCCTGTTTCTTCGTTTTGAGGGAAAGGATTTCCAAGGGTGGGTGCGCATCATCTTACGTAATTTTGTGGTAGTTGAATGGTTGGTCCGCGTCTTTCTTTTTCTCCCCTCAATGGGGACTCCCGAGTGCACAAGAGGCCCCGCGGGGAAGGCCAGTTGCGAGCTGCAGGGTTCAGTGCATGCACTCCGGCAGCAAAAAAAATGTTGTTCTACTAGCACTGAAAGAAAATGCACTGTTCCCCGTATCTGATCCGATTCACGTCCCTGGCTCGGTGCGATTTACAGATGGAAGGCTCATCCTCCTCACACCGCGCGCGCAGCCCGGGGGAGAAAGATCAGGCCGAATCACTCTTCCTCTAGAAGTAGAAAAGTAATGAGAAAAGAGCCTAGTAATGAAATACCACTCAAATCCCTGTGCCTTTTATTCTCTCTGGCGAAATACTTCCCGAGTTTTAAATCTGATTTCGTTATTACGTAGCCTCGCTAAAACCTTTATTTCGTGTAGCGGTTATGGTGGAGAGATGCCTGGGAAGAGCAGGGGAGATCTTGAGGCAACGAAATAGGTTCGGGTCCAAGCAGCAGCCCCTGCCCGCCCGCGGACGCTACACCGCGGGCAGATGAGCGCTTGCAGTAAATTTGTTTCCCCCCAGCCAAAATGCATATAACTTTTTTGGGGTTTTTCCACCAATATATTACATTTGGATTCAAGGTTCTCGCTACCACACGGGAAATAGCGAGAAGCCCCTCCGCGTGCGGAAATGCGGAAAACTACAAGTCTACCGCATCAGACATTTAGGTTTCAAGCAACCTGACTTGCCGTGAATTTCACGTTCCTTTCTATAGCCATCGTTTGCGTTTAGGTAGGTGTCTCGCCGCGGGATGCAGGAGAGGCAGCGGACCCCACAGGGGCAGGTGCCTACCGCGGCTCTCCAGCTCTGCTGCGGGATCCCGCGGGGACGCGGCCGCAGCCCGATTCCACACAGTTGTTGTGGGCAGCTCCTGGTGGGGACAGTTTCTGCTTCGAGTATGTCTTTGCAGCTGCAAAACTTCGGCAAAACTTTGACAAAACTTTGATCTCGATCCCCCGCACTACCTGGCGGCGCTGGGACACAGGCAGTAGCGGCCATGCACCGTGCCGCCGAACCCAGTGGGCTCTCCTGGCGGGGAGGACGCGGAGCACGGAGAAACTTCCTAGACCCCGCTCATCTCCCAGCCCGGGTGCCTTCGGAGGGTGGGTGAGCTTGAGGGGGCAGTGCGTGGGTGGCAACAGCCGGGGTCCCGATCCGCTCGGGGACGAACGCCTTCGGCACGGCACGGGCATCGCTGCCGCCCCGACGGCGGGGCA
>VWZV01001837.1:39672-177664 GCA_013397155.1 Irena cyanogastra | reverse complement strand
CCTGCGCCGCGCCGCCGCGGACCCCCGCCGAGCTGGCCGCCGCCGCCGCCCTTCGCTGGGCCGCCGAGCCGCCTCCCGCGCTCCCGGGGCCGCTCCCCAAGGCAGGTGAGGCCGGGCGGGGCGCCGCGGTACCGGGGCAGGAGGGAAAGGGAGGGCTGGGATCCCGGCTGTCGGTTCTAGGCGATGGCGCCGGAACTAGTAAAGGCGAAGGCTTTCCCTTTCACCCGACGGGTTCCGTGGGAAGGGGATGGAGAGGAATTCCGTCAGGTACATTTTATCGCTCTTAAAAAGCATGGAGCCGCCAAGTGACGGGTCCGCTCCCCAGCCAGAATCGCGTCCACCGAGACAAGTAGAGGGGACCGGCGAACGTCGCGGCTGCCAACCGGGTCCCCGACGTGCCGCTTGTGGGCCCATTCCCCAGGTCGGCCGGGAACGGGCCGCATCCCGGCTGCATCCCGGCCCGCATGGATCACAGCAGCATGTCTTTCTGCTTCTCTCGGTTCCCCTCCCGGAGTCGCTGTCCGGCTTGCCGTACCCCGGGCATCGGGCTGCGGGACCTCGTCCAGGACAAGACCTGCACAGGGAGCCTCGGACCAAAAGCGGCGCCAGGAGCAGGAAGGCTTCTGCGAAGCTATGACGACCGGGGAAAGCGGAATGATGGCAGGGGATGAGCGGGGCAACCCAGTCCCCCTGCGTAGGCCTGTCCCTTCGAGTCGCGTCCAGGGCGGCTTGTGGCAGGTCGAGGGTGCTGAAACCACCGCCTGCAATGGGGACCTTGTGAGTGCGACGTAATACCCGTTTCTGGAGGCAAAACTAATGCTCCGGAACAGCTGTCGCGTTCTGTCCGTTGTCTGAGCAGGAGCTGACAGTGTTTCACCATAGGGATGTTCGGCAGGCAGGCCGCTGCCAGCCCTGTGCGCTCCGCTGACAAGTTGTGACAAAATTTTACGCCGTGCCCCGGGAGGGGAGTGGCGAACCCTGGGCTCCCGCCGCTCGGGCCCGTGTGCGCTGTGGAGCCAGTCCGGCCACGGAGGCGTCCACCGGGGCCCCAGCATGGGGCTCTGCTCCTCCAGCACCGGAGGGGACACACACCGGGCCCGCGGCGGCGGCACGGCTGAGTCCGGCACTCTGGCGAGGATGCCGGTGGCTTAGGACAGGCTTCCCGTTTTCCGGCCCTTGGCACCGCCTGCCTGCCCTCCGGCAGCCCCGTCCCCCGCATCTCGGCCCAGTTCTCCCCAGGGCCGGGCATGGGGGTCTTTCCCCAAATTTCCTACTAGTCGTAGCCTCCCGCCGGCGCGGACGCTCTCCGCTCTCCGCGCACGCCGCGGCGCTTGGCCGGGACCTCCTCCCAGCTGGGAGGTAGCGGGGCGTAAGGCCGAGCAGGTGGAGAGAGAAGGGGGAAAACCCTCATCGCTTCTTCGAGAAAATGAAAGTTCCAATCCGCCAGCACGGTATAAATCTGTCGGATAGGAACAATATTAACTTGCACGCTCAACTTTCCTTCACCCTGATGTATGAACCTCCCGGTTTAAAAGATTACAGTAATCACGGGAGGAGAGTGTAAATCGAATCTGATAGCAATAACTTTTGGGGAAGGTCAGGCTCAAGTGAAATGTTACCAAGCAACAGGCATTTTGTTTGCAAAATACAATCAAAGTGTATTGATGAGAAATTCTTCCTTGCCAGCCAGTCAGCACTTTCTGGTAAGAGCGAGAAACAAACAAACAAACAACAAAACATAACGGAGATCTCCATAAATCAAGGCTCTCGGCGCTGTGCCTGCCCGCGTCCCCGCCCGCGGTGAGGCCGGGCTGGGGGCACCGGGGTACCCCGGGACCACCGGGGAGCCTGTCTGATTACACAGACCTCACCCCCGTGGTCCCCGGTCCCTGATTGTCACAGACGGTTTTTTCCGCCGCTTTTTATGAACATGAGAATGCATGAGAGCAAAGTGGAAAACAGTCCCCTTAGAGGTTCCTCTTGTCACCTTCCACCAGACAGTTTAACCACACGACTTGCTTACTTCCAATTATCCTGCGTGCTCTGAGCCACAGCGTTCTCTTTCCTCTCCTTCCATTAACTGTATTAAAATCACCGTAAAAACAGAGGATAAACCTCCTGTCCACATGGTTTCTAAAACACACGCACACAACCCCTTCCTCCCCGAGGACGTTATTCTCGTGAAGTTTTTTCACTGCCGAAGGGATATTTCCCGATATACGGTAAAATCAGATCCGTTTGCTTTTATTCCTGCTACAATCAACCATTTCGGTGGGACAGTTGCGAGGTTCAGAAACTACCCTTGTTGCATGTGCCTCTGCTAACCTGGAATGATTCCTCCTCCTGATACCGTGCTCATGAAATTTCCTTGCCCACACGAGTGCATGATACATTTCTCTTAGTAGTAGTTACCAAGACTTGTAAACAACATAATGTTTACATATAATAATATGTATGTATGTAATATAATGTTTACATAATGTATACATTATCCGTCGGCTGATACTTTCAGAGCCAGCTTCTTAATGTAGTGCAGCATTGTTGATTTGAGAACAGTGATTAATGTCCTACAGAGTATTTAGATCTTCGAATATAGGAAAGAAAGTCTGAAGTGAAAGTAATTAAAATCAAAACCAAAACAAAACCCCAACAACCCAAATCAAGCTAACACACACCCCACTTTTCCAAATAGACAGCAAAAGTAAAAAAAAATCAAACCCAAAGCAAACAAAAAAGCCCCACCAAAACCGTTGCCTTAGCTTTATGTGCAGTTATGCTAGTTCTGGTATCAGTCTTTCGTAATAATGCGACTAAGGAAAACAGCAGGTACTTTTGAGATGCAAGAAAATCTGTGTTGCAAAAAGAGCTGTCCTAACAATCAAAGAACAAGCTGTTTTAATGTGGACTCAGCAGTGGGAATATCGAAGAAGCAAATTTGGTTCCAAAATATTAGACCAAGTTTTCCAGACAAGTTATTAACTTGACAACAGCTTTTCCCTCTCACCTATTTCACTTTAATTTGGCCCCTTTACACCATTTGACCCGTTATTATTAATGTATAGATAGTCAAGAAGAATTGGGGTAAATATTGTGCCAAAATCGTATGAGCTTTATTTATTAATTTGTATTTTACTGTAAATGTATGTACAGTTCTGCCACTGTTCTGTTTCATGCGTACCTGTATTTGCATTGCATCTCTGATCTGGGTTGGTATCTGTCTCTGTATGCATATTATTTAGTGAATATTCCCCTTCTTTTATACCAATAGGAAAATAATTTCCTTAATTTCCCCAGGAATTACAAACTGGATACTGAAATGCAGGCAATTTGAAATAGAAGGTGTTGGGAGGGAAAAAACCCCAGCACACACACACACCCCAACCCTCCAACAAAAAACAAAACCAAAAAACCCAGCCCCAGAGACACACAAAGGAACAACCCTCCCAAAACCAAAAACCCACAGAAAGATAAAACAAACACCCTCCCACCAGAAAGAAAAGAAAAGTAAAGGAAAAGAAAAGAAGAGAAAAAGAAAAGAAAAGAAAAGAAAAGAAAAGAAAAGAAAAGAAAAGAAAAGAAAAGAAAAGAAAAGAAAAGAAAAGAAAAGAAAAGAAAAGAAAAGAAAAGAAAAGAAGAGAAAAGAAAAGAAAAGAAGAGAAGAGAAGAGAAAAGAAAAGAAAAGAAAAGAAAAGAAAAGAAAAGAAAAGAAAAGAAAAGAAAAGAAAAGAAAAGAAGCAACCAAACAACACCCCCACCAGAAATACCGCAAAAAACCTCAGAGCTCACACAGAACAAATTATAACACCCAAACTCTCACAAACATAAAAAATGTCTGAGGACGAGACTTCTTTCTTGAAGCCTAGAACATCCTCGTGTGAAACTTACGAATTATGAAAAGAAAAAAAGCTTTGGTGAAGAGCAGTGGGCTGTACGTTCTAAATACAAAATTATTTTTGTGCCTGAACATACAAACATTAGCAATGAATACATGCATGTAATATTCCTACAATTCCGTGTCCACACAGGGACATTTACAATGTATCTTCACAAATGTTTGTTTATTTGACAATGGTTATTTTACATCTTCACAAATTTTTTGTTTCTTTGACGATGGCTGTTTTGTACTAATTTTATGAGAACGAAAATCCCGGTCGCGGCGTTTCCCATGAAGAGTTGGGGACAGTCCCCGGAGCACGCCTGGAGCGCTCAGCGTAGCGGGCAGGGGGTGTTTGAAGCAGTTTAAACAAGCCTGACGGAGAGGGAAGCCCCGGGCCCGGCCGGGTGGGCGGCCAGCTGCCGTGCGGCAAGCTCGGGCCCCGGGGTGTCACCCGCGCACCGCCCCGGCCCGGGCACGGAGCCGCCTGACACCGGCAGCCAGAAACACAGAGGGAACCGGCAGCTCTCAAAAACACAGAGGGAAAAATACAGCAGCCTCCTACAGCCTCAGTGGTAGCCAGCAGAGAGTAATTCTCCATATGTTGATAGCACCACTTCGATTTAAAATCACCGAAATCTCGTTTTCCGCGTCTGCCCCTGCGAATGTAACAGCCCAGTGAGATGCGTCAGTATGACCCGTGCTGTGTGAGGAGACTGCTCCTGTGCAAAAGCTAAGAGCCAGCATTTGTGCGGTCTCCTGATGATAAAGATGCAAAATTTAGTGGGATGAGTTTTCAGAATTTGATGAAAAATTTTTGGGCAAGCCTCATAAGGATGTTTTTAAGGGTACAGAAAATTAGGCAACTCTGAAATATCGTGAAAATAACATTTTGCAAGGATCAAGGAATATATTTGAGATACCTTACCTGATCTGAGGGNCTTTTCCCTCTCACCTATTTCACTTTAATTTGGCCCCTTTACACCATTTGACCCGTTATTATTAATGTATAGATAGTCAAGAAGAATTGGGGTAAATATTGTGCCAAAATCGTATGAGCTTTATTTATTAATTTGTATTTTACTGTAAATGTATGTACAGTTCTGCCACTGTTCTGTTTCATGCGTACCTGTATTTGCATTGCATCTCTGATCTGGGTTGGTATCTGTCTCTGTATGCATATTATTTAGTGAATATTCCCCTTCTTTTATACCAATAGGAAAATAATTTCCTTAATTTCCCCAGGAATTACAAACTGGATACTGAAATGCAGGCAATTTGAAATAGAAGGTGTTGGGAGGGAAAAAACCCCAGCACACACACACACCCCAACCCTCCAACAAAAAACAAAACCAAAAAACCCAGCCCCAGAGACACACAAAGGAACAACCCTCCCAAAACCAAAAACCCACAGAAAGATAAAACAAACACCCTCCCACCAGAAAGAAAAGAAAAGTAAAGGAAAAGAAAAGAAGAGAAAAAGAAAAGAAAAGAAAAGAAAAGAAAAGAAAAGAAAAGAAAAGAAAAGAAAAGAAAAGAAAAGAAAAGAAAAGAAAAGAAGCAACCAAACAACACCCCCACCAGAAATACCGCAAAAAACCTCAGAGCTCACACAGAACAAATTATAACACCCAAACTCTCACAAACATAAAAAATGTCTGAGGACGAGACTTCTTTCTTGAAGCCTAGAACATCCTCGTGTGAAACTTACGAATTATGAAAAGAAAAAAAGCTTTGGTGAAGAGCAGTGGGCTGTACGTTCTAAATACAAAATTATTTTTGTGCCTGAACATACAAACATTAGCAATGAATACATGCATGTAATATTCCTACAATTCCGTGTCCACACAGGGACATTTACAATGTATCTTCACAAATGTTTGTTTATTTGACAATGGTTATTTTACATCTTCACAAATTTTTTGTTTCTTTGACGATGGCTGTTTTGTACTAATTTTATGAGAACGAAAATCCCGGTCGCGGCGTTTCCCATGAAGAGTTGGGGACAGTCCCCGGAGCACGCCTGGAGCGCTCAGCGTAGCGGGCAGGGGGTGTTTGAAGCAGTTTAAACAAGCCTGACGGAGAGGGAAGCCCCGGGCCCGGCCGGGTGGGCGGCCAGCTGCCGTGCGGCAAGCTCGGGCCCCGGGGTGTCACCCGCGCACCGCCCCGGCCCGGGCACGGAGCCGCCTGACACCGGCAGCCAGAAACACAGAGGGAACCGGCAGCTCTCAAAAACACAGAGGGAAAAATACAGCAGCCTCCTACAGCCTCAGTGGTAGCCAGCAGAGAGTAATTCTCCATATGTTGATAGCACCACTTCGATTTAAAATCACCGAAATCTCGTTTTCCGCGTCTGCCCCTGCGAATGTAACAGCCCAGTGAGATGCGTCAGTATGACCCGTGCTGTGTGAGGAGACTGCTCCTGTGCAAAAGCTAAGAGCCAGCATTTGTGCGGTCTCCTGATGATAAAGATGCAAAATTTAGTGGGATGAGTTTTCAGAATTTGATGAAAAATTTTTGGGCAAGCCTCATAAGGATGTTTTTAAGGGTACAGAAAATTAGGCAACTCTGAAATATCGTGAAAATAACATTTTGCAAGGATCAAGGAATATATTTGAGATACCTTACCTGATCTGAGGGTGTATGTTTGTTTGTTTGTTTGTTTTTAAAATAAACACGTATTTTCTCCACAGCAGTACATGTTCTCATCCCATAAAGATACACTGTAAACGAATTCTGAAATGTGTTCTCCTTGCTTTCAGTCCATTTGGTAATGTTGGTCACCACAATCCAATTTATTTATGTGAAAATTAGGGCTGTCATCTTCCTTAAACAGCCTCTCTAACACTGTCAAGACAGGGACAAGGTAGCTGGATGTCCCTCCAGGCTGGATCGCCCACTGAGCCTTGAATGTATAAATAGTCCATTCACCAAGGTTTGTAATAAATGCATAGTGGAGGGTTAAAAGGGAAAGGCAGCGTGAGTCTCACGTTTATATCTTAGCACCTCCTCAAAAGGATGCACATGCCAGTTTGCTATCGGCAAGCGATTCCTGCTTTCTGCTTTGGCTGCTAAAGCAAGATTGATGTGCTGAACATATGAGAAAGGGGAAACATACATACCCTTCTCAGTAATATAGAACATGCGGAGTTACTGCTTCCCTGTTTGCACTCAATGGGCAGCATAACCAATGTAAAAACCAGTTCCCAAAACAGGTTATCCTGCTAAAAGGAGTGAGGTCTTTGTAGTGCATCTGTATTCCTCAGCTACATGCTTATCTTCCGCAGCCCAAATAAGCAGCATCCCACATCTCTGTAGCATGGCAAATCGTTTGTGCTAGGTACAGCCATCCTCAGCCTTCCTTTGCCATGCTTGCACTGTCAGGCTGTGCTCTGCCAGGACCTCTTCTTTATTTATAGCTCCCATTGTGGTGACCATAGTTGCTTCTCACTCAGCTCAGGCTTGCTCAGACCCTGACTTCTTTCTCTCTAGTGGATAAATTGCATTAATAGTCTTTTTTTCATGCTGATCTGTTTAATGTTAAACTTGGCCCACTAACTGATGAGAACATGCCCTGCCTGTTCCCGTGGTGAGAGGAAGGCAGGAGATGGTGAGCAGCAAGGCTCAGGTGCTTGCACACCTCTGGTTCCATCTCAGCTGGACAGGTGCAATCATCAGCATGTTTTAGGAACCTTTGCTTGCTCTTACAGTTACTTTACCTATTTGGAGTGTTTGTCAGGGGCTTGGGAAACCAAGCAAATATTTGTGTTGTTTTTTGCAGATAGTCCTTCCCATTTGTGCGTTCAAAAGCACTACCTGTGTGGTTAAAGTAGACTGTCAGCTGCAGCTTGGACAACGATCCTCTCCCCATGCATTGATGTTTCCCAAGAATGTAAACATTGTGCTCAATGAGGAAAGCCAGCGGAAGGCCAGCAGAACTGTGTTCTTGGGAAAAAACAATAAACAATCTCAAGCAAATATATTGATCCTGTTTTGCATAAGGGAGCATCCTTCCCTTCTTCTTGCTGACAATCAGTCTTATTTCAAAGTGTACCGTACTCTGGTCAGGCATTACCAGAGAATTTTGAGTGTCCATCTGGAGACAGCATGGTCAATGGGCTTGTTTTCAGCTCCATACTCAGCTCTCATCCTTTTTAGTTTAGCATACAGAAAGCAAGATACCTGAAACAATTGCCAAGAGACATTGTGAGATCCTCATCCTTTGAATTATTTAAAACCCATCTAAGCAAGGACATGAGCAACCTGCTCTTTGTCTAAGGCTTCTCCCACTTTGAAGAGGATGTTGGACCAAATTGCTTCCAGATGTCTTCTCCAAACCACAGTTTTCTAGAATATGTGCTTGGATGGGACAAGGCGTCAGACATCCTTAAGGTTTTAGAGGAAAAGCTGTGGGAGGAAGTATTTTTATGGGAGGAACCAGTTTCTTCAGAGCCAGAACTGGAATATATTTATTTATTTGAAGACATTTTAAACCTTCAACCCATAGTCATAATGGAGTAGTTCCACCAATGCTGTTGAAGCTGCAGGAGAATTTTCATCTCCTAAGTGCCCTCTTCGGCTCACAGACAGTGAAGTGGTGCTACTGGGGAATTATGATGTGAAAATCTTGCAGTTGGGTGGGGTGTTGCCGCCTTCTAACCAGTGAGAAAGGATGGATATAGCATTTTTGATGCAGCAGAAAAATGATCACAGCTTCTTTGCTTGCACATGGGAGAATGAGACAGAGCATGTCTAGATCAGGTCACACTATCCTTTTGCAGTTTTATTCTCATGGGATGTTGCAAAGATAACTTAATTTTTGCAGGATCTCTGAGAAAAAGCACTTTTCCCCCCTTAGAGTGCTGGTCTGTTCACTTTAAGAAGATGGCATCCTCAAATGTCTGTAAAAGCTTTTGGCCTCAGTTTTCTGTTAACTTCTCTGACTTCTCTTTGCAGACATGAATGAGGAGCGGTTGGGTGATTCAAGTGGAGCAGACAATGCCGAGACCTACAGTGACAAAGATACAGACCAAAGGAGTTCCCCAGAAATGACTAAAGCCAAAAGTTGTTTCAACCCCGAAAGTCCTGAAATTGTTTCAGTGGATGAGGTTGGTTTTGCAGTTCAGAAAAATGGTGGGAGCACAGAGAACCGTCCAGACAGTCCCAAGTACCACCCAGAGCAGAACCATCTCCTGATAGAAGGCCCTTCTGGGACAGTTTCTTTACCATTCAGTTTGAAAGCAAACAGACCCCCACTTGAAGTCTTGAAAAAGATTTTCCCCAACCAAAAGCCAACTGTGCTAGAGTTGATCCTGAAGGGGTGTGGTGGTGACCTGGTGAGTGCTGTAGAGGTTCTCCTGTCCAGTCGATCTTCAGTGCCCAGTGGAGAGAGAACTTCTGCAGAATCAGATGGTCTTGTTTTGCCTTCCAACGGTCATATTTTTGAACACACGCTGAGTACCTATCCTATTTCATCTTCCAAGTGGTCTGTGGGCTCGGCATTTAGGGTTCCTGACACTCTGAGGTTCTCTGCTGATTCCAGTAATGTTGTGCCAAATCCTCTGGCTGTACCTTTGCAGCACCCTTTCCCTCAGCCACCACGCTACCCGCTGATGCTGAGGAACACTTTGGCAAGAAACCAGTCCAGCCCGTTCCTGCCCAATGATGTCACCCTGTGGAACACCATGACACTGCAGCAGCAGTACCAGTTGCGGTCCCAGTATGTCAGTCCTTTCTCTAGCAACTCAGCCAGTGTTTTCCGAAGCTCACCTGTCCTTCCTTCCCGCTCATCGGAAGATCCTAGGATTTCAATTCCTGATGATGGATGTCCAATTGTATCTAAGCAACCAATTTACACAGAAGATGAATATGAGGACAGGTCTGATTCTTCAGACTCAAGAATACTCAACACATCTTCTTAGACTGACATTTGATATGCGACAGCTAAGCGATACTCACAGTGCAGCTGAACTACTGGCCCCTAAGAGGAGGGACATGTACTCTACAAAACTCTTGCAATTGTATTAAAAAGTTGCTTGGTATTGTACTATAGCAATAAAGACGTAACTTATTTAATTTCTTGCACTTCACTGGATAATGCCAAATAGCAATACTCTGGCTTTAGTGCTGAGTGTGTGTTGCAAAGGAAGACTCCACGGCTACCAGTTATGGGACTCTAGAAGACTCATAATGGAAACAGAAGCCCAAGGTCTACTTTGTTCCTTAACTCAGAAAAATGGGGATGTTAAACTAGAATACTTGAATGCTGTTTTATAATTGGGAACTCCTCAGGATGTAAGAAATCAAGCAAACATAGTTCAATTGCAAATGGACTAAAACAAGGACCTTATAATCTTATGCCAGTGATCATCCTTGCAGTGAAAGAAAAGGCAGAAGAAAGAAATACACACATGCAACTAACATGAGCTGCTTCTGTGCTGTTTGAGCTTGGACATTTTTCAGAGAAATATTATTAAGAGTTATTCTTTTCCCATGGCTAGGTTGAAATGTGTAATGTCAGTGTAAAACCAATTACAGCTGTGAATTGCATGAAGTGTATTGTGAAATGAACACCAGATTAAGCATTGTCAGGTTAATGTAGCATGCTAAGGACTCTAGAAAAATAAACTAAGATGATCTTGGTTTATGTCATTTATACTGGGCAAATAACATTCAGAAGATAAAGAGCTGATTAGTTCTCAGCCGGGGTTAAAATGTCCAGCTCCAGCAGCTGCAGTCAGGGGCAACCTCTTTTTCCAAGTCTGGGTTTTGCTCCCCTGACTTGTAACTTGTAACTGAGATTAGGCAAAAGTTGTCATCAGGGAAGCCGAGGTCTCTTGTATTTGTACTGCAGATATTTCCAAGCTCAGCTGAGTAAAGCAGAGCTTGCTGCAATCACAGAAAGCAGAAAACAAAAGGCTCTCCCAATGCTTTGTCTTTTTTTCCTATTCTGTAGAAGTAGAAAAAAAAAAGGAAATAGGATGTAATAGCAGGCATTTCTTTAAAATAATTTTTAGCCAAATGACAACTGCCCTTTTCCCCTAGAAAAGTAATGGTTTGAACAATTTATTGCATGATTGCATGCATTGGTTACACTGCATATCTTATGTGTGTCTGAGTAACATTAGGAATTGCTTCTGATGAGGAATGCCTCTAAGTTTAATGTCCACTTAGAAGTTTGTTAAGCTTTTAGTGTCATTTTTTCAACGGTTCACAAGTGACTACATGTGCTTGACAATTGACTTTTACAATTGCAATTACGAATGCAGATGAAATGACTCTTCCATCTTTCAGGTCTGGGGATTAGTCTCACACCTCAAAAAAAAGGTGAGGCCACTCTGAAGTTGGGCTCTGAAGCAGATGGGCTTTAAAACTGTTATATAATTGTATCAGGCATGTTATCTGGTGTCATTGTTGATATGAATGCCTGTGTTCTCCTTTGGCATTTCATGTTCTGTAAGTCTTGTGCACATGATGAATCTTTCATTTTATAAAGATACTGAATACGCACAAAAAGGAGAATAAAATGGCTTTATTTTCCTTCGGGGATAAATTAACTGAAAGATATTTTATCTTGCATAACTTTCCAACCTGTTCAGAAATTTTATTGGTTATGCTACAGAGCAAAGACATAAAAGCAGGGGAAGGGAGGAAAAAAAATTCTCTTATGGAAATGTAAATGTGCGAGCATCTGGAGTTTTCCTAAATGCAGGGTTTCAGTTGTGTACTGACAGATTTGCCTGCATTCACGTGGCATTTGTAAACAACTTCATCTTACAGCCACCCTGGAGAGAAAAGTGATATGTAAAATAGATCTTGCAAACAGACAGGCAGGTGGTAGTGAAACGCTGTGCTCTGACACATTTCCAGAAATTGTCAAAGGGTGGATAAGAGCAGATAGACACTAGAGCTTCAGTTTTGAGCAGATTTCCTTCCTGCAGAAATCTTAGGCATCCCCTGTACTTTAAATGAAATCTCAGTGGAGGTTTTTTGTTTGTTTTGCTTGTTTGTTTGTGTGCTTGTTTTGCTACAGATGTTGAATCATCGTCAGCAGAAAGACCAAACTGTGATACCTGCAAAACCTCGTACCCTCTATGGTCTGTGGGTTTTCAGAGAATGGAATTTTGGCATCTTGGCATGGGGACACATCTTTCAAAGGAAGATGACCTTTGGCTAACATGGAATGAAGTATTATCACTCTTGTGGTGAAAAATGCAAATTTGACGGTATGATTTTTAAATTCTATCTCTTCTGACAAGTTGTTTTCTGAAAAAAGAAACAATCCTTAAACTAATCCTTGTCTCTTGTGCTATAAAATAACTTTTGACTCAATTGACAAATGCTTTTTTTCTTAAATAAAGCAAATATATCTCTGCTCAAAATAAGAAATGCAAATTTTCATGTTGAACTGTAATTTTTGTTTGACCACACAATACTTTAGTTATCCAGAAGATTAAATTTTTTTCAAAAATACATATTGGCCTGCAGTGATACCTTTGAGAAATTGCTTTGTTCATCCAGTTGTATTGTTCAGGCTGGTACTACAGGCAGATAAAATGTTTAAGGATCTCTTAGCATATTGGCAGGAATCTTTTTCTGCCCACACAATGCTGTGACCTGTTCGTCAGACCTTTGCTGCGCTGGTGGGGGCTGCCCTTCCAATCCCACCCTCCCAGCAAGGGCAACCGCGGGGAGAGGGAGCCCCGTTTCGGCTGGAGCACGCACCTAGTCCGGGCCCGCAGCGGCCACCCAGAGCTGGCGGTGGCCAGCCTGGCTCGGGCGGTGCTGCCCCCGGGGGCGGTGACAGCCGCGCCACCGCAGCGCCCGCGTGGGTGCCGCATCCCGGGATGCCTACGGCTCCGCGGCCCGGCAGCGCCTAAAACTTGCGTTTCCCGGCTCCATCTTGTGGCAAACAAGGGTATCTCTTCGTCGGAGCAAGCGCTTCATGCTGAGGAAGAGAGAACATCGGGATGAGGAGGGTTGAAGCCGGAAGCATTGATGCTCAGAAACACCCGGGGGGGGGGGGGGGGGGGGGGAGGAATTTCAAGCACCGAGAAGGATGCCTTGAGCCTGGTGAGGAGGATCTCAGAGTCCAACGGGTTGATGGGGTTTTCTTTAGGGTTTTTTTTAAAGTCTTTTTTTGGGTACTAATTCAGCTTTTTTTGGGTACTAGTGGCTTTCTCCGAGCAAGAGACCTTCAGCACCGTGCCTTCTGCACAGCTCCTGCACCTGTCTGAGCAGCCCCTCAGGAGCCTCTTTTGGGTGCCCCAGGACTGCTTTTTCTCCTGTCAGAGAGGTGATTTCACTGTCAGCTCTCTGGGAGATGCCACAGGAAGCTCTCTCTGCTCACAGCTCTGCTTGTCCAGGTCTGAGACAAGCAGAGGTGCAGTGGGCTCCGCAGAGGCTGGCAGCTGCCCCAGGGGCACACTGACAAAGCCCCAATAGCTGACCTCTAGCTGTGACAAGGTGGTCAAGGCCAGCAATGATGTAAACAATAACAAAAGTAATTTCTCCCTCAAAGGAATGCCATGGAGAGCCCTAGTGTGATGCTCACATTCTCTGGTATCTCTCATACCTGTAGATAAGGGACTAGTCAGAGGAACAGAAGGGGTAAGCACAGCACAATGGGGATGTCCTGCACCAAACTATCCCTTGCCTTGTCCTTGCTGGTGTTGTGCTGCTTTCCTGGGGGTCCCCAGCGTGTCCTCCTTGTGGGTCTGAAGGGCCACCTCTACAATATTTGTTGTGTGCTTGGTGAACAGGCTCACCTCACATTTGTGCTGACATCTTTGAGAAATGACTTTGATTCTCTCAGTATACTGTTTCAGTGATTCATTCTTTATGTGCATTTACTCAGCAGACGTGAGGGGAGAAATAAGATTTATGCTAAATTTATATGTTAATTTTAATATTGAAGCTATCCTGTATTTGAAGAATAAGATCAATTCTTCAATTTCATTTCTTACGTGATATTGCATATTGTCATTACTGGAAAATAAAATTATTTCTGAATGCATACTATCTAAACTTCAATTTTAGTGGACATTTAACTTTGACACATCATTCTTCTTCCTTCCCTATAAAAACTAACTTAATACAGTATTTAACATTCTTACACTAGTCTGCCACTGGAAGATAACAAAGACAAGACTTTTTACCCTAAATGATGTTCCGTTAATGTGCTCCCTGCAACATTTCTGCACTGTCACAGATTGCATGCATGACTCAGTGTTGCATGCATGCTACAATAGGGATCTTGGTTAATGGTCGTGTTCCTCACTAGAGATTAATTTCACTAATTTCCACAATTAGCAGCAGTGCTTGAGAGCCATAGCCACAGCTATTCACTGAACATGCCTGTACACAGGCCAAATCCTGACCTTAAGTGGAGAATCCAAGCCTTAGATCACTACCAGCAAGCAGATCATGTAGGGGATAGATACAGATGATCACACGTACAGAAAGATTTGGCCTCTGCAGAGGGAGATGTACTTTAAAGAGGCCAGCTGCCAGAGACCATGCTCTCCTGAAGCTGCAACAGAAAGAAAATATTTGCAACACCTTAGGAGTGTGGTTTGCTACTTCATTTCTTTTTGAGCTGTGCAGGAGATTAAGCTGAGAGATAGATAGAAAGGAGGAATCTTTGCAAGGTTACATCCTTGCTCTGTCCTACACCCTGAAGAAGAATTTTCCCTCCCTATGAGATAAAGACAACTTCTACAAGGATTTAATTGTTTTTGTCTGAAAATTCGCAAAGAGTTTAAGTTCTCTAAATAAGAGAGTAGAATATAGTGTTTACCAGATCATGTATGGTAAGATTTTCTTTCTGATTCTTTCTCTGTGAGAGAGAGTCTACAGCTTTTCTATGTCTGGCCTGTGACTGCTGTCAGCAAGACTTCTCCTGAAAACCTCCGGATAATCCTTAGACAGTCCTGAGCAAACAACTGTCACAAATTGGCTAAAAGTTGTGAGACATAAAGTAAACACTGAGTTCTTTCTTCCTCCCTCTTCTGAGCTTATGGACTTTATACATTCCAACTTTCTCCTCTGTAACACCTAGATAAAACCAGAAATCTTGTGACAAAATTGTACTAATTGCCTTTTTTTTTTTCCCTAGAGGCAGTGAATACATGAATCAGCAAAAGTTTGAGGAAAAGTGAGAAAGTGGAATTTGAGACATAATGAAATCTATTCATTCTTCCAGGATTTGTGTGGCCCAGGGAGGTGTGCAGGCTCAGGAGGAGCTGGTCTCCTCCTCCTCTCTCTGGGGAGGGTGAGCACACCCTGGCACTTAGGCCAGCAGTACAATCCCAGCTTGGGGGCTGCAGCCCCTCAGGGGTGGGCACACATCCACAGGAGAAAGGCAGCCTGAAGTGAGTAGTGTGGCAGCAGCATGACTGTGAAGGTGCTTGTGGTAACTGATAGAAGCTGTCCTGCTTTGTTGCATGCAGCAAAGCTCAAACCTAGTTTTGGAAACATCTTTCTTTAGAGCCTAGTCCCTCTGCACATTGCTGACATTCCTTCTTGCCACAGTGAGTATAAACTGGGAAAAGTGAGAGATAAAATTCACCACACACAGAAAAACATAAAGGAGACATTGAAATACTCCGAAATACTTCTGTGCTACTTGTCAAATCTAGAATTTTTTATCACTTTGTCACTTATAAGAGCTAAATGACTCATGTGACAAGGGATGCAGGCCATTTTACGGGAGGGAGATTTGTGGTGAAAATTTAAGTTTCTCTGCCTCTGCATATTAATATCTTGACTCACTAGGAACAGGTTCCTGAAGGGTGCTGCCAGCTGTTCACATTGCACAGCTAGCAACCTTCCTGGGAACCAAAATCTGTTGATTCTCACCTTGACCGTGACCTTTTCTCTAGTAAAGTAAGGATAATGCTTAATGTCTGGTATGGCTACATATTCTATGTGTCAAAAACCAACACACTCTCAAAAGAAACACTCCGAAACTACAGAAAATTATTCTACATGGCTGCATCCTTACTCCAAACCTTCTGCAGGAGACTTCAGGAGACTTCACAGATTTAACTCAACTCACAGCCCAGTTATTACATTTTAGACCATGTGACTTAGTCACTAGTAGAGTTATGGTCAGCTATGTGTAAGTTATAAGTTTTCTTCCTGCTCTTTCTCCTGTAATTTCTTATTTTCTGATGATCTGCAGAGATATAAACAAAAGGAACATTTGGTCACATGTATTTTTCTTCTTTTATATCCATTGTCAAATAATTAATTTTCAGGAAAATGATGATATGAAAGAGAATTTAATTTATTTTTAATTTTTCTCAAAAATTTTGCAAAGGAAAAGTGATAAGTTTTCTAAGGCTCCAAAGGGAAGAGACCATCAGTTAGACTTACCCACACATATCTCCTTCAGCTGTTCTCACCTATGCTGGTGAACACAGTACAGGCAAAAATCGCTACAGCCCTTGCAAACAAGTGGGAATTAATTGGGCTGGATTTGAGGTTGCTTTGCAGAACTTTGAAACACATGAGAAGGGAGGGAGGGGAGGGGAGGGAAGGAAAGGAAAGGACAATTTCTGACCTTCAATGGCTTCTGGGGAGTGGGTCTTTCCCAGGCCCAAGCCTGAGCTATCAGAGTTTATGCCCACATTGCTGTTGCCTTGAAAAGGGAACAGAGTGATCTATACCAGAGCTAGGGGATGGAAGAAGCTGGTCTCCCTGTGCTGGGCTCAAGCCTCCCTCCTCTCCCAGAAAGTTCACTGCATGAGATTTTAGCAGACTTGCACGGTGTATGTATATGAATAGCTGCGACTAATTCCCAGGCTTATTTCCTGACATAGAAAAACTCAAACAAACGTCCTGCTCGTTGAATTATTGTTTGGCATTCATATATTTCCTGATTTGGTAATCATATAATTTTTTTCTGCTGTTGTCTTGTTCTAGCAATAGGAGAAGTAACTGTGATAGTAGGTGTGGTGAGGGTAATACAATCACCACCATCCTGCTCATAGTAGCTCTTCTCTGACCCTTTAGCTCCTTTGCAGCACCATTCCTCCAGTGTTTTTGCACATTTTCTGAGGCCTGAAAATGCAGGTCAGCTAGTTACTATGACCTGATTTTAATTCATCTGCAGTGGATTAAAATTGCTGCCTAAAAGAACTCAAATAGATTTTTTTATTTCACCACTACCCTAAATAATCACTGGTGATGGAGAACTGGTGACTGCAGTCATTAAGCCCACAGTTTCCCTCTCCTCCTTAAACTGGGAAAGTACAAGTTCAGGCAAAAACGTGAACTGTGTGTACAAGATATTTGAGAGTTCCTCGGGAAATAGGTTATATTTTACCCTTCCAGATGTCTAGAATTGCAACTGTGTTTGAATTCATCCCTGAACTGAGATTAGAGGAGGAAAAAGTTGGTTGAAATGACTGTAACATTTATTACTCAGACCATGTAACATATGTTATTAAAACAAATACCTAAAGTAAATGCTGTCTTGCACTACGTGACCTACACATCAAAAGTAGTGCCTTGCCTTCACATAAAATAAGGCTGTCTGGCTGTATTTCAGCCAAATACCGGGCGGATTTGTACGGGCTGAGGAGCGGTAACTAGTTTGAGACGGGAAGAGAAGAGAGCAGGGCTCCGGACGCGCCCTCCTGCCTCTAGCCGATGGCCCCACCTAGTGACAGCGCGGGCACAGCGCGGGCACAGCGCGGGCACAGCGCGGAGCTGGCCGGCAGCCCCGGCGGGCGCACCCCGGCGCGGCTGCTGCGCCACCTTAGGCCGGGTGACTCTGCGGCCGGGTGACTCTGTGCTGGGCGAGGCTGTGGCCGGATGATGTTACAATGAAGAGGGATGGCTCTGTCCCTCCCTAACTCTGCGTGGCTCTGGCAGCTTGGCCAGGACTCGGTTTGCCGTCTGCTTTGGGGGTCAGCTCAGTGTGGCGAGGAGCGGGTGGCAGGGTGGGTGTCACCGGGACTCCTGCACCTCGGACCTACTTTTTCAAACCTGGGGACAAGAGGCAGGCACCACGGCAGGCATCAGCTTCGCTGCAGCCTCTGCCTGCTGCCGGGCGGCATGGAGCTCCCAGGGTGTAGTGGGAGAGCCAGCAAGTTCCCATATGCCTTGCATGTGCATGCATGCACACAAACAGCTTCTCTCTGAAGTCCTCTCTCACAAAAAGCCAAAGACGTCAAAGGTATTTCTATTATCCTATTTGACTGTGGAAGTGGGACCAACAAATGAGGAAGGAGTGCTTCAGGAAACCTGTTGTGGTTTAATCCCAACAGTCAATTAAGTAGCATGCAGGCACTTTCCCAGCCACCAGACCCCAGATAGGAAGGAGAACTGGACAAAGAAGGGAACACTAAGTATTGAGATAAGATCAATTTAAAAAATGCTAAGTTCTAAACTAAAGTAAACCAAAATACTATCACTGCTACAATGATGGTAAAAACGGTAAGTAACACTTGCAATGGAAACAACAGGGAGAGAAAGGAATAAAACCGAAGAGAAAAAGTAATGCGTGGTACAGTTGCTCAGCACCCACTGACCAATACCTAACCTGTCCCCCAGCAGTGATCAAGTCCTCTTGGACAACTACCCCCCGATTTATGTACTGAACATGAAGTTGTTCTGTGGTACGGAATATCCCCTTGACCAGTCTGGGTCACCTGTCCCAGCTACGCTCCCTCCCATATTCTCATGTGCCTGCTCACTGGCAGAGCATAGGAATCTGAAAACGCCCTCACTTAACACTCAGCACTCCTCAGCAATGACTGAAACACCAGCATGTTACCATTATTCTCCTACTAAATCCAAACCGGAGCACTATACCAGCTACTGAGAAGAAAATTCACTCTATCCCAGCTGAAACTAGGACAAAGCCATACGACAAACCTTTGGTTTGTCTAGTGTATCAGTGTTTCAAGGTATTTAATACTGCCTTTCTCCTTTATCATTCTAGAGACTTATTCCTTTCCTCACTCTGTAACCAAAAATTTACATTTTTCTTGCTACTGGGCAGTTAAACAGTATCAGTGGGATAAAGCTAATTAGTGTCTGGTCAGCCCAGAGATGTCTGGCAATGTCAGTATATATGTGGATGATGTGTATCCCCTTTCAGCTGAGATTGTCTGTCCTGGACGGCTGCTAGCTGCTTTTTGATATGAAGATGTAAACCAGTTACCTTTGTCTTGGACATCTCAAGCTTCTTTTTTGCTACTTATTATCTTGATCTCCCTTGTTTATAGTCCACACTAAATTATTTCAGTGTGCTGTATCAGAATATGGACTGTAAGTCAGCCTGGAAAGTGGGACTAATGCCAGATGCAGCAGTTTGTTTCATGTTCTCAAATGAAAAACATTTTGTAGTCAAAACAAAGTGCCTCTGGTAATGCCTTCTTGTATCTACTGGAAGTAAGAGTTATCTAGGCTATTTTTCTTCTCATGCCAAACAGTCTCTATCACATTCTGTCTATGACATAGTCCTCCTGATAGGCTTGAATTTCATCCCCTTTACCTGAAAAATATCCTAACTGCCTTGCTATTTGACAATGCTAAGGTCTCGATTCTGAATGAGGGACAGGTCGTGGGGTTTGATTTGCTGTACTTTTAACTGTCTCTGCGTCTGTAATAAATGCAGGAGTTGGCCTGTCAGGAAGCAGAGAGCTGTGAAAACTTCAGGTCACCAGCATTTCTTCTACATCTCTCTCCAGCTGAGCTCTCCACTTCAACAGCACAGGAATTTCCCATTGCCACTACTTTTCCACTAATTCCTATTGTAACTTCAGATGCTGGGTAAAAAAGAAAAAAAAGATCCAGCCACTTCAGTGGCATTCCTGCAATATGGGAAGAATATGCATTGGGATATTTTCCTTGCATTGACGCAATTAATATCACGTACTTTAACAAATCTTTAGTGTTGGGAGACATGGCAGTAATGTCAAGTAGCTTTCACCTTATTTGCTCTGGGTCTCATGCTTTATGCTTAGGAAATGAGCAGTGCACAGACACAATACCTCACTGCCTTTGTAGATCTTTTTGTGTGGATGTTCAGGCCACAAGTGTTTTGTGAGACAGTTTCTGTGGAGAAGCTGGTTGCCTGTCTTCATCGTGCAAAATATTGAGAAGTAGTTAGTTGTGTAAATAGATTTATTTTGTCATTCTCAGTAGAGTCAGCTAGTGCTTTTTTTTTTTTTTGCATAGAGATACCTTGGTCTGTTTTGTTTTGTTTGACTAGGATGTTCATTTTACTTGATGACTGCTTTGCTTTATGTTTGCATCATTCTGAAATATTTGGCTGACCCAGAGACCCATCAAGTGTATATTTAATAAAAAGAAAGCATTTCATTACAGTGAAGGGAGTTCACTATGTAACACTTTTCAATGGTGCACATAAAATGAAGACTAAACCCAGGATAGTCATACCTTGGATGTAGCCTCAAGTGAATTTCCTTATGGACTTCACTGCTGAGTGTGGTGTTTTCCGATTTTCCCATTAACAATAATGTTTTTGGAACACATCCTCTTTCTTGTTCAGTAGTGATATTGAGCTAATGTACAACACAGAGTAAAGTTTATGTTACCAAAATTCATTCCTTGAGATGAGTGTCAGTAGGTTAATATCATTGTATGGATTTTGTGGAGAACTCCCGTGTAGATTGCTTTACCACAAGAATCTCTTCTCAAAATTCTCCTTCACGCTGCCTGAAGTATCTGTGTTCATACAAAACAAATCCTCTTACCTGTGAGTAAAATACTTTCTTCATAAAATGTGGCCTGTTCTCAAACTGTCTTTCCTGTGCCCTGAATTCTGACTCTCTGTGACTTCCCTATAATAAAGTTGTTGCTTTATAAAGCTCAAGGTATACCTCTGAAGGAAAGCGCTGTGTTTATGACTGAGCAGGGTTTACGCTGGTAAAAGTTCTGATTCTTTGTCATGGGCAACTGAAAGTAAAACACTGGAAAATGTAATAAACAGATGTTCTTGCCACAGCCGTTCTGAAGTACTGCAGTATTTATATCCCAGAACTGTCCCTTTCTTCATATGATCAAGGCTTTTGTTTTATTAGAGATGTGCCAAGCCATAAAGCCCATTTCGGTCTCTTTAGCTGTGTCTGTTACCTTTACATGTGAGAAGCAGGAAATGACTACAGAGCACAACATCCTGCAAAGGATTATGATTGGACCTGCCTGCTTGTGTTTTGGCATTGCTCAGAGGCTGCTGTAAAGTTTTAGGATTGCAGTGTGCGGGGTTCGATGCAGAATGCAAGTTATTAAGTTTGCACTCTTAATATTAAAGAGCCGAAGGATCATTTGCCCAACTGCAAGAATGGCTTTGCCTGAGAACAAGCTGTGGAAGGTGATTGTCGCACTCCTGATTTTGATCATTCTCATGTACTAAGAGAGGGCAAAGTTACCTGCAGCACTCACGTGCCTTGTCACATGGTGATCTGGCTTCTCTGTAACAATACCAAATTGGTCATCTATAGCAGCACAACTGACTTGTCCTGGGCACGTTATTTATTGCTCAGATGCTGACGTGGTCTGAGAGCTGAGCAGTAGACAGGCTGAGACGACATACTGTATACTGCAGGATGTGACACAGACCTGAAAAATATCTCTCTAGATGCTGTTGTTTTTTGATTATGTGAATTGTCTCTTAGCTTTGTCAGCAGCACTGCCAACACTCCTTTTATTCATAGAAAAAAAAAATCACAGAAGTCCTCAGAGTATGGTTGCACCAAAAACTTGTCAAAATAATATATTGAATATGTTTTTGCATCCACCAAGATACAGGGTGGCCAACTTTAGCTTTCAAGTTAAAATAACTTTTCTTTTTGACCGCCAATATGGCAAGATCACCAAGACCATGCCAATTTCGCATGGTAATTGTAGATGTGCTGGCCTCACATATTCTAACCAATGGACAATTGAACATAGGAGAAAGTGGCTTTGTCTATAGGTAAAAATATGTGGCAGGAAGACACAAACAAAGCCGATTCATGAGTATGAATATTTAAGTTGTCTCTATCGCATTACACAGACATAACTATAAAATCATGGTCTGTAGAGTGAAAATAGGTCAATGACAATCTGGAAGTGATTTTGACACTACTTTTCTGATTGCAATCATCCACTTGGGTTCACGCTTCTGGGGTTTGCAACACATGCTCTAACACACAAACCAGCTCAACTCATTACAACTACAATTACTACTGCTTGATGGCTTGACTGCAGAAGTCATTGGTTTCTAGTCACTGTCAGCCATGCTGAAAGACCAATGAGAAATATCAGGGCAGTCTTGGGTCCATTGCTCTACCAGAGCCCGCTCTGCTAGTTATTAGTTGCTATCCACTGTAACTGGGATGATGAAGGATAATCCCATGCATACATTCGGAACACAAAGTTATTTTAGGACATTTGCCAAAATCAGCACTACAGAATGGCTGCAAAATTGGTGGCTACTGACTGATTTGCTAGAAAGTGAAGATGATGTCTTTTTTTTTGTTTGTTTTGTTTTGTTTTGTTTTTGTTTATGTTGCCATACTTGCAGATTTCTGTGGTGGAATTTTTAATATTAATAGTAAGAAAATGAATAATAGCCTGCCAGTCCAGGTTTGAGGTGAGGGAGATTGGGATGGGGAATAAAGCTATGTGCAAGGAAGACAGCTGTTCCTGAGTCTCCAGAGGTTGACAGGTAATGAGAAAGAAAGACTGCATGACAAGAGGAGATAAAGCAGCTGTTGTCTTTTATAGGTACCAGCGCTTCTTTGGAAGAATTATGTTGGACAAGTGACCTTCTCCCTACTGAAGAATAGGAAACTTCACAGGATTTTTCCAGTGAGGCACAACATGAGGGATCAGAGCTGAGGGTTTTATGTTATTTGGTGCATGGAAGGATCATTTTCTTGGATTTGGCTATGGAAAAATTGTATTCAGCATCTCTTGCTACCATTTCTCCTTGGCTCTTTGAGAAGGTCGGAGGCTCTTTTGGAATTTTGTCCCCTCCATGCTGATTTGCACCTCCAGGATGCCGAGAGGAAATTTCTCTTGCTAGCTGATATGTTGATATGGTAGCATTTCTTGGGGAGAAAGGGCTGTCACAGCCAGGGGAAGGCAACAGCCCTGTCTACTGCTCTGATTTCTCTTCTGCAGAGCAATTGCACTAAGAGATGTGTCTTACACACCTCTCACCAAACTCCCAGCTCTTTTCTCCATGGCTTACCTTCTCTACCAGATAAGCCATGGAAACAAAACGTCTGCTTGTGTTTCTCCATTTGTCGCTCCCTCAGGAGATGCTTCAGAGAAAGTTTTGATGTGGGATTTCTGGGGTGACCCTGGACAGGGCTGGTGCATCGTCCTGCAGAACCTGAATCTTGGGCGGGTGTTCCCCACAGCCCCTATCAGGAATGAATTAGAGTGTTTCATTCTTGTAAGTGATACTTTTTAAAGTAAACATCCCTGGGTTCCTGTGATGTGTAACTAATGGAGTGCTAAACTCTCAGGGCTGGTTTAAGACTCAGAAAATACACGTGTTGCCAATCCATCATGTTCCTAATACTAATTAACATAGCAGGGACACAATAAAGCCCCAGAACCTGCACACATTACCCAGCTCACATTACCACTCTATAACAGTCCCTCTATTGACCTAACAAAAGTACACATTGGAAAAATGAGACGCGGTCTTTTCTGACTCAGCTAGACCTATTAAGCCAAAGAAGAGAGCTGAGGACCCTCATTTATTATTGTCCATTATTATTCTGGTATATCATGGAACAGAGTTCTCAAATAGTGTACAATGAGTTTTCTACCTTTGGTAGTATCTGTGTATGTTACCTGCTGCTAGGCAGGCAGCCCTTACACAGGCAAAGCAGCCACTGACTTGGAGTGATGTCTGCCTGTTGGGGGGCACATTCTGCTCCCACACAAATGAGAAGACCTTACTTGTTAATTTGCATCCATGCTTTTTGCAGTTGAGTTGCAGTGAAACTCTTATTGCTTGTAAACCTTTAGTAATATGATTGTCCCAGGCTTAAAGTAGCTCCTCAGCAGAAAAGGCTGAAAGAAGAATAGTAACAATTTAATTAAAATTCATTCTTGGCTATATGAACATTTATTTTTAGGTTCTAGGAATATTTTTCTTGTGCTGAAAGACAGTGACATCCCTACAATTCCCTGCAATATGCTCCTTTTAATGAATTGTAATTCCACTGATTTTAAGAGATGCATGATGTATAACCAAAGATAATCTGGAAGGAATTTGGACAGCAAGAGATTATCACATTTATGTAGCAGTTATCCCTAAGCTGATGCAGTCTGGCTTTGTGGAAGCTGTGGGCAAAACGCCATTTACTTCCACAATTTCATGGTTGGGATTTTATGGTTCTTCTCTCTGAACTCAGTAGAGTTCACTCACTAGCACTTGAAGCTTAGGTGTATCTCCTGCTGTTGCACATCATTTGGCGTGATGATTATAGATAGCATTGGCTTGATCATTATGGCATGAAAATCTGGTGTGGTGTTGGGGTGATGCCAAGTTTTGCAGGTAGGTACACTACAACAAATAACTTGGGCCTTGGGCCTCATGTGTTCTTAGTTCTTGGTAAAATTTTAGATTATTAATTTTTTTCCAGAACTAGTTATTTGTGAGTATCTTGCTATCATAAATGTATTTGAAAGAGTTTTCTCACCACTATTTAGAAGAGGGAGCTAGTAAATTATAGCTATAGATCCTCCCCATTCAGGTTTTTAGTATGTGGTTAAACCAGACGTGTTCAACTGGATGGACAGTCCATCTGACAGGCTAGTGTTTCTGGGCTGCAGACTGCTACAGGGAGGAAATTGTCCCCTACAGGCTAGGAAAGTGTCCCTAAAGAAAATACCCCTTGGGTGGAAGTCACAGAGACGGAGATGTGCAGAACAAAGACAGCAAGGCAGTTCAGCCCCAGCTTTGGGGTACAGCAGGTCCTCCCACCTCCTTTATGAGCTCAATAGTCAAAGAAGACCTGGAAAGAAACTCTAGAAGCCTAGGGTTTTGTGGATCACACTGCCAGTGAACTGGTCATGCAGTGCAGGCAGAATCTCTGATCAGCATGTTGTCTTCTCTTTCAAGGCAAAATTAATTAAATATGGACCTTACCCAATTTCTCTGGCAGTTGGCACAGGAGATTTTCTGTTGACTTCAGCAGAGCTGGCTAAAGACCTTTACTCCTAGAATTGGTTAATTTTATGCACTGAGTGGTTTGACACTTTGCATAGTTGATATGATCTTGGATGTCCAGAGACCATGAATTACCTAAGTGTCACAGATATTAAATCATGAAGTAGATGACAGTGTCCTCTCTATGTCATATGATCTTAGTGCACTTTGTGGGACAGTCTCTTTTATTATTGCCAGTAGTCATAAGTGCTGAAAAAATACCATAAGTAAAATAGCATTTTAGAGTACAATGCATCCAATGTTCTTAATATGTGTATACACATCTGCAATATGTTAAACTCAGACACATGCCCATTTAATCTCAAGGATTTCAATGGGGTGTCTGTATGGAATGAAGGGAAAAGTTTGATCCCAGAATACTCAATGACCGCACCTTTCGGGAACACTTTATGCCTTGGATTTTCACCTAGATTTGTGTTTATAATAATAAACACATCATTTATTAAATATATATTTATCATAAATTCCATGCTATTAATGGTCTGTCTACTGTATGTATCATTTCATGTACTGCTTGCCATAAATCTTTGATGATTTCAGGAAACAGTGCATCCAGATATATCTGACATGTGGGCATGTTTTGAGTCACATTGCTAAATGCCTGGTAAGGGTGCTCTCTGTGTAGAGGCATGATCAGGATCTATTCCAAGAATCAAATTAAAGCCTGTCAACAAGCAGGTTCCCTTGTGAGAAGAAATGGGTTTGAAGCAGTTACAGCTCCTGTATTCCTCTTCATGGATATAACTCAGAAAAAGAATGGATACTTCAGTTCAGCTCCTTCTGCCATGGGACAAATTCACAAGGTTAGGAAGAAGTACCTCTGCCTGGTAAGAGTGTGTGCAATACCACTTCTTAGCCACTGCAACCAAGAGTGCACCAGTAGGAGGGCAAGAGAAGCAGCAGAAGAGATTGCCCTAAATGTCCCTTAGCAGGTAGGTGCTGTGTCCAGCTAGAGCACCAGCTTTTCCTCCTGTCTTGGCAATACCACTCCTTCAGAAACTGACAATGGTGTCAGGCCTCCATTTGTATTGACTCTGGGAAGAGTCAGAGTGTTGTGGATAGGTAGAACTTTACAAAAGGAAGGCCTTATAAAATCAGGGCTCACTCCTGTTACTTTGGCTAAGTAGAAAAGGCTGCTGAGAGCGACTCAGCTGAATTAGAGGTAGGAAACCAAGTTATACAACCATTGTGTGTTCACATCGTTGTGTATGGTGGTTGGTTGGATGACGTTTGTTGTGTTTGAAAAGTACGTAACTGATAAAAGGCTAACTGCTTAAAAAGGCCTGGTTTCTGCAATAAAGGAGTTCTCTTTTGCACCTGCCTGGGCACTCTGTGTCACTCTGCTTCCTCACACCAGAGGTCCCAATGATGGCAGCTGAGACAAAGGCTGGAAGGAGTCATATTTATCACCTCTCTAAAATACTTAGTAGGAATGCTGTAGAGGCCAAGAGTGGCATACTGAAAACTTGTGCCAGTCTGTTTTGGGTACTTAAAATACCTCCAACAAAAGGGTTCTATTTACAGAGCCCTAAAAATACACATTTCTATCGCTGTCCTCTGTATGTGTACTGATTCTCTCAGATTCTCCCCTTGCTGTTGCTGAATCTAGCCTGAAATAGCTAAACAGAAGATGTGCACAGGTACTAGCCAAAAAAGAAGAAAATAAAAAATAATTTTTAAAGGGCTCTGATTTTATTTGTATAGTAGCAGCAATCTCTTCTACCTCAAACATCATCTAAAATCTTGTGGGAGGGGACTCTGCACCCATAAATGCTTCCTTTTAATTGTGACAGGAGTCTGAGACACGTCAGCATCATGTTTGCTGTACTGGGAGTACATCTCTTGCTGTTTCCCCAACTGATGTTCGAGAATCACAGGAGTGAGAGTTCTCAGTACCTCCATGCGCCATGTAGACTGAGCTCCTTGGTTGTGGAGTTACAGCACAGGCTTGTCTGATTTTCAGGGTTTGTTCTCATAAGGAGAGATGGTAAAATTCTTGTGAGAGCTTTAGTGGAAATGTCACAGGTGGTGATGTAGCCCAATGTGTTTTCTGTCAATTTTCAGAGAGCCCAATCTTCTTGCATTCACTCCACCACTCTGTGAGTGCTGGGATTCACATCTTCTCTACCACCTCGGCATCTGTATACTCCACAGTGGATCCACATGGAGCCAGAGGCTGATACTTGTATTAGGATGGTACAATAGCACAATCTAAAAATTGTCATACAAACTTTCTTGCTAATTGGAGTGTAATAAGTGTGGCCTAGATACCCACATGGATCATTTGGTCTGAGTCTGGCTGGCTTGCTGGCTTGCTTTGAGTGATATATTGCCAGATTTTGATGCTGTTTTTCATGCTGCCCGCTACCTCCGGTCATCCTAATAATTTCAGTAAGGCTGCTCAGAGACTGCAATGCTACAGTCTGGCTAGTTGCGGTTATATGATGGAATTTTTACTGCTGAGCACAGCATAGCCTACCCAACTTATTTGATTTAGCAGGTTTCTTATTGGTATTTAAAATATTTTGCATACGATTATATTGCATCCTGAAGAAAGAAAAAACAAAACAAAACACTACAAACCAGTTTATTAGTAAGATTTTTGCTGTTCTGATAAAATATAGCAATCAAAAAGACAATTTATGTTTGCAGAGATGTGACCTTTACTTTCCAGGACTGTAAAATAAAACTCTAACCTCCACACTTTCTGCATCTGGTTGACATTTGAATAAAACTGCCAGAGTGCAAACAAATTTCAAGAAAACATCCCCAGCAAACTTTGCATTGACTCTAAAAATATTCTTGGCTATGTTCTTTTTTAAGGCCATATGTTGAAAAAAGAAGAAACCCCGAAACTTCACTAGAATTTATTGCAACAAGAGATTTGCCAAACTTCTTAAGACATTTGGGAAGATTGTAGTGAGGTATATTATTTGCTGACTTGACAATTTGCTGTGCTCACTGCTTGCATAGTGGATTCTTGATATTCATCAGCTGAGAGCTGATCCAACTTTGTATTACATTTTAGCAAGAGACCTGCCAAATGTCTACTGGCCTGTTAAATGCTGGCAAACCAAAGGTCAGCCTTGTTTATGAGCCACAGCAAAGCTGCTACGAATGGCACACAAACACTCCTCGTGCCTTTTTTTTTTTCTCCTCCCTTTTAAAATTCAAAATTTTAGCACATAATTGGATAGGGATGGGTTTGGACTAGTTTTGACTTAAAGCCTGTCTAGGTCTCCCTCATATCTCCTGGCCACGAATCTGGAGGCTGCAGAAGAGGCAGTTCTATTTTACTGAGATGTGTTTCTTCTTGCTCCCACGAATGACCACCAGGACTGTGTGGTCCTGTTTGCAGAGGCCAAGCTGTGCCTCCTTGCTACATCCCCAGTGAGCAGGTGGAGTCTCCAACCACAGAGGGCTAAACTGCCCTTCTTTTGCAGTTTATTCCTCTCCCTTCATGGGAGCTCATCCCTTCAGCTGCCAGGGTGGGAAGGATTGTAAATGGGAAACTCTGCTGCACCCTGTGCTTAATCCAAAGCTGTCTATGTCCATGTGAATCCTTCTGTTGAAGACTCTGGACGGCCTGTCAGACTTTCACTAACTGTGTCAGAAGTGGCAGTTCTGCTCTCTTCACCTGAACTGCTTTTGATACCATTCCACTTTAGTAGGACAGAAGATTACCCTGGTACGATAAGCAAGTCCTCCTATAAAGAGGCTAACCCTTGCCCTCCTTGCCAAAGCAAACATTCTCACAAAGGCAGTGGTATTACTGCCACATTCAACAAAATTTCTTCTTCCATATCATCCTGTAGTGAATACGTTACCTCAACATTTCTTACCTCTTTATAATATGTATTTATTGCATTTATTTAAATGGCATACAGGAATAACAGAAAATCCCTCCTCTGACTCTGTACCTACAAATCTGTTAGGCAGAAATTAAATGGTTATTTAAGACAGAACAAAAAAACCCCAAACCCTGCTAAACTCCAATCCCAAACTGCAAAACTTGCTTATTTAAAAAAGTTCTAAGGTACAATCAGTTCAGAAAGGTCTATGTCATAAATAAAAATCTTACCAAGGTTTATTTTACTGCTAGGGTTTACTTAAATGCCATTTACAAGAGACAGAGGGAGTGTTATATAGGTATATATAAAATCCACATTTTAATGAAAAAAAAACCCGCAAAAGAAATGGCGATTTGTACTGATTAGATAACACGGGAAAAGGTGATGCCCTCGTGGTTTTTCTTCTTCTTCTTTTTTTTTTTTTTTTTTTTAAATCTTTTTCCCTATCTTTCCCCCTCCCCTACTTCCCGCAGTTGAGATCACCCGCGAAATGTCAACATCTCCGCAGCAGCAAATACACGGTGACCCGGGCAGGAGAGCCCCTCCGGTCCGGGCCCGATCCTGGGCTGGACCCGGGCGCGGCCTGCGCAGGCCCGGCGGGAGCCCCGCCCGGGCACCGGGACCCGGAGAGGCCAAGGAAGGGGCCGGCGGGCGGGGCGCGCAGGGCAATTTGTTTCAGATTAAACGGTGACATCTCTGACCTAACAAGCGGCTGGGATCGTCCGCGTTTGTCATTGCAATCTGCCCTCGACGGCGCGGAGAGAGGGCAGGATCAAAGCATTCCTCCGGGGAAATTGCGCCCGGAGTTGCCGTTTGGTTAGCCTGCTCTAACCTCGCTAATAAATTTCCCCGGGGGAAGGGAGGGCTAGGGAGGCCAGGCGCGGCGGACTGCGGCACTTGCACCTGCACCTGCCCGCAGAGCCGTGATGCAAAGCAGGACCGATCGCGCTGGGATCTGGGGCCGCTAGCCTTCGGGCGAGGCGAGTGTGCAGAGCCCCGGGGCTGCTCCTCCGCCCCTCGGGAAACGGCGCTGCTGCCAGAGGCACAGCCCCCACCGCCGCCTGCGAGGCCTGAGAACCGATCCCCGGCGCCCGTCGGGGTCTGGCACACACCGGTCTCACCCCGCCTTGGGCAGCGCGGCTCCCGGGGGACCCCCGCGGCAACGCACGGGGCGGGGGCAGGCAAGGGCGAGGGTGCTCGGCGGAGGCTCTGGCGGAGCCTCGGAGCACCTCAGCAGCCCTGGCCGCGGGTCTTGGCCCTGGCCCCGCAGGCACCAGGGCTGGTGCGACGGCCGGGAGTTGCGCTGCGAACGCTGTGCGGGGCAGGTGAACACACAGCTGCACATCGCCGGCTTCAAAGGCTTCCCTCTCAAGGAAAGGTGGAGATCGGCACCTTTCCCAGCACGGCACGGCCCCGCATCTACCCATGTCAGCCCACAGCGGGCACGGCTGACACCACGGACCAAAGCGGAGGGCGGAGTAGAGGAGGCAGTGCCTTAGATCGCTTTCCGCCTTCTCCCGCGGGTGCGTCCCGCCGGAGGACGGCAGAGACACCTCTTCTTCCAGACAGGAGAGAGAGGAGTGGCTGGAGGGGAGCTCAAAAGCGCTGCGGAACAGAGCGCAAACAACAGGAGCAGAAGAAAGTTATACAAACACGCTTTAAAATCGTGGCTGGGTTTCACAGCTCCCTGTGGATAAAGTAAACAGGAGGCGAATTGTTTTGTAATTTACTCCAGCGGACCGCAGAATCGTACTTTGTAATTTGGTGTCGGTTTACAGACAAAGGCGACTTCTGTTTCCTAACCTAGCAGGTCCTTTGTCATGCTTGTGCCTTTTAAGAGGGACCCCAAGGGGGAAAGTGGAATTCCTTGGGTATTTGCCTTTTAGTCATGCTTGTAAGTCAAACAGTAGCCGGGCTTTCTTTTGAGATCAAAAATACCTGCCGTCGGGGGATGCGCTTCCTTCTCCCCTCTCTCCCGACGGTGCCGCCCGGGGAGGACAAACCTCCCCGGGAACAAACGCTCACTCCTTCCTAGCGGTGCCCGCCGCCGCGGGGCGAAATGAAGCGGTGCCCTGTCCGGGCTGCAGCGGAGCTCGGAGCTCCGGGCGCCAGGTCCCCGCCGGCTCACGCAGCTGCCCGCCTGAGCTGCCCGCCTGCGCCACTCGCCCGGTGGCCTTTGTCCCGAAGGTCTGCAAAAGCAGGGTTTTTCCGTGCCGAACCGGTGGCCGGCAGCTGGTGCGTGTGCTTACCGTGAGTAGATGCCCGTGTTTATTATATACACGAATACTGTCAGTTTAAATACTGTATATTACACACACGCGCTTCTCAGGGAAAGAGCAAAATATTTTCCCTTTTTTAGGAAACTAGTTTCGGCCATATGTTCTGCATATAGCTAGATTTCGATCAGTACACACTGGTGGGAAACTAATGTTCTCCCGCATGCCTTTATTATTTTTCTTCTTGGGAAAAATCCGTTTAAATTCACCAGTATTTTCTCAGCCCGGTGCTGAAAGCGGCCGAGGTGTATTCTGTCAATTTCTGCCTCTTGGGAATTCCTATTTTCACTGGCGGAAGCATGGAGCTCCAGCCTCTCCGTGGCACAGCCTCATGAGGCTTTGTGGGTCACAATCTCGATCGGTCTCTGACTGGGCAGACAACGGACATTACCAACTCCCAAAGTGTCCGTCAGGGAAGGGCGGGAATAAAATTACTTAGGGGAAATAAAGGTTACTTAGGGCAAAAACCTCAGTAGTCGGTGAGGGACCGACCCTGACGTTCCCTTTGAAGTGAGGGAATGCTAGAAAATAGACGAGTATTTTTCCTTGCCTTAATTCCCGAAGGGAAAGGATCCCGCCGCATTTTCGGACTCGGAAAAAAAGACCCTTGCCACGCGTACCTTCCACTAGCGGGTCAAGCAGCGGGAACAACCGCAAACGAAAAACGTGGTGGCTGTTTGAGGCTTTTAAACCCTCGCCCCCGGGCCGCTCCGCGGATAGAGGGACGCCGCTCGCCAGCGGAGCGGTTTCTTAGCTGTCACCATCACGAGCGCCACCGTCTTTTCCCCCCTCCTTTCCTGTCCCACCCCTTTTTGGCCCCAAAATGAACGCTCGCCACCTCATCGCCCNGCGGGCGCTGATACCGCGGCGGGCTCAGCTCGGTGCCAACCCCGGCCCCGGTGCGGCCAGCAGGCACCCACAGCCACGCACTGCACGGCCGCCACGCCACGCCGCCATCCCCCCCGACGGCGCAACGTCCCGGCTGTCGGGGAGTCTTAAGCCCCAGGTGCGGGGATCGGGAGTTCCTTGTCTCCGGCCGGTCTGGGGCAGCGGCCCTTGCGAACTGCGAGGAGCTGAGGGGCTGCGCGCTTCCTGCACCACCTGCCCTTGGTAAGTGCAGTGTGCAGAAGCAAGGGTGGGGAGCTCGTGTGGGAGCAGGTGGCGGTCGGAAGGTGCAGCTTCCGCAGGGAGCTCTAGGAGCTCATACTGCCTTTGGTCGCTGGAGCGGACAGCAGCGGCGATGTGTGAAGTCCAGCTGTCCTCTTCCTGTCTCCCAAGTTTGAACGCAACTGGCAGGAGGGTTCTCGGGATCCTGGAATAAACAGGACCCTGTCAAGACCGGACAGAGTCGTAGAGCTGCAGCGCGGGGCAGCTCTCGCATGCTCCCGCAGGAGAAGCGCTCCTGCCTGCGGCGGGCTGTCACAGTTCCCCACAAGCCGGGGCGAGAGGGAGAGAGGGAGGCGTCCGTCGTGGCTAAACTGGGCCTCACGTGGGTCGTGCACAAGAGATCCGAACTGATGGTGCGGGGAAAGACGGTATCCCAGGCGGGATCTGCCGTGACTTCCCGACTGGGGCGCATCTCGGCGGGGCCGCAGGCGGGCACCTCGGAAGCCGGGCGTGCTCCGGCTGCCGTTCCGCCGCGGGGGCTGGAGGCCTGACCCCTCTCTTGCAGCTGCGCCGCCGAGGAGCCATGGCTGAAGAACGCGCCGGCGCTGACTGGGAGATCGACGTGGAGAGCCTGGAAGGGGAGCCGGACGAGGCACCCGGCGCTCCGCGCAGCAGCACCGGCCCGGAGGAGGAAGAGGAGGAGGAGGAAGGCGAGGAGGCGGCGGCGGCTCCGCGGCGGGGCGAACCGCGGAAACTGAGCCGCACGCCCAAGTGCGCCCGGTGCCGCAACCACGGCGTGGTGTCGTGCCTGAAGGGACACAAGCGATTCTGCCGCTGGCGCGACTGCCAGTGCGCCAACTGCCTGCTGGTGGTGGAGCGGCAGCGCGTCATGGCCGCCCAGGTGGCGCTCCGACGGCAGCAGGCCACCGAGGTGAGGGGGCACGGGACGGGACGGGACGCGGCGGGACGGGACGGGCGGCCCCGGTGTGACGGCGCCATCCGATCGCTCTCTTAGGACAAGAAGGGGCTGACGGGGAAGCAGGCGAGTCTGGAGCGCAAAGCCGTCTACCAGAGGCACGTCCGAACGCCCAGCCTTTTGGCCAAGAGCATCCTGGAAGGTAAGAGGATCCCCTGCCCCTGCACGGCTTCCCTCAGCCCCAGTACCGCTGGCAGGGGGGAGACCTCCCTCTGCCCTAGGAAGACCCGCACCTCCCGTCCGAGGCGTGAAACGCAGCGTCCTTTCCCGAAAACGGCGTTAAAGCGCGTCCCGCTACCAGTGCCGGGCGACGGAGGCTCCTGCCCTTCGAGGCCGGAATCGTTGTGGCAGAATTTCAGTTCCTTGCCCCCTCCGACCAAAATAATAGCTGAAATGCTAGCAATGGTAGTTTGAAATTTGAGAGTTACTGTTACAAGCTGGCAGTCTTTTTATATGGCTACCCAGCAGCGTTTTGCAGTGCCGGGTAATTTATTCAGAGGGCAGTTTATTCGCGGGCATTTTAATCAGCGAATGAATAAATTGATTCATTTTTTCTTTTCATCTGAACACCTAACACAGCAGTACCGTTTGTGACATTATCAATAGTAAGATCTGCAAAATAAGGTGTTTAATTTTTTCACTGTCGAAAATATTAACTGTGGAAGAATGATATTTCAAAGATCGGTATTTTAGTGGAAGGGTGTATTTCTTTTCCCACACCCGTTTGGGATTGTGCACATATTCCTATGTTTGGTTTAATTACTTTCCAAACCATATCCCTATAAATCATTGTACTTCTCAATTCAATTTTTTTTTTCTGAACTAGAAAGCGCTTTTCTTTGTCTGTTCAAACTCAATTAATATTTAGTCCTTTTAGAAACCTCTAATTTACATCTACAGTTCATTTTTTTGAAAACTCTTCTGTATTCTTTCCTCTAATGTCCTTTTCTTTTCTCCTAGTTCTCCTTGGGATTTTCTACCATCTCTAGCAATGTGTACATAGTGAGACATCTTTAGGAATACAAAAGACACCAGCTGTAGATATAGCTATCTTCCTTGGAAAAGGGGAAACGTGTATGAGAGGAATGGGGGTGAAAAACAGGTAAAATCCTGTTCTCCTGACTCATGTAAATGATTCCATTAATTCAATGGAATTACTTGTCTGGGTAGAGCAAACAGGATTGGATCCTATCTGTTTTAAGTTAAGCCAAGTAGCTTGGTAATTGAATGCACTGGACACTGAATTTCTATGTTTTATTGAAATTCTAGTTAATAAGAAATAACATATCTGAATTCATTTCATATGTGTTAAAAGTGAATGATTTTCACTCTCCTTAAGCCTCATGATAGAATACAAGTCTTAATTCACAGTAAGGCTTTGCACTTTTTTTCCCTTCTCCCTCCTTGATCTGTTTGTCTGGAACTGCTTTTTAAAAAACTACTAATCAGCTAGCTTTGATGGATACTAAACAAGTAAAAAAAGCGGAGCTTGCTTACCTGCTCTGAGGAACTGAATGTGCCTGATTGCTAAAACCTCTGTGTCGTGGTGACATCTGTAGGAGCTGATGGTGAATGGGGTCTGTGGCAAGAGCACGGTGCTTGGTGGGTCTGGCTCCTGGAGCAGTTGTACAAGCACGGCTTTAATGCTTTTTTTTCAAGTGGCTTAATTCCTAATGCTGCTTTGTTGTTTCAGGTTACCGTCCTATTCCAGCTGACTCTTACCTGGGAGGGAATTCACCCTTGCCACCTCCTGTAAGTGACAGGATGAGAAAGAGACGGGCTTTTGCTGATAAGGAGTTGGAGAACATCATGCTAGAGAGAGAGTATAAGGAGAGAGATATGATGGAAGCTACACAAGCAGCTGCCCTTTTTCTCCCTAACCGTATGGTGCGTGGAGCTGAATACAATTCATATAAAGCAGCCTTCAATACTACTCAAGTTGATAATCCAAACAAGGAATTTTCCAATTTTTTACCAACCTGCCTTGATCTAACGATGCAGTATTCAGGACCTAGCAACATGGAACTGATTTCTTCAAATGTCAGTGTAGCTACTACCTACAGGCAGTATCCCCTGTCTTCTAGGTTCTTAGTGTGGCCAAAATGTGGCCCCATTAGTGATGCTCTCCTCTACCAGCAGTGCCTGTTAAATGCTACTGCTGTCCAAGCTCTCAAACCTGGGACAGGTTGGGATGCCAAGGTCTCACAAAGTCAGGACTGTCCAAACACTGAGCATGACATTATGCCTCCAAAACTGGAAAATTCATTTTTTCTGACTCACACGCGAGACATTCAGCAGTCACGTAATGAAGTACTGTGCCTTCATCAGGAAGCTCGTGAGAGATCAGCTTTCTCTCCTCCAAAAAGGACTTTCTCCCAAATTTCTGATAAAGGTTCTCTGTCTCCTCAGGAGCAGGCATTAAGCAAGATCAGCAAAAACAGTACCAAACCCCCTCCAGCGCTCAAGTACAGTGCATTTCAGTCACTGTTCCATCAGACATTTCCTGACACTCCAACAGCAGAGTTAAGAATGTCATTTGTGAAGGAGACTTTTGAAGATGCTTCTAAGAAATACAGGGAGTGTGCTGTTAAAGAGAACCAAAAATACAAGTTTACTGTAGACAAGTGTGCAAAAGACTTCTTTGGGGCCAAACAGGTCACAACAAAACTTTCACCAACTGAGCCACTGTCATTTTCAGTTGAATCCATCCTTAAACGACCTTCTTCTGCTGTTACTAATGTCTCTGAATGAATAAACTTTACTTTCAAAGTAGAGAAGCTTTCTAAACTTTGCTTTCTGCAGAATTTTTCCTGCCTACCTTATCTTTTAAAAGATTTTTAAAGAGAAATTTCTGCAGTAAGTGGTAATGCTTTCTTTTATTTCAAAATTATGTACATAAATATGCATGTTTTCTGAAAAATGAATTTAATTTTTTAAAATTGAAACTGCATGTACAGACTGTAAAGTGTTTTTATTTTAAGCAGCCGTTCAAACCATTCAATAAAATGAATTTACTTACAAGCATAGACTGATCTCTCTTGTGTCTCTAGCATCTTGCAGGCAAGTATGCCCTACTTTCAAAATACACTTTCAATTTTATCTGCCGTTATAAACGTACTTACTACTTAAGTTGCTGGGGTAAGCAGTCATTTCTTCTTTGAACCTCCAGTAACTATGAGAAGAGGTAGCAACAGTTCATGTAGACTACTGTGAATTCACAAGATTTTTATTTATGTAAGTGAGGTTTAGATGAGATTCCATATGCCCTTCTTGTTCTAAAGGGGGAGTGCAGGCTAGCACAAAAGGCTGGTCTATTCCACATCTCTCTGTAAAACTTCTATTACTAAAGCAGGAGAGTTACAGATTGGTTTTGAGAGGAATGGCTGTAGTGAGCTTTTGATCAAAACTCAGCATTTTTTGAAGTTCAGTTTTTGAATAAAAAGTCTGCTTTTTAGAATCAGTTTTTACATTTTTTTAAAATGTTCAATTCACTTTACTTAGAATTTCTACCCCCTTGAATACTTCCCTTCTGAGAACATTTTGACCAGCAAGAACCTGAGATTCTTGTTTTTTAGTAATTGAAATGATCTTCAGGCTGTAAAAATGATGCACAGAATCATTACTGCTAATGAGAAATCAAATAATGGTCTCTCAGTTTTTTAATCCCATATCTGTGTGTAGGGGCAGAAAATAAAGATAGAAATAAAGGAGAATGTCCAACAGAAATTATCTGAGGACTGAAATTGCCTCAGGGTTACAGGAAAAAGCATTGCTAGATCTCCTCTTGAGGGAGGTTGAAGCTGTCTGAATTAGTGACTTTGTAAATTTTTCCCTATATGTTGCTGCCAGCACATCTAACTAGTGCTAGCAGGCAATCCCTTAGTTGCTTTCCCTCCTTAACATTTTAATCCTGCACACAGTGCTCATCCAATTGAAAGGAGTTGATATTTGTTCTTAATTTTCGTGATTTTCTAGGGACAATTTCTGTTTGGTATTTGTGAGCAGAATGTAATCTTTTCTAGTTTTATTACACTCCCTGCACCGGTTAAATGCTTATTTTGCCTGTGAATTCCAGATTCTGTAACCAAGTCATCTCTCTAAGTGTTTACTGTTGGGAGTGATGTTGCAGAATACCAGGACCCTTTCTGTGTATGGGAGGAATCATCTGTCCAGAGTGCTTTTTAAAGCCAGTTTCTTAAAGCAACAGACAGATTAGAGAAAACATATTTTATCTTATGTGTAAATTTTTGCATAACACATCTCACAAAGCTCATAAAAATTTTATGTCAGGAATGTAAAAAAAGTTATAATTTAAAAGAATCTGGAACACTGGTTAAGTTTCATTTTTCAAAATAATTCATACCAACATTTTCCTAGTGAAAAGTAGGTTTCAAATACGGTGAGATGGTTTCAATTTTTTTGGAGTCTGTCCTTTATCCAGTTGCCGTTAGAGGGAGTTTTAACTTGCTTGAGCTGAATCTGCTTGTGAATCTGTTTAACAGTCAGACCAAGTTAAGCAACTTTTACCTGTAATAAATGGAGAAATATACTTCAAAATTTATATTTGTTTGCTTTCACCACTGTTTCTTCTTTAGTTTTGTTGAATATTAAATGTTAAAAAGAAGTTTTACTTAAGCAGGACTTCTTTTGTTTTTAAAAATATGATTTGTTTTAGTTTTTGAGCTGCTGGTATAAACTAGGATTACAGATAAAAGAAAGTTCAACAATCTATATACTGAACCAATATCAGATACTGGAATTAGTCCCACGTAAATATTTTTTCTGCCTGACAATGTGTGCATCTAGCGTTGTTTGGTTTTACATCTGAAATATTTTTCCAGGCAATCACTTGTCTTTATTCATCTCCTAATAAAAAAGACCAGAAAACCAAAGCCCTCTGGCAGACTTCTTGACCTTTTAAAGAAAAAATTGAACTGAAAATATTCTAATCCTGAACATACACCAAGGATTTGTATTTATAACTATATATTGATATTTGTATGTACACACGTGTCATGGTTTAACCCTAGCTGGCAAGTATGCACCACATAGCTGCTCACTCTCTCTCCCACCCTCTCCACAGTGGAGAGAAGAATCAGAAAAAAAAAACCTGAAAAACTTGGGTTGAGATAAGAACAGTTTAATAATTGAAACAAATAAAATGTAATAACGGTAAGAACACCAATAACTACTCTGTAATAGTTATAATGTTGCAGCTATGAAAAGAAGGGAGGCAGAAGAATAAAAGTGAAGAGGGACAAGTGATGCACAATGCAATTGCTTACGACCCACTGACCGATACCCAGACCATGCCCCAGCAAAAATCAGCCACTGGGCATGACATTCTGTGCTGTGGAGTGGCCCTTTGGCAACTTGGTGACATTCTGTGCTGTGGAGTGGCCCTTTGCAACTTGGTGACATTCTGTGCTGTGGAGTGGCCCTTTGCAGCTTGGTGACATTCTGTGCTGTGGAGTGGCCCTTTGCAGCTTGGTGACATTCTGTGCTGTGGAGTGGCCCTTTGCAGCTTGGATCAGTCACCCAGACCATGCGCTCTCACAGATTCTGGTGTGTCTGCTCGTTGCTAGAGCATGAGACACTGAAAAGTCCTTGACTTTGGGGAAGAACTACTGAGCAAAAACTGAAACATTGGTGTGTTATCAACATCATTCTCACACTAAAATCAAAACAGAGCACCGTACCAACTACTGAGAAGAAAATTAACTCTATTCCCCCACCCAAACCCAGGACAGCACACCATTATATATAGTATATGTATGTCCCAGATTTTTTACTCAAATCCCACTCATCAGGAGAGGAGTGACATATCTGTTACTATTTGAAAAAACTGACACTAGACTTGGACAAGTTTTTTGCTTTGATAACAAACAAGTGCCACTGGAGTCAGCATTTGTTACAGTCACTTGTTCATGTCTTGCTACAGTTCCCTTACATCACCCTTACTTAGTTTGCTTACTTAGTTTCCTTTTCTTTCATAGACCTTGGGCCCTATTTCTCATTCATCTTGAAAGCTTGTTGCATCTCTAAGTTTTTTTTTTCCTTTCCTTTATTGAAAGTGTGTAAAAAGTCCATTACTCATGGGGAGGTCGATTAGTTGCTTGAGAAATATAGCATATACTTTGATAGCATATGATTTTCCTCACACAGTTTTACAGTGGTTGTATAGCACTCTTTAAGCCATAAGCTTCACTAGAGCAGAAATAGCCAAGTGTCTGCATCTGCTGGTGCAGCTGTGCAAACTCATGGAAAAGAGGAGAAGGCATTGCTCGGAAATTGTCTGGTGCTTACTGCAAGCCACTGTCTTGCTGGAAGTAAGTCAGCTGGTAAAATATCTTACGGTCCCCTACACTCTCTGCTTCTTCAATACAATTTCTGTGGCATTTTCGGGTGTGTGGATGCCTGTATCTCCTGTACAGTGCAACTGGTTTGAGTACAAGATTCACATTTGTGCTGTAGTTACGGGTGTCAGGTTGCATTTCTCTTGTTACTCCCTTCTGGCTTCTACTTCACAGCTTTTTTGGTGTGACGGAAGAACATGCCTCTTGGGAAGTTCAACTTTTGGGGTTTGGACAGGAGGCCAAGAACCTCTGCTGGCTGTGGAGCACAAAACAGCTGTGGAAAGTAGAATGAAGAACAATTATTCACTAGGTCTGCAAAATAGCATGCCTGGGAGATTGCATAATCAGAGAAAACCAACTACTTGTTGGAAGTATGGGCCCTCTATATGCATGGAGATGAAAATTTTAATAGGTGCATAGAGGTGTATAAATATATGCAACTAGAGGAATTCAGAATTAATACCACCCCAGGTAGTACCTGGCTTATTGCCTGGCCTTACTCCCACGGCCCAAGGGAAAGCTGCCTCTTTCTGCCCTGGCATATTTTGTATAAGAGCAATCCTTGAACGTACTCATGACTCCAAATTTCTGAAGTGACTCCTGGAAGTGGGTGGCAGTACCCTTCATTAGCAAGGAAAGCACTTAGCCTCAGCGTTGGTGGTGCAGATGCTAGGCTGCCCTGGGGAGGTAAAGGCAAAGCAACAGCTTTCTGTAGTGCTTGGGCAGGAGTGGGTTCCCTGGGAGAAGAGGTAGGTTATTGACAGCTGCTGCAGTGACAGTGCTTGTCCCTCATGAAGACTGAGCACAGGAAAATTGCCATAGGAGCTGTGGAACATAGGGGGAGAGTCCCTGCTCAGCTGGGTGGGTTGCTAGCTTTCTCTTTGGTATTGGCTTTTCAGAGGTGACTGCACAAGCAGTCTGATATCTTAACAAAGTCTGTCTTAAAATTGTGCATTGTTTTAGATGTCTCTGAAGCTGCAAGTTGAGATGCTGGGCTTGAGGAAGATACAGGCAAGATGACTGGAATAACCAGACACAAGTCACTCAGCTGGTGTCAAGACTCAAAAACTTGTGAAATCATCAGCTGGAATGTCTTTTCATTCTGGCCTGAGAATAAGATAGCCCTGTGCTGTCTGCTTGTCCTTCTGCTATGACAAAGACGTCTCCAAATTTTGCAGTCTGAGCCCCTTATCTCCTTGTGGTCACAAAAGCAAGTCACTTTTTGGCCGACTGTGAAGAAACAAGTCTTGGTATAGTCAACATCTCTGGAGCTTGAACATTAACCAGATCCCAGTTGTTTTTGTTGTGGAATCAGAGAATTTGACACTGGCTCAATTTCTTTATTTTAGGTACAAAACAGGGAGGTATGTTCTCATTTTAATTTGACAGCTTGTTTGCATGGATGGCCAAGCCTTTCAGTTTCTGTACCAAACACTTTCCATTCAGCTGACCTTGATGTGAAAGCTGGCACCAGGAGCCATTGCCCATGAGGTATGAGATTTCTACTGTGCCACTGAATTTCTCCTCTGAATTTCTGCTAGTTGAACAGAATAAAATACACATAATGCCTTCTTTAACTCAGATACTAGTGGTCAGCTGTTTTCTGTTTGCTTGCATTGAAACCTGGACAAACCTGGTCTTACGCAAGAGTGGCTGTGGGGAAGCATGTGGAAACCAGAGGAATGTCACTGTGACCGGAAGGACAAGAGCCACTCGGTGTTTCACGGCAGGAAGCATCCTTCTTAATAAACAAAACCTTCACAGTGACCAACAGAAAAAAAAAGAGTGGTTCAGTTATGTTGAAATATGATGTTGGAAGAATTGAAAGAATGAAAAATTACATTGGAAAAGGGCCCTTCTCCCATTTTTATAAATACTGATTTCCACTTAAGGAAAAGCAACAAACTGCATAGGTAAACCTACAAATATATACACCAACAGGAGCCCAGTAAGGTATGCACTTATCCATGAAAGATGGATAGAAATAATTTTAGAAGAGATGCAAAGGTTTTAGGCATGCTGACAGCCTCTGCATCTATACCCTACTGCATTTAGTCAAACTGGGTTTAAACTAGTAACTGGTTTTTTTACTCATTCTTTGTCAGTTTAGCTGAACAGGAAATAGGTTCATGGAACTACTACTACCATGTGTAATATAGTCTCTGTCTCAAGAGCTAATAGTGGCACCCATTACCCTCTTCCTGATTTTCATGTACCCACAGAACCTCCTCCATGAGGTGGCCATGGCCAGTCTGCACTTTTTAGAGTCAGCCAGAAGACAAGGGTAAACTGTTCACCTTCAGAGATGGCTTGCTACTGGGTTGTGAAAATCACACTGGAGTTTGTCTTCTATGGGAAGATGCTGTAAGTAGTCACAGAATCATTGGAACATAGATTTAGAAAGACCAGAAGTATGTATATGGAGAGAAAAACCAAAATCTTAGTGTAGACTATGTATTGGTAAACCCAACCTCTTTCAGGAAATTTTAGACCTGCAACAGAATGTATGAATGGAGAGCAGAAAAAAAAAATCTTCAGAAAATCTTAGTGTCTTGGAGATGACAAATGTACAGGAGCCTTACACTTCAACCTATGTGCAAAACCATATTTTACTTAATCTTTCAGTTAATTTGGGAGCTTTATTTACACTTATTATCATTTAGACTGTCCTTGTCCTGTAAAGCAGTACTACTTTCTCCAGTATATCCTCAAATGCATGTAATGGTTGGAACTTAGTGCTGTGTGATAGAACTGCAGGGTAGAATTGTGGTGGCACTGAGGCTGGATGCCAGCTCTGGAGGCCAGTGCCACTCCTGCCCAGAGCAGGATGTTGCTCAGAGGTCCATTCATACTGGATTAAAGCTGCCTTTTAGGATGGAGGCTCCACAACCTCCCTAGGCTGCCTGTTCCAGTGTTTGAGCACCTGCACAGGACGTTTTGTTTAGGTGGAATTTCCTATATTCCAGTGTGTGCCTGCTGTCTTTATTCCTGCCCTGGACACCACTGTAAAATCTGTCTTCTTTTCTCCTGCTAAATATGTATACAGTGGTAAGGTCCCCTGAGTCTTCTGCTCTCCAGGTTAGAAAGGCCAAGTTCTCTCATCCTTTCCTGATATCAGAGACGCCCAGTGCCTTAACAATCTTCAGGGTACTTTGTTGAACTCACTCCAGTATGTTCTTTTGTACTGGTGAATTTATCACTGGACACAGTAATCCAGATGTGTCTCACAGGGCTGAGTAGAGAGGAGGGGTCAGTTCCTTCCATAAGCTGGCAACACAGCCAAATAGAGACCACGATGCTCTTGGACATACTTGCCAAAGAGCTGCTTTCTGGCCAGCTCAGTGTCCACCAGGCCGCCCTGACCCGGGGCATGACATGAAGAACTTGCATTTCCCAATACTTCTGTCATTTTCACTGGAATTAAATGAATTCCTCTTAAATAACTACATACTATATTATATTCATGATGACCACTGATACTTGCAACAGCAAGAGGAAACTACTTCCTGTGACTTTAATACTTCAAGGTCTGAAAAGAAAGTAAAAAAAGGAATAGTTGTGAAATTCTGAAACATATCGTCAATCAAACTGCACACCTAACCAAACCTGAGTGGTTTAAAATGATGCTAAAACTTCATTTTGGGCTCAAGATGGGGTAGTTGTGTTAGAGCACAACTAAAAAGCTTTATCCTCAGCTTCAAACACAATGTCCACCCCATTTCTCACTCTGTCTTTCCATTAGTCTTTCATAAATGGACAGAGAAAATGGGAGTCATAATTTAAAATTATTTGCTTTCTCACTCTGGCAAACTGGTCTGGGATGTGAATTTGGGGAGGCAAGGCTTCATATTGAAGTTGCTTAGCCATCAGTCTACCTCTAGGATGTGCACAGAGAGATATGATAGCTTGGTCTTTTTGGAAACTGTCTCAGTGTGGTACAAAGGTACAGGAGAAAACAAGATCAAGACTGACAAGAGGGACTGGTGGGTGAACCCTGCCAGACTTCCACCTTCTTTCTGGCCTTTGAGAAAGTGGGGAATGGCGACAGGGTCTTGCTAGTGGTCCAGCACCCACATGCTTCCCATAGTGCCTGCCACAGCTGGGCAAAGAGAGCAGAGCCACAACCTGAGTGCCAGCCTGGCTTCAGGGGGACAGCCAGCTGCTGCCACAGCCAGTGCATGGGAGCCTGCTGATGGAGATTTTTCTGCCAAAAAGCTTTAATTTTTCAGACATTGGATTATCCCCTCCATGCAAAACCACTTGTTTACAAGGCTTCTGTTTCCTACGTGAGCAGCAAACTTGGACTAACAACTTGCAGAGGTAGCAGTGAGGGAGCATGCTCTGCTGGGTATGAAGGCTTTAGTCAGAGGCTCTGCAATACAAAGAAGTGAGAGGAAAAAGATTTTTGGGATAAAACTCTTCTTTAGTCCATTAAATTACCTGCTCAGAATTAGAGGAGAGCGGCTCAGGGCTTTTGAGCTAATAACAACAGATAATAAAGCCATGGGGCAGTGAGCACTATTTGTAATGATTTAACCTCAAAGTCATGATGGTGTAGCTAACCATAAAGGGGTTTGTGTCTAACAGAGGGTATGAGCCAGAGGTTATGCTGCGTGCATGATCTTCTGTAATTTATGGCAACTGCTAACAAGTCCAGGCTAACAGAAAGGAAAGCATACATATGTTAACAACTAGGTCCTTGTAGCAGTGTCTTAATTCAGCTTCTGGTGTTACTCCCAGCCAGTGGGACAGAGCAACTCTGAGTTATCTCGTTTGTGGGAGCAAGATGGGAAGGGTGTACCTCTGCAGTGCAGCAATAACAGACAGCTAATCTTTGCACTCCATCACTTCTTACTGCTCACTACACAACAGCTCACACTTCAGCACTACAGCACACAATCGGTTGATATGGCTTAATACCATTCCAGCAGACACAAAAGCAGGGGAACATTGGCATGTGTTTTCTCAGCTGTGTTGCTTCAGCTTTTCCTCGGCACTTACTTTGACATCTGCAAATGCAAATCAAGCCTTTCCACAAGACACACATTGAACCCAGGGTCCCAACAGAAGGTTGAGAGCTGGATTCTCCTTTCTTTGAGCTGGATTCTTGGAACTGGATTCTCTGTATAACCACTAAAAAAAGTAGGGCTTCCTCCTACAATTTTTTTCCTGACATGGAGACATCTGTATGGTGTATCTTCTTTATCCAACATACTGTATCAGTGAAATTTGTTGAACTTGCTGTCCTGGAGAATGCCGCTGTCTGCAAATGAACTGAAATAGTTTCCAAAGCAAAGTAAAATAGATGTGAAACATTTTGGGAAACTGTGTTAAAACCGTGTTTGCTCTCATGTGCTTTCCTGTCATCCTCTCCCATGCAGTTCATCTTACCTACTCTCCCAAACTCCTTCCCTTCCCACCATACATGACATTTCCTTCTGTCTAGGACATTAGAGTGACTCCTCCAGTGTAAATGCTTTGTTCCTTGCTTCCCTTTACGAGTGGCAGCAGTTGAGTATCAGCATTACTTGTTCTTACGAGTGGGCTCTTGTGCTACAAATCAGCCTTCCCCAGAGCAACTTGCAAAAGCTTTCTACAAAGCAACCAGATCAGCATGCTTGTGTGGAAGCTGCAAAACAAACAAAGAATAATAACAGATCTCCTGCAGCTGCAAAATACCACATGTGGATGAGGGTAATCCCTTCATTAGTTTCTGAACACGGTGTCACCAGAGAGTATCATAAAATCATGCGATGTCCCTGAATGCTGGATTTTTCATTTGGGCATAGGAAGAAACTGAAAAATGTGTAAAATGAAAATCACATGTCGTGCAAAGCAGCCCCATAATGCTGGCAGTTGGTAACATCTGAAAGTGAGTAGTAAAACTGACACATAAAGATGTGCTCTGAGCCAATTTACAGCAAAGGGTAAAGATCATACTGCATCTGAGTCAAAACAGGGTAGGTACCACTCCCTAGGGACTGTACATCCAAAGAGTCTCTTGTGTACTGATTATACCAGAAAATGTATGGAATACATTACAATTGTACAATTGCTCTGACATGCTATTTCAGAAAACACCATGAGAGTGGGATAAAATATAGGGCTCAGTCTTTCAACCTGCAGTCATAACCATCCCAATTTCCATTGCTGTCAAAGATGAAGCAGAGATGTTCATCCCCGCACAGCCACTCATTAGGAGACATCAGCATTCTGACAGAATGAAGGTTTTCATCAGAAGCATTTTTAAGCTTTTCTGAAGCACTGTGCTTTTTGGTGCTTGTTTGGACTTAACAGCTGAGTCCAGAAGGCAGGTGTCCAAAATGCTTGAATTTTGAGGCATCCTCCTGTTGCTTATCATGCTTGCTTAAATCAAAGTGGTTATCTTGAAACTGTTGTGTCATTGGCTTGCTCAAGAGCTTCCAAATGTGGTTCAAATCTTCAAAGCGAAAAACAAAACAAAATGAAACACACCCAGAAAAACAAACAACCAAAAACACACCCAAAAAACCTCAGTCATATAGCTGATATTTTATTAAGCAGATGATCTGATTAATTCCTTCCTACAGTTATTCTGAACCATTCTCTCCTTGCTGTTGTTTTATATGGAGGAAATGTGTTCTTGTGTTAAGCAAATACAACTGCAGTGTGTGGGAGATTAAAACCACGAGACAAAAAGCTGAGGTACATGCAGAAACTTGGATTTGAAGTTCAGAGAAAATGAAGGCCATCTGCTGTGCCATCCACAGCATATAGCTGCTAAAAATGTCTATGAAAACAAGATACAGTGAATAAGGAGACTGATGGTTTGACTGAAAGAAAGGCTGAAAATCCTGTGTTCAGCAAATCCAAGTGACTGTACCTGTATGTAAAACAAAGTCATCTTGACTTCTGCCAAATCATCATTAAAGAACATTGATATTGGAAATATCCACTTGTTAAATTCTTCTAGATTTTAAATTGCTGAACAAGATGTGTCACCGATGTGGAAACTATCATAATTTCCACTTCTGTTTGGCAGCTCCTTGCTTTGACAGGGAGACTGGTGACTAGTTAGACTTGCTGAGAAGTAAATACAGGGCATCTGCTCCTAAGAACAGGGCAGAGCTGGCAATGCCCTCTTTTGGTCTCTGCCAGATGAAGAGTTCAAATTCATGGACCTGGAAGACAGAGAGGACTTAGTATGATAATGCATGAAAGCATCAAGATGTGTTGCATTTTCTTAAGAAAAACTTTTATCAAGAGAAGGGTTTCATCCTAGAGAGCCACCCAGGGTCAACATCTGGTGATCTATGGCTAGTCATTCCAGATCTGGGTAGATTGTGTAAAACTTGGCCTAGACAACAAAGAGATGGCTTCCATATTTCAGCCTGCTTTTCACAGACTGCAGGACAACATCCCATACAAGCAAGATTTCTGTCTCTGCTTCAGACAACTCCATGGTGAGTTTGTGGGCTGGTCCTTTGGCTTTTCGCTATGGGGAGTTTGGAAAAAAAGGCAAGAGCTTCCAGAGGGTCTGAAGCAACCTGAGTGGTCAGTTGGGTTCCCACCAAAGCTGCTGGTGAAACTTTTCTCTCCAAACCTCACCTGAAAGGTGAGAGAAGAGCACTCCACAAAGAAGGACAATTTGATGGGGTAATGCTCCAGTGACAGGAGCCTTGGTGCCATGAAACTTTTATCCAAGGCCTGGTAAATGCACTGACTTCCGTGTGTGGAAAGGAACGAGTGAATCAGCAGCTGCTCTGACAGTGTCTGCTTGCCAGACAGCAACTGATGGCTACTTCTTCCTGCTGGGAAGAAGCACATTCTTAAAAATGGGCATCCTCACCTCTGTCTACAGATCACTCTACTGACAATGTGATGCAAGACCCTCACAGTTCACCCAGCACATGTAGAGATTTCCAGAGCACTGATATTTGCCCTAGGCAGAGACAGTGTGGTGCGCTGTGTCCTGCCTAACAGGAGACACCTCCCTGGGGATGTGCTTTGGGAAAGCTTGTTCACCTCTTTGGTCTCTCCTCTACAGCCTCCTGCTGAGGGTAGAGACACCTTGTTAAGATTGATGGACTTCACTAAAAAACACTGTATATCCTTTTTTGCTCTGATAACTCAAAGAACTTCATAAGGACAGTAGGAACTTCCATCCTATGAGGAGATTCTTCAGCAGTTTGAGGAGAGGTCAGGGACTTTGGGTGGCTTGCTAGGACAACAGGGTGAAGCAGGCTGTAGTACAGTCTAGAACAGATCACTTATCATAAGTTGTTCTCAACTGGCATCAGGAACACCTTCCCAGAGGCTTCAGTGAGGTGTGAGGTTGATCTCACAGTCTGCACAGCACCACACCTGGGGGCAGAGCCACGTCCAGACACCCAACATTTCAACTCTTTCATTTCACTGCTAACCCACATCCCCTGTGGCAAAGTAACCTTAACCAAATGTAATAAAAACAAGCTTCCACATTCTGTAATCACTAGACATGTTCCCTCTCAAAAGGGACATGTTCATGAAAAAAGTGAAGAACAAGCCAGGATAAGAGAAGAGCCATGTAAAATAAAAAGAACATGTGGCTGCTAACACCAAAATCCTCAACACTTATTGCATGATGCTTTGTGCCTTCAAATGCTTTGCAGAGTTAGCAGGGTCCAGCCAGGCCCCTGATAAGAAGCATGGCTTGGAGCTGACTGGAACTTGTGCAGTGCTCAGTGAAATTTCTTCAGGACTCACCTTAAAAGTAATAAGCTGCATAGTGAACCCTGAATGAACTTTGACTGAAGCGTTTACTTCAGTGCAATCAAGTGACTGGAATAATAACAATGATAATAATCATCTTTACTGTTGCAATATAATTGAAATGAAAGCTGGCTAGATACTCTCAAAGCTTCTTGGGAGGACTTCCTTATAATTTACACCCCATAGCTGAAATACAGATCATGATACACTCGTACCATACATCTGTTCTTCTGACTTTTTAACCATAGAGTGCTAGTTTATTACTGAGCTTAAGGATAAAAGAAGCAAGAAATGAAAGTAAAAAAAAGTTTCCTCTCCACTAAGTACATTCAGATGTCAGCCTCCAAGAGCCCTATACAATGTTTCATTCCCGGATTGTTTTACCTTCCTACTTCTGAGGCAATGCTGTTATCAAATAGGTTTAATCACAAAAGGCTTGGGTTTTAAAATGAAGAAATATTATTTGAAGACATTATCAATAAAGTAAATGAAAATTAGCTGCAGTGTATCAGTGTGTCAAAACTTCCAAAAGGGCAGATTCATGAAATAACCATTACAAGTCTACCATCAATCCTTGCTTTGGTTAAAGTTTTCAAGAACGCCCAGGCTGGAGCTGGGAAGTGCAGCAGTGATTCGTGCTACACATGAACATACACCTGCTCTGAAGAAATACTGCTGTGGTCAGTTGTTGTCTAGAGGGAAATGTAGCTGACCACTGGACAGCATCCAGAGTTTGTGCCGTCTCATAGACTGAAAGGGAGCAAACTTTTCCAGAGCTCCCAAGAAAACAATTTACATTTCTGTATGTAGCTTTGGCAAGGATCCTTGCTAGCCACGTGCAGGGGCTTCCCACTGTTCACATTACTACCCCAGAAAGTGTTCAAATGCGGCATTTGCTTGCACCCACAAAAGATAAGCTCTACATAAAAGGACATGAGTGTGTATGTCTTGTTGGGCAGCTCTTCAGTGGAAGTGATAATGGTAACCCCCTCCAATGGCTTAGTTTAGCCAAAAGAGCATTTCAGCTAAATCCAACCTCCTTCTACCAGTTTCAGAGACAGGCAGGATTTTAATGACTTTTGCATTTTTACAACACCTTGCAATTGCTTCTGGTTCTGTAGGCAGTCTGGAACCATTGCATTTGACTTCTCCTGTGGAGAACTTGAACATCTCAGCAGAAGTCTTATGGTCTCATGGAAGACTTAGTGTGATAACAGGAAGAGTGTATAGATGCTTAAGTTTAAAATGGAATTTGAAAAGCCTAGATATTGATTTGTGGACTCCTTTTTAGTATACAGAGCACTCCATTTTTGCTCTCAGCTTCCTACTCACTTTCCTGAATGTCTTTTCTTGTAGGATTCAGGAATTGCTGAAGCCACTTTCTTTTCTACAGCCTCCTACATTTCTTGGAAGAGTCTGACAAGACAAATCCCTCTTCCATGCTCCACTTCGTGCAGCTGGCATAGCCTTAACAGAAAAAGATAAACTTTGAAGGCTCTTTATTAAAGAGCTACATTCAGGAATAGGTTGGTTGCTCAAACCAAAGAATAGAGATGGGCCTAGAGACTGCTAAACTCTCTTGTGCCCAAAAATACCTCTCAGAGCATGCAACAGGTCGCTTTCTGGGTGAAAGACTGGGAGGTGTTTGAAAGCACTTCTGGGAAAGCTGTATGGACACATACTCTCTCCAGGCACAAAGGGTACCCTCATTCTTCCCTGTGTGAGCTGGCCAGCAGTAAAAGAGTAGCAAATAATCTCTCTGAAAAGGTTTGAGAGCCACAAATGAAGTGTCTGTTCTAGGAATTTAACTTTTTGATGCCTGTTAGCACAAGTATCAGGCTGTGGGCTATGATTACTTGCTTTATTTCTCCTATGGTATATGCAAACTGTGTTTTAAGGATGCAACAGCATGTGACAAGATAGCTACAGGGAGAGAAAGTTAAATAGGTCTGAAGTGCAGCAAAACTTCAAGTTAAGCTGAAGGGATAACATAGGTAGGAGAGCATCCCTGCTGTTTGCACCCTGTTACTGCCTAGATAAGGAGTTACATGTAAACTCCTCATGGTCTCTCTTTTGACATGTTCCTGGTCCTGAAAGTCTCTTCTGTATGTTGTCAGAGACTATCTAAGCCTGCTGCTTCCTTCTCCAACCTGAAATATTCACAGGTTCCTTGCTAGGGGCACACGCCTTTGCAGGTTGCTCTACTTGAAGCAAAAAATTTAATGGTTCTCTTTGGAGTGATCACCAGCAAACTAGGCAGAGGAACTGACATATAAATTGTAGTAGTTTGGGCTGGTACTTGGCATCTGTGGCTATCGCCCTGGCAGCTAATAAATCCCAGCTGGGCTGATAAACCTCTGACTCTCCTATGTTCTGCAGCCAGTCAGCACCAGAGCAGGATCTGTCTCTCAGGTGCTCCCCCTGCCCACAGTGCTCACACTGCCTTGGCTGACAGAGCAGGGAAGTGCAAAGCTGCCAGAGATGCGATGCGTAATTCTGACCTCTTAGGCAAACTCTAAACCTGTGTGTTCTGCACAACACAAGGCTGATGCTGCTGGTCAGTGGGAGAGAGGAAGGAGCACAACCACCTTCCCAAGAGCTGTCTTTCCTGACAGCTTAGACGTGCTTGAGGAATTGCTATGACAGCCATTGCTGAGCAGGAGTTTCTTGCTGATGAGCACTTTTTTTGCCAGAACATGGTTGAGGCACCATGTATTCCCTTCATTGCTACTACCCTAAAATTTCTATCCCCTTTCTAGCCCTGCAGCTACTCATTCCTCAGACGTGCCCACCCTCCAACACTGCCTTCCAGTCATTCTTGGGCGCATTTTGTCCCATCCATATTTTCGTGCATCAAAGCATCTTCATCACAGACCTCTTAAAACCATCTTCTTGGGGGTTCCTAGTGATGCCATTTCTTGGTCTTGAAAATGGAGAGGCAGACATGGTTAAGGGATAAGGGGTTTTACCTGGGTGTTTAATAAGGATCCTTTTGGTGCACCTTTGCCAAGGTGGAATGCGCCACAATGCACACACAGGGTACATCATGTATACAATTTATAGACCTTACAAATTAGCATATCTAACAGGGGTGCCCCAATGGGAGGCCTGGATGAATGACATGATATTCCCCCATCTGTGGAATTCCCCCCTGGATGGGCCACATCTCTAGTTTACAGGATATGTTCTAGAGAGGACCTTGGTTTCCCAAGACAGCCCAGGGCTTTCCGGCCTCCCACTGCGAGGCCTTCAGGATGTTTGGGCTCCTGGCCTAACAGAATACTAGGGCTGTGCTGAGTTATCAGACTTAAGGAATTACAAGCATGCTTGCTAAGAATACTGAGGATATATAAAAGTTATGTAAAAGATACATAAAAGAAAAGGCAAAAAATCATCTTGGCATCACTAGTGCTTCTGTGCTGGACCAATAGGTACTCCTCTACATCCACCTGCATGGTGTCTATGGGCTGCTTGACTAATACCCTCCCTAGCAAGGGTATTATTTGTATTTCCTCCTGTGATGTGTGCACTCCTTTAGACACAAACCATTGCTGAAGTCTGAGACTAAGACTGGACCTAGCAATACCTATGTTCCATCAGCAGTTTAGAATATAAGGGGTCCACTCTGAATTTCATGACTCACTGGAAGGGTCTCCATAACCCTTTTGTGCCGCTGGTGTAAATAATTCTAAATTTATTTTAATTCAATGTGCCTTTCTATATTTCATACATGTAGTGAGTGATAGAATGGATCTTGCCATCAAACTTTGGGAAGCTGCATTTTAAAAAGTTCTTATTAAAACCATTTTTGCTAATACCTCTGACAGTGATTCTTTAAGCAACCTAACCTACTCCTTTGCAACACTCTGGGTAAGGTATTTACTCACTCAAAGGCTGCTTCTACCTCTTCTTGACACTGCAAGTTGTGCTCAGCTGAGCTGCAACTGAGCCCTAAGCCCACTAAGCAGCCTTAACATACACTTTCATAACTTAACATGTTTTATGGCTTAACATACACTTTCTTCTATTTAGTAGTATTACTCTGGTTCAGGTTTCGTAATGTATGCCTTTTATGACTAAGGCTGTAGAACTTGAGTTCATTCTATTATCATCCTACTGTGAGCTTTCCATGCTAGGTGTGAGTGAGCCTCCTGTATATGTATATACACCACAAGTAATCTCAGTTTAGCAAATAGAGTGCTTCCATGTGAATGGGCATGGGTCATGAGAATACATGAAGGCATGATTTGCAGGCTGGCACCGCTAACTCTGCATCTGTTTCTTGTGTTCTTGCCCAGTGAATTTGCCCTTACCCTTTACAGCTGCTTTTGTGAGCCGGGAGGTGACACACTGGATGGACTGGCCTGTGTGAGTACTGCAGACACATTCCCACTCTGATGGCATCCACACAGACTAGCTGCTTGAAACTCATGTTTTATGCAGGGACACAGTAATTACATGTAAAGCCAGCTTACAGCCCACATCCCCTTCTCTACAGAGGCGTTTTCTCATGGTGATTAATACCACAATCAGCTTTGCTTGCTGCTATAATAAAGCTCAAATTTGGGAACGGACAGGCTATTTCCCTCTGCCTATGACTGAGACCTGAAAGCACAGCCATCTGAGTCCTATGATGATCTTTGGCCAGTTTGAAAATATTTTGTGCTTTTGCCATCCAATATAACTGCATTATGAATAATGATGCCATGATGGTAGAGGGGACACAGACTAGAAAGACAATATATAACTGCAAATGAAGTCACTATTCACTGTGCACAGATACAAACAGTGAAAAAATTGATGACTTTTGTTTCAAACTTCAGTAGTTTGTTTAGGTGATGATCCACTCTGAGAAGGACTGCTTTCTCTGCATCCGCTCACCATTCATGCGTTCATAAAACAACAAACCACTAATTCTCAGCAGCCGTGGAGAGGCAGAACAGTGGTTTCCTCTCTTACATTCTTTTTGAAGACACCATCCACATCTGATCTTTTTTCCCCAAGTTCGTGTGTTCTCAGTCTTACACCGATTGTGAAGTAGGGCTGGCTCCTTACCACCCCCACAGCTCAAACCAGGAAATCGAGTCCGTTTTGCGGCAGCTCCCGGGTGCTTGGGATGGATGTGACCAGGCTGCAGCGCAGCTCCCGGGCCCTCTGTCCTCGCTGCTCCCTTCCGCCGGCCGCAGAGCGGTACTGCCTGCATCCCTGCTCCGACCCCTGCGGCCTTACGCCTTCCCGAGGCGACCACCAGCGGCCTGCCGCATCCCTGTTTCTCCCAATGCCCACTAGATGACGCCTCTGATTTTAACAGGAGCTCGTTAACTGTAGGAGCGGAAGATTTCACAGCTTCACTCAATATTCCACATTCTACGCCTAGGCGTGTGTGTGTGTGATACAAAGAAGACTCGAGATGAAGTAAGACAGGAAAACATCTTCACTGGTGTGTGTTTTCAAGGACTATGAGATACATTTTGTGCTTTCACACCCTGTCACTTCCTGGCTCGTGGAATACCAATGGCAAAGAGACACTGTTAAATAACCTGCTGCGAACATAATACTGTGGACACGAGCAACCTGAGACCAAACTCAAAGAGAACATTAAAAAGACAGCAACAACATCAGCAAACAGGTACATTAAAGGCACCCTCTCTTGTAGTGCATATCTTGTTTACAAAAGCAGGAATAAAGGAAATGAACAACAGAGGTCTCAGTCGCCAAAATCCTTTAGCTGCTGATATGTCTCAGAAATGCCTGCAGCAGAGCTAAGTCAGTTAAAGACTAGTTAAGCCCTAGTTAAAGAATAGCAAGGGACACTCCTTTTCACCTGCCTGCCTTTTAGCATAAATGTAATTGAGTCTATAAAATCAAGAGAGAATTTTATTTTAAAGTTACAAAAAGCAGTTAAGACTAATGTTAAATACAGACCATAAAAACAGATTGACTAGTCATTGTTACCAGTTACAACGAGTTCATTTATTTAAATTATCTTGATTAGTTTATAACAGGCAATTACAACTTCTTCCTCTAGGAACAGGTGCTCCTTCTTCCTTTTGTTATTTTTTTTCTGCAAGTGACATTGTAAATGTGGGTGGGGAAAATGAAAAGTTTTATACAGCAACATATCTATGCTTGGGCAATACAGCCTTCAGTTTGTCAAAGGCTGAGGGTGAAATCCTGTCACCAAAAACTTGAAGTGTGTGCTGGCTGTGGGAGGACTCTGCAGTGAGAAACACAGCACAAATGGAGTGTGGCTGTTTTCTCTGACAGACCTGGGCTGGTCCCTGCAGTACTTCAAAAAGAACAGACAGAGAGGAAAGGTAGGTTCTTGATCAGGAGGAAGTAAGTGATCATGATGCTAGAAATAACAAGCAGTCACATATACCATCGTGTCAAAGACACTTTCTGAAAGCTATTTCTTTCCAATATATTAGGAGAAACTGAAACTGTTTCCAGGTTGAACTTCCATGGCTTTTGTTTTTTAACCCTGGCACTCTTGAGACTGCCAAGTGATTCCTGCCCTGATTTCATTGTCAATCCTCCTGAGAACTTCAGAAATGTCATTTAGCACCACTGTTGGCCAGCAGCTGAAGGAGTAACTGTGCTGTTTCGTTACCTAGACGTCTTTTCTTTTTTGTATGTGTGAACCACACTAAAAATGCCTGGAGAGTTGTAGATTAGCCCAGTTTCACCCTCTGTGCTACCAATTATTGCTACTAATCACTTCTTCTGTTGCTATTTACAGCCTCTTCTATAATGCGCAAAACTGTTTCCTAATGTGAAAAGAACAACAAGCAGGCAAATTGCCCTACATGTCTTCTAACGGCAAAAGTGTTCAGGACTTCTTTATGCATTAGGAAGAAGTAAGAATGGGCATATGTCCAGCATTTTTTCCCATCCAAAAATGCATCCAAGCAGCTCAGGTCACCGTATCACTTCATACCTTCTGAGTACTGCAAAACATCACAATACCTTTACATTCACAGCGTGGGCAGGCTCTGACTTGTGACTCCTCAGATCTGTAACTTCATTTCTAAACAGTGTTATACACCTTTCTCTGCAAAAAGGCCTCTGTGATTCCAGGGATTCATAAAGGGGAGGAGATGTCTAGACTATGGCCTGAATTGCTTTTCTTTCCCTTCAGCTGGGTAGAAAATGGATAGAAATGAATGTGATGTATTAACATCCACTCCTTTTGCTCACTGTCCTGGAACATGACATGGGCAAAGTAACATTCCAGTCTGCAGTTGTTAAAACATGCTATCTAGCACATTGCTTGACACAGCTTGCTTTCTTTGGTTAAACAAGACCTACAAGCAAGCCTGCTAGACATGATTTTTCCCCATAATTAATTTTTTTTACATTCTTCTTCAATAGCATTTGAAGTATTTTTGCCTCTGGCTAAAGAGACAAGTTGAATTTCTTGGTCTCGAGGTGGTGTCTACAATACAGCTGGATAGTAAAAAATCCGTTTTAAAAGTTTGAATTCAGTCATTCGACACAGGAAGTGAGTTGCATAGACTTTCTTTAGCTTTCACTTCAGGGCCTGAGCACCCTGCAGCCACATGCAGCCCATGGGTGATGTGGAGAAACACTTTTGCTTGCCAGACGTGAGAGATTTGGGTACTGGGTTGGGTTTGAGGTGGAACAGGAGCTGAATAGCAGCTCTGCTTTGGGCTGGTTATTTGTCTTCTCATTACCAACATGAGCAAGCCTGAGCACAAAAAGCCTGGTAAGGTTGCTGCACATAGGCCAAAGACAGTGCATAAATTCTCTGTCAGAAAGCTTCTCATGGGGCTGTGGTGTGACTCCAGAGTTGTTTTGCTGCAGAGAATGTTGTTTTGTTGAACCAGACTTCTCTGAAAAAAGAATCCGGTCCAAGATGAAAGGACAGTGAGTTACCATCGTAATTTTTGTGGCAATGTTATGGAAAGGATTTCTGCTCTGGAGTGGCATGCAATTGACTTATTCTTTTGTCTTCCTCCTTTCTGGGGCAGTCACACTTTTACTGACATGCTTGGTGGTTTAAATTTCCACAAGTAACACATTGTTGCTCTTCAGCAGGCCTGTTCACAGCACACAAGGCTGGTAAATCCCAAATGTGTAATAGTAATCAGTATATTTGAGAGCTCATCCTGGAAGCACTGATCAGGAGACCTTGTACTCGGCTTTTCCTCAGACCATCTTCCAGATCATACACATAAAACCTCTCTCAGAAGCTTGATGCTTTTTTTCCAATCTCAGTGCAGTCATGTCCATTCACTCATTGAACCTAGAAAGAAAAATAGGAGGAATGCTCTTGATTCGTGTTGAATATGCTTAATCTCTTTGAAATCAACAGAAGCATTTATATGCAAAAGTGTTGCCCAGCACAGATAAGGAACATAGAATAAGGGAAATGAGTTGCATATCTGCTGCCTTCTGCAGTGCCATTCCATCAGAAAGCATTTAAAGAGGCTCTAAAAACATTAGTTTGGTCAGAAATTTCAAACATGCCCATTATAATACTTTTAAATGAATGCTATTTGTAAGAGAAGTGTAAAAGCTACCCTCTAATGCACAGAGACTTGGATGGGGCAGAACCCTCCCACATCTGTTGCAAAGAACTTCTCTGTCCCTTTTTTTGCTCATTATCAAGCCACAAGACTCTACCTGTGCTTCACAAAGAGAAACTTTTGTAGTGTTTACACAGGTGGGCTAGGCAAGGGGGTGTGAAGGCTTTTGGCAGCTGTGCAAAATGCTGATGTGAAACTATGAGAACGTGAACATTTCTAGGGTTGAGTTATTTAAAACACACATTTTTGAAAGTGCAGTGAATTGAATTCCTTGCTTGCAAAAGATAAATATAATACTAACACAACAGATCAGAGACTGCAGTCTGGTATTCATTGCCTGAACACAACTCAGAGTGGCTCTTTAAACCTTCCCACAGCATCTGCAGCCACTGAACCTCCACCATGGTCTGGAAGAATTACATGTGAAGGGCAAGAGCTTAGCTCATTTCCTCTGCCCTTGAAGGCCTTGGTCTTTCTGTTGAGGCTGCTGTTTATGTGATAGCCTGAACAGCTGGTGTGTAATGGGAATATTCTTGAGGAATTCAAATTGGCAACTTAGATACGGAGGGGCTTCCTCCCCTGCAGGAATTGTTAGAGTTGCAGTGGTAGAAACTGAATTTTGGGGGTTCTCTCTGAACAGAGAAAGGAGAACTGCAACATAGAGGGAGGGAGGGAAGTATGGCACCTTATGGCCACCTTGAATTCCCCAGGCTGCAGTGCTGGTGGATCAAGGTGACCAGCAGCAGAGGCCCTGTTATGGTGGCCCAGGGGAGCAAAGTGAAGGCAAGCTGCATGCAAAGCTGGGCAAAAGGCTGTGCTTGTTGAGCCTTCCTATCCTTCGGGATCAGGGGTGGGCACAGAAAGAGTTAATAATCACCATCACTCCCACCCATGGGATTTTTGAGTTTACTGTGTACTCCCCCATTCATATATAAAGCAAAAACACAGAGAAGGAGGCAGACAGAGAAATAATTGACCAGGGAGAAGGTGGCTGAAATGGAGATTTGTTTCTCAGAATACAGGGCTAAATTCATGGACTGTATTGCTAGAGCTGCAGGCCCAGGGTGGCATTTCATGGTTGTTCTACTTACATCCTTCTTTGGTACACTTTTGGCACTCAGTGAGCAGTAGCTATGCTGGTGGCACACAGGACTGATGCTCCCTGTGCTTTCTACAGTAAGAATTTCTCTGAGGTAACTCAGACTGTCTTTCATGGATTGGACATCCAATGGAACACAGATTACTGTACAGAACTACATACAGCTCCACCGAAGCTAGCAAGAGCTCTGGAGACACATGCTTTAGTTGTCTGTCCTGGTTTTGGGTCCTTGTAGATTTCAGTGCCTCAGGATCAGTCCCAGAGATTGAGGGGAGGGCATCCCTTCTCCCTGTTCAGTGGTGAGTCACGATGCCGTTTGTCACCCTCAGCTGCCCTGCCATAGGCTGGAGATGCTCTTTCTCCACAAGATGTGATCATCTCTGAACTCCCTGGTTGAAGCAAACATGCTGAGAAAGGAAGTCTAATTGAGCCAGCCAAAGCCACAAGATTGATCCATCTCAGGGCCTCAGTGTAGGACAGAGAATTTCCTGGCCCTCACTTCTGAGCTCCAGCTACAAAGATGCCTTTCTCACATGGTTAGTCATTGACTATCATTAACATCATTTCAAGATGAAAGTGTGGAACAGCAGCAACTAGACTTCATCACACCTTCCCCCACACCCCATAACTTTATTTCTTCTACTCTGTATATGTTTATGCTCAGATTCACAAAAAACTTCCTAATCTCCTCTTCCTGCATTTCCCCAAGCTGTTGCAGTGCAACACATACTTCTGGAGGAGGATGCTGAAGTGTTTCAGCTCATGACTAGCATGAAAAAATTTGCTTTCCATGCAGAGCTCCCTGAGACAATAAACCAGTTTTTAGCCAGTCCCTCCTTGCATGGTTTAGCCTCTGAGAGGGGTAGGCAAGGGAGTGGGAATCTCCTGTTGTGTCCTGGTGCCTGCACCCCTGCCAGCAGGGAAGCTCGCAGCTGGGGACCAGGGCTGGGCTGGCCTCAGCTGTCCCCTCTGCAGTGCTTGCCACAGGCACTTGTTAACCATGTTCGGGCTGCTTAGTGTCAGGGCCTTTATTGTGCCAGTTCTGCTACCTTTATAGGCTGTGCTACTTAAGCTAACAAAAAGTTTGTAAGGGAATAGGATATGAAACACATAAATAAAAGTATCAGGTGTCCCTAAAACATGTGTGGATTAAGCTGGTGAAAAGGTGAAATTTCTCTTCCCTGTGAGTTAATGTCTGTTTTTCTTGGAAACTGTACTTTGAGGGCTGCCCCCCCTTTTGCTAAAGTGATAAAAGATACGTTTTCTTATCTGAATGCAACGACATTTTAAAAGGCTCCCTTTGTTGTTTTTAAACCTCCATGTCAACAGTTATACCTCTCATACAATTTTCTTCATATTTACTTAATATAACTCTACATTGTGTTGATATAAAACTAGACAGCATACTTTTAACTTCTCAGTACTTTTGTTGGATGAAAATCTTTACAATGCCAGACTAATCTTCTGGAACTGACAGCATATTGGCATGGCATGACAGTTTAAATCCATGCTGGAATATGTTTATCCATCACCTGGCATTACGATACTTTTTTTTTTAACTTCTGGCTTCTAGACGCTGTAACTTTTGTTTCAAGTTGAGTGTTCTTAAAGGTCAGGTGTCTCACTTCTAACTCTTCATTACAAAAAGGTTTTGAAACTGTTTATTCATAGATATCAGGAAGGTATTTCTCAAATGAAATAAGAAAAACCTTTTGGACAAAACTTTTCTTTTTCTAGCCTTTGTTAGGCAGTTTCTCTATTAATAATTTACTTGTAAATTTGAACAGAAAAAGTTTATTCTATGACCATAAGGATGAAAAATTAAAATGTTACTTTCTACTAAATACCGAAGGAACTACTTTTTCAGGAAAAGAATCATTAGGATTAAGTGTATTTTGGGTGAAAGGGAGGGAGACGTCCTGATGTGGGAAGAGAAACTAAATTAAAATTAAAATTCCTCCAAAACAATTTTTTTCCAGCAGTAACCATCAGCAGAAATAGTCTGCAATTCTGCAAAACTATACCTGGGAATCTCCACCCTGATAGTGAGACACTTCCTACATTTATTGGAAGACAACAAACACGATCTGCTTTGTTTCATTTAAAACTTGTTTAGAAAATACCACAATTCCTGCTCTTCTGAGGCCATATGAATAAACAGTCTGCTAATTGGATCTACCCATCAGTTTAAAACTCCTTGGAATGGTTATAATGACCCACTGCCTGGCATCCCTTGTCATGAGCAGCAGAGTGAATAAGCTACGGTCAGAAAAGGACAATAGGTTTAGTCTGTGGCTAAATGGAACAGAAGGAGCAATAATGGGTGGTGATGAATGTTATATGGAAGATGCAGAAGGAAACATCTGTGGATGCCAGAGTTTGTGGAAGAGTTTAACTCACTTTTGTTCTCTACTTCCCCTGTGTTCTCACTCAGCTCCTGGAGAAGGAGCAGACACACTGAGACTCTGTTACTTTAGCTTGTGACAGAGCAAAGCCAGGAATTTGCTTTTTCCTCCTCCTTCCTATGAAGACTCAAGGTGCTGGTGCTGGGAGATAACTTGGATACCAGTTTTGGAGAAGCAACCCAGCTAAAAATCATCACCAAGCAGAATTTTCCTCAGAAACTACAGATTCATGATCACACAGAAGAATATGGGCTGAAAATTCCTAAAATGGAAAATATTATGTAACTATCAACAAGGGTGAATACTGAAAGAAAAATTAAAAGGAGAATACAATTCTTCCTTTACAACAGGCTAAAGGAAGAAAGGGAGAAAACACAGCTATTCAGGAAAGGTTATTAGGTAAATTCCCATGCTATGCGCTGCCTAAAGATGAAGTCAGTGTTATTCGGATTTGTTTTGACAATAGACAGTATGAACTTTACTCATCAACATAATAATGGAAAACAATTTGTGTCACTTTTGCTCACACGTTTTCAGAGCTAAGTTCCTGCTGGATTAGTCTGCACTATAACTTCTGCTATCATTGTTGACTGAAAACAAACCAAAGAAAAGTTAAAATCCTACTATTTAAAACCAGCCTGGAAAAACACTATCAAAAGGAGCTGATCCTGGGTTTGAGTGTTCAGTTAAAGCCTACATATGAACTCAACCACAGATAGAAAAACCCGTCTCCATCTACCCCCATACTTCTGAGTGGTAGTCCTCGACCTTGAGCTCTTTAACTGAGAGATGAACTTGGCACAGTTCAATGCCTTTAATTTCTCAACAGGTAACATCCTTGCTTCTGGCTTAAGATATTCTAAGTACTAATCTTGAAAGTAGCCCAGGGAACTCAATTGTAGAAGTCTACATGAGCTATGATTGTTTGATGAATGATATTTCAGAGGAAAATAAATTCTAGTCATGTGAATGGAAAAAGAGGCAGATGTTGCTGTTTTCTCGCTGTCAATGCTCCTGGAAAAGAGCAGGAATGGGTGTGTATAGTCAGAGGAGGAAAACACCCAGAGAGGAAGGGAAAGGAGAACAGAGATGACGATGTGATTTCAGATCTTATTAAAAATATCCTCTGGAAAGGGTATTACTGAAGCGGTGATGTCCAAGCATCACAGTTTGAGAGTGGAAAGACCTCTCAGGTCACAGAGCCTGCCTCCCTGAAAAGTCACAGGCACGATTTAGGATGTATCAGACCTGCAGCCAGAGGTTAATTAGCAGCGAATAGCTCTCTGCAGCCATATTAAGAAACCACTGCAGCCAATGTCTGTTGAATTTAACAGTGCTCACTGTTGCAAAAGCGACCTGAACAACCTCAGCCTTCCTGGCTTGTCAGCTTTGAAGGGTGTTTAACAGGTCATTCATTGCAGCAGTGGATTAGTGGAGGATGAAAAATGTGTCATTTCAGTTCTCTCCCAGCAGCAAGCAGCTGATGCCATGGCACGTTAAACATATTTATTCAAGCAAACTGTATTCCTTTTACTTTTGCTGAATAAGTGCAAGTTCATATAAACGTTGCTGGCGTACTGACTGCTGTGAAAGAAATGTGTATTGTTGTCTGGGATTGAATGGCTGTTTAACACAGTGGTGAAAACGGAGAGCTGTGGAAAAGTTCTTAGTGGTAATGGATTTTCAGTAGCCATTCTTTAGTTCTCCTTTCTAGCTGCTCATGTTACACAGGGAGTGACATTTACATTAGTGATCAGCAAAGTGACCACCCATCTAAAACCTTATTCAGCTGGGATCCTTCAAACGGCACACCCAGGTATGCTGTGATACTTCACTGGGAGCCTTGACTTGCTGTGAAGTTTTTAATCACTCATTACCGAGGACTTTTGAAGGTAGGAAGTTCTGTGACTTCCCTGTATGTTGCACAAAGCAGGCTGTGGCTAATTCAGTGTTCTGGGTGAAAGGGGGAAACAAACTCACTCCACCACCTGGATTCAGTAAAGCACAGGCTATCCCAGCAAAGACCGCTTTTTTGCTGTTCTCCTCTTACTTCTACCTGGTTTAGGCAGTGATTGTGGTTTCAGAGTGGTACAATGATGATTTCGACCCAAGGCCTTTGATTCATACCTTCCTCAAAATTCACTCCAAAGTACGTCTCAGAAAGAAAATGTGTTTTCTGCAAGCAGTTTTAATATGTTACAGACTATTTAAAAACTGTTAATTCCAAAATCTCAAGTAATTTGCACATGATTTTTTACAACCCCCTTTATTCTTTCACCTACTTCCAGGCCAGTCTGTTATTCTCTTTATCATCGGTGACTTCGCAAAAGATTGCCGTTAACTCCATCTGTGGTGCCCACCGTGTGTAGGCCACTGGAAACACACAACTTACAGTTCCTTTCTGGTGCCTACTGACTATGTCAAGTTCGTGGGGATCTCCTGGAAATTATACATCAGATACACTGCATCTGTATAAAGAACCTGGATAACCAGTTATTTGTGTATTGCTAATGGAAAATACAATAATTATTTTTGCAGTTTGGAAAATCCCCCTTGAGATATGTATTTTAACAATAGTTTAAACTGTATTTTATAGAAAGGAACAACTACAGTGGCAGGAAATTTGGAGATAGCTCCTGTGATGGTGTTGACACTTTAATCTTTTCTGCCTCAATGGTGCTGTTGAAATACTGAGATGGTGGTGATGAGATGGAGAACTATGCTCTTTAAAGTCTAGTTTCACTAGGACTGCATTGCTTGCCCTTTCATTTTAAAATAGGGAGAAAAATCCCCACCTAGACTATGATTTTTTTCTGCTTATACTTGGTAATAAGAAGAAAAGCCCTTGGTACTGAGGGGACTCTTTGTGCATGTGAAAATTTGGATTCACATCTCCCCATAAGAATGAAAAACACCCAGAAATCACAGACCTGAACCCAGTATCCAATGGATTACATTTGTGGTAAAATCACAACCTTCAGTGGCATGATAGGGAAGACCTTGATAACAGTGCACCAATATTTCCAGGCATCACTACATTAATGAGCTGCAATAATGCAGGCCTTGGAGCTTCCGTCAGGTGTCTTGATTCCAGCCAGGACAAGGTCAATTTTTGCAGCAGCCAGGAAGAGCATGTTTAGGACCCAGAGGTTTTTCTACGCCATCATGACATCATTGCCAGGGACAATGGGGAGGGAGTCTCTTCCAAGAAGAAGTGTTTCCTTCCAGTCAAGTAAACCTGATGGAAGGAGGGGTGGGGTGGTTCACTGGTTCCAAGCTGGAAGGAGCAGTTGGATAATGCTGGTTCCAATCCAAAGGGAGAGCTTGGATAATGCTATTTCAAAGCTGTATTGAACAGTTGAGGTGGTGTGGCTGTGGTTAGGTCAAGCTCTGCAGTGAGCATTTCATAAGTGAATCACCCTCTCTTTTGTACATTTTGTTATGAATATTGTTGCTGTCAGTGTTTGTTTTCTCATCTCATTGCTGTTTCCAGTAAATTGCTCTTATCTAAACCCATGGCCTTTACGTATTGTACCTCCTCCCATGGCCTTTACCTATTGTACCTCCAGTTCTCCTCTACCCCACTTCAGGAAGAGGGGGAGCGAGTGAGCAGCAGAATGCTTTGGAGAGCACTAAACTGGGGAGTACCCTTTCTAAACCATAACACCAAACTTTGCCTGAGCTGTACTTATGGTGCTGAAAGCCTCCTGACAGAAGGTGTGCAGGATGGCTGACAGCCTGGACTGACCCCAGAGCAAAGAAGAGGGAAAGGAAGGAAGAACAAGGAACTGTGTGGGTTTGACAGCAGGAGCTGTGACAACTTGCCAGGCATGCTCCAGATAGGTCATCCTTTCAGCTTCAAAACATGGACAAATTTGGACAGCATCCAGTAGCAGCAGTAAGGAACTTCACTTCTTGTCAGAGAGTTTCCTGACCAGAAAGAAAAGCAAATGGACCCTTGAAGGAAATGAATTGCTTTCCTAACTTGTCATCTCTTCAGAGTCCCAGACCTTCCATATAATATAACATCTCTGGAAGAAGACCAAGTGGCAACACAGATTATACTAATAAAAGCTAAATCTCATCCCTGAACAGAGATTCTGATCCCTGAAGGGAGAAGTGCCAGCATCTTCATGGAGTCCATAGTACAGCTCCACAGTGTGTACTGGCTCTGGTGGCACACAGGTGTAATGATGAAGGGCATCGGCATTAACTACTGAGGTAAAATTCTGTTTAAGTAGATTTCCTCTTTAAATAATTATTACCCTAATTTTGGTTGATTTCTAGTTTATCTGTAGCTTGAAATGACCCAGGTTTATTTTCTTTTTCTTTTTTTTTTAGCTGGATGCTCTTTTGTTCTGCCCGAACACTTCATTTTGCAAGAAAAGGAAGGCCTGATCAAACTTGCCTTGGTAGATATCTGACTCACTTCTGCTGGGCTCTTTACACTTTGGCAAAAGGCACACTGTAGACATGAAAAGAGCTGGTGAGATGTTTAATATGAGAGACAGCTCCCTTGCAGGACAACAAGGTGGTGAGAAGGAATCTGTGTGTTTAAGTAAGACCAGAGTGGTAGAACTGACACACTGAAAGTGATGCTTTTATGCTGAATTTAGTTCAAAATTAACCAGTTGGGTAACTCTTTTTGTTGTAACTATTTAAATATTTGAATTCTTAAAGGCTTCTTGGTGTTCAGACATGGAATAGGAGCAATAGAGAAGAGGAAATAACATTAGCAAATGTTTTTCTCAGACCTTGATGCTGTGGCAGAAAAGCTCATAGATGATCTATGGTTCACTGCACCTTTTCCAATACTACTTGTAACTTTCAATGACTATGAAGTGTACTCCATTGGCTTCAAAATGAAAATTGCTAAATAGAAAATTCTTTGATTTGGAGGGGAAAAAAGTTGTAATTCCACAGGGAGTCTCAATAAACTGAGGAGAGACAATAGAGAGGGAAGATTGCGCAACTGTTTACATAGCTGAATGTATATTATTTTTCTCAGATGTCTTGACTTTGTTTTCAGTCTGGAATAGCTTAACTTTTAGAACATTAGTACAACAAATGTACAAATTTATCTGTTCATTAAAGGTGTCTTTCCATATAAAGTGCCTAAAAAATAAAAATGAGTATTTAGTATTTTATTATTCCATATTAATACTTGACAGTTATAGTTTAGAAGTGGCATTCAGATAAATAACCAATGTATTACATGTAGAATCTCCATGGAAGAGAAAATGCCATACTGAGAAAGACTTTTCAGATGACAAGTGATTAAGTCATCGCATCTAAAAGACTTCTTGGCCTTGGCTCTGGACATGATACCATAAAAAATCAGTCCGTATCTTGAGAGCTTTTTTCCTCACTCCACTCTTGCACTGAAGCAGAACCTTGTCAACATAGGAGTTCGCATCATTAACACGAGTGTTTCATTTCCTGAAACATAACAGAAGAGAGTGGTGTCAATGGGAGAGCAAGGGATGAGTGGTGAAGGCAAGGCATGCCTTCTATGGGATTTACTGAAACAAATGCAAGCAAGAAAGAGACAGCTTGCCTGCTCCATGTGGCAGAACCATGTGTTTTTGTTCCTGCCCAGTCACCTGGTGACCACGTATCTTTATTAATCCTTTGAGATCAAATTGTACTTGGCATGTCACTGAGACTGTATGGATGCAGGTTCTACTTGATAGTGAGTTTTCTGCCCTTGTTTTCTTTGTTTTTCGGAACAAGAAGAAAGAATTCTGCTATCAAAAGACACTTTCCACTATCCAGTATAATACATACTAGTGAAAAACTATACTAATGCTTATAATAGCTGTCTGTAGTGCCTCTCTTAAGGCTGAAATTTTTTGCTTGCATAAATTCCCATCACTCTTTTAAAGGAAAAAGCTTTTACCCCTCTGACCTTAGAACTCGGCCTTCAAAACAGCTCCTCAGCCATTGTTAGTGCTGCTCTATTTTTCTGCTAGGTCTGTTGTGAGTGACTATTCAAGGATATGATACAAGCAGAACTGCAAGAAGTTACCACCCATGAGCTGAGACACTGCAGTGTCCATGGACACGTTCCTAGTTTGCCCCTGTTGCAATGTAATCTGACATAACCTACACTGCCTCCGTTGCTTCTTGCTTGTGATACCATGTTCCACCACAGGCAGTATCTCCCTGATAGCCGTCAACTCCTTCCATCTCATCTAGTAACACGTCAGGGTGATCCAGACAGCAAGCACTTTCCATTCTCATTGATTTCTCCCTTTTCCATTTGGGTGTACACAGTTACAGTTTCGAGCCTTGATTACCAGGGTGCCCAGGTAATTAAGGTAATTACAGGTAGGCACAGCCATGTGTCACATGTACCAGCTAGGTCAGTAAATGACACACCTGTCACAGTGTGAAACACTGGTGAATGATGTGAAAAAACCCTTCTATGATGAGGTATTCATCTGCTAAATTCTTTGGCTTTATCCATGCCAAATTAGTTTCTTTCTATATTTTTTCTTCCTAGGGATATTCTACTCATCAAATTTTAGTGGCACACGTGTAAGTGTGGAGAAAACTGTACATGTAAATATTCACTGAGACTGAATTTTCAATGAGAAGGGGTACTTATGTGAGTTGTAGGTGCTGGATCATTCAATTCCTAAGTGTCAGATCCTCAGGAGTGTTTGCCTGTGCCTTGTATGTTTCCAGGGGAGGCAACGTTTATGAAAGCAGCTTGGAGCCAGTCTTGTAGCTCCTTGGTACTTTGACTGGTGTATGTCAATATGATTCTGAAGAATAAAAAGTCTGTCAGGCTGCTAGACCTGCGAGTCATCTTATATCTCAAATTGTTTCTGCTCTAGTCAAATCAAAAGGGTAAGAAAAGGCATGAGAGAACTCCTTGAACTTGTGGTAACTCCTGCTAGTATCCAGCTGTGCCACTTGAAAGTGTTTATTTTGTGGTATGTGCTTTTCCCCCTGGAAGCTTGTCAAGTGGCAAAGTGGGATCTCTGCTTTCTAGTATAAGTATTTTTTGGGTGATAAAATTAAACCCTGTCACTCACTTCTCTTCCAGAACATTATTATAACAAACAGTTTTTCCAAGACAGAGTTCTGATGGTAAGCTACTTCGCCCATCAGCTAAAAAAAACCCAACCAGGTTTAAAAGATTGTGATTTTGCTTAAAAAATGTGTAAGAATGACAAGCCTTCAAAAACATTAAAGTAAAACCTAACACAACTGTATGTTTCTTTATTTGAAAAATTATTTGCTGTTTTTTACTTTGAAACCACAGACTAGTCCTCTTCCACAGCCCATTTTTTTGTGATGTAAAGATGCCATATTGCTTCATGCATGGAAGTCCCTGATACTGTAGCTAACATCTAGGGTATTGGTTTGGAGTTGCTCTGCCATAATTGATTTACTGCCTTGGGTGAGAAACCACATGGAACAGCCTCTAAGCATAATTATGACCAATTGCACCTGCACTCCTCATAGCAAATGCTACCAAAATCTCAACTCAGCATAATTCTACTCTCTGTGGTACCTGAAAAGAATAAATCACTGAACGACTCCATGGAAAGGATTTTATTTCTTAGAGGAAATCAACGTTTTTCATAAACTGCTCCACAGTTCAGGGAAATATGGGAGCCAAGAAATTAAAGGGCCTGTGTGAGACAGTGGGCTTGATCTATGCTATCTGATTTGTCTCACTGTGGTCACACCTCAGTTGCTCAGAGGAGCCCTTGGAAGTGTCACAGGACCCTTCATTGTGGTGCCAAATCTATCATGTTCAGACAGAGAAGATATATCAAAAGGTATTTTTTCCTCTATTTTTTAAATGTTTCTAATTGCAAGGCACGTGATTTTCTTTCCTAACCCAAATCTGTATCCTTATGTGCCTTTTGGGACAGTGGTATTTGGGACAGCATTTTCTAAGAATGATTTTCTAGATTCAAAATGTAGCCTATATGTGCTTACATTTAACTGCAAAATTTACTGTGCTGTTTTCTTAAATTTGTTTGAAAGGAGCCCATATTGTGGTTAAATACTGTTTATTAAAGATGTTGTTAAAAAATTTTGTTGAAATATTTCCTGGAGAAAAGTTTTTCTAGTGAAACACAAGTCTTCCTCAAAATACTTGTTATCCTGGAGAAATAAAGTATCATCTCCTCCCAAAATACCTTTTTTCCCTGAATTTTTGGTAACTGGACAAACACCTTTCTGAAAAAGACAAAAGCGTTGAAAAAATCCAGAAATATTTTTTTTTGTGGTTGGGGGGCGAGGGGAAGGTGTTGGAGGGGGTAGGTGTAAGGAAAAATGGAGTTTTATGAATAGCTGTGTTTCTTACAGACCTACCATAACAAATCAGCATTTGTCAGTAATTAAAAGAGAAAAAAAAAGTATCAGTTATCAGACATATTCTAGTTTCAAACTTCCATGGGATTATTATAAGCAACAGCAAGCAAAAATATGGCTGAAATGTATTAAAGTACCTGAGGACCTTTCTTAAGGGAAAAACAAACCCTACCCTTCTCTTTGCATTTTGCTTTTCACTCCTGGCCAAGGCAAACTCGCAGAAGTGTTAGGCTGTTCTGGCTGCACCTTCAGGTAGTGTGCACGAACCCAGGGCTCCTCAGGCCAGGGAGAGCACTCGGGATGTTTCAGTGGAAATTCATGGAGAAGCACAGAATTGAGGATGAGCTTGGCTGGCTCAGGCTCGCCCAAGCTTGGCACAGCCCGCGCGCGGTGCTGTGCTCGCCCAGCTCAGGAAGGCTGCGCCGGAGCGCTCTGTATTTTCCTTGTTCTCCTTGCACCTCCAGAGACCTGCAACAACCCTACTAATTGCAAGTCAGTTTCATCTTCTACAGTTTCACCTGCATTTTGCTGCTGACAATTGTCTTTGTGTCAGTAAAGACGCCTGGATATGCTGTTCCAAATTTTCGGCCAGATCTTGCTATATGGTTAAATTTTCACTCAGAAAATCATGCTTTTGCTTTAGAGTTCTTCTGACACCTTACAGCATTTTTCTGAGCCACTCCTACATTTCTGCTGACACCTTCAGCACACAGGTGTATCACAAGGGCTTTGTGCTGGTTGCACATAATGAAGATATGTTTAGATTAGGGACAGCTTTTCCAGCAGAAAATGTGGTAAAAAAACCCCCAGCCTAAATAGTACAATAGCTCTTTCTCAGGTAAACACAAAAAGAGGGAACATATTTAACCTGAGGTTAATTTTAACTATATCAGTTAACAGAAAAAAAAAAAATCTTCTGAAATCTGTCTTAATCTCTTCTAATTTGCAGGTGGTATCCTGTTGTTGTAGAGGTTTTTTTGTTTGTTTGTGTTTTTTGTTTGTTTGTGGTTTCTGATTCTTTTTTCTTTGTTTTGTTTTGTTTTGTGTAAGGTTTGGAAAGAAGCTGAATAGAAAATCAGAGATTTCAAGATTCATTTTTGTGTGTGAGTGCCCCCCATTGCTATTGAAAGCCTGGGCAATGTCTGACAGGGCTTGACATAGTGAAGTCTGTGTTTTGTTGTACTGGCTGCATGAGGCTGACTTTATCTGCTACAGAGAAGAAGTCCAGGTTTGCTTCGTAACAGTACTTTCAAACATGTACCTGACAATCTGTTGATTCTAATCCAAGGTCCCAGGTTGTTTTGCTGGAGTGTTTACATATTGTAGAAAGGAATGTGACTGAAGTTATTACACATTTGGATCTGAGTAGCAATTTGTATGCACCTGATGCATTGTCTTCCCTCTTGTCTCTTGTTCTTCAATGTGTACATGACTTAATGAGCCAAGACTTACTCTCTTGTGATAATCATAGAATCATAGAACGGCTTGGGCTGCAAGGGTCCTTAAAGAGATTCACCCCCTCTGCCCCCCCCTCCCCGGGAAAGAACATCTTTCACTTGACCAGGTTGTTCAGAGCCCCAAATTTGTCAAGAATTGCTGCAGGAAAACCATTCAGCAGCCCAGCATTGCGCTTTTCTTCCTCAAATGATCCCTGTCAGGTGTAATACCAGATTGCCATCCTTGTGAGGCAACCATGGTAGGGCCCAGTTGGCAGAGGCACAGCTCAGGAGAGAAACCACCAAAATAATTTCCCATAAACTCTAGCTGAACCTAGTAAAATATGGACCACTCTGCATGCTGCAGTAAATGAATGTGACCTCCATTTATCTTTCATAATATCAATATTTTCTGTGGTTTAGGGCATTCATTGCTTCCTTTTTCGGTCAAGGAAATGAAGGAAATACATTTCAGTAGCACTTTATAGAATGTACTTACCTTCAGTCATTGCTGTAAATATGCAGTGATCATATTTTCCCTGTGCAAAATAAATCAGAATGTTTTGCCAGTTAGTTCACTCAAGTCTCAGCTGAAGTTATGACTAGTGTCAGTTTTTCCCTTGTTAGTAAACTTTGCTACATCACATTTTTAGTGCATTTGACTATTTCACAGTTGTAGTTAATAATGTGTTGGAATAAAACCAAGGTCTGCTGAGTAACATTTTTCATGTTTTGTTTAGAACAGCATGACTGTCATTTGTAGAATGCCCCACCTTTACAGTATCCAAAGTCCTGAAGAGAGGAATGAATGCAGGATTAGATGTGTTGGTCATTGGCATATAATGACAAAATTAAAAAATGAAACATGATCACATGGCACCTAGGGAGAACAAGAAGAAAAATAATAAGGAAAGACCACAGAACCAGCATGTGGGAAATAGCTTAAAAGTCAAGCACATCTAGAAGAACTGTCTTTAAAAGTGGAAAGGGGTGAAAGAAGACCAAAGAAAGGCATTAGCATGCCAAGTAGTCTGTCCCAGTAGAAGCAAGACTAGCTTCAGGTTTCCAGCGCTGCAGAGGTATGTAAGCACAAGCATACTCACTCACATGTTCTGGGGATTACTCCAGACCTTTGATCTCTTAACTTTCTGGGATGATGCCAATAAACAAGTTATTAAAGTATCAAGGCCTCATTAGAACTCCTTAGCAAATGTATAGCCTTTAGTGGTATCTGTGACTTTCCAAGCTGAGGTTTGATGCCAAAGGCAAGCACTAACATCCCTGGCTAGCTGGCCTTAAGGTTGCTTGCCTGCTCTTGACCCTTTACAACCCCCAGAGATTCAGAGGTTGCTTTCAAACTTGGGTCTTGGGAAGATCTTGGCTTCAGGTCTCTGACTGATGCGGGGGATGCCAGTGCACAGCCTTGTTCAGACTCCTGGCTTAGCAGCTACTGGTGCATTGGATCCATGCAAAAAATGTATGGGAGCTCTCTCAGAGGTTGCTGGCTCAACATTAACTAGTGATTAAAACAGATCAAAACAGGAGGCAGTGCCTGGGGGCTCTGGTGCATGTGAGTTGGCTGACAGTTGTCATGCGAGTGGATTGTGCTGGAATGGGACGTGGGATGTGGAAAGAACAAATACTATAGATGGCTGTGTACTTGAGGCATATTTAAATGTGCTTATATAAATGAGAAGAGGTGTGAGGAGAATTGTGGAAAGGAAGTATCCTGCTGCCTCTTCTCACTCATTCTTCTCTTTCTCATGTATTCTACATCTCCACTGAGGGCTTTGCAATATCAGCCAGGGGAATGTGACCATATGGTAGTCTGCATTAGGCCTTTTTTTTGTTTGTTTTGGTTACTACTCCTTCTGTTCACCTTTTTGTCCTTGATCCCTCTTTTGAGTCTGTCATCATCCCTTTCTCCTTCTGAGAACACCACTTCATCCTCCTCTCTTTCTCTTCTGCCTCTGTCACAGCTTTCTTTCAGCATGCTACTGCCACAAATCCTTTTCTCAATCTTTGCTTTCATTTTTCAACCACCAAAAATGTCATCCATGCAATGCCTTGATGCTCCCCCAGCCCACCTGGCTCGGGGGGAGAGCCACATCAGCTTTGCTGATGTGCAGTTTTCCTTGCACTGCTGCTCCCTGCCATGATCTCCACAGGGATCAGCTCTCCCCTGCTCATTCTGCCAGCCGTTCTGCAGGAAGCCTGGGCATGGGTCCCTAACCTGTTCTACTTTCTTGGCTCCTCTGCCATGGTGAGCACTGCTATGTGGAAGTACAAAGCCCATGGTGGTGTGACAGCTGTAGTGAGGGAGTGGCTGGAGAAAAAGCACCCAGGTGAAAACTGCTCCCTTATCACATTGCTGCAGTGAAGCCTTGAACCAGAAAATACACGGTGAACTGGCTAATTTGAATGCAACTGGTTTAAGTGGGTTTAGATTTCAACTAAAAATACTCACCCAGCCTCAGCCACAACTCTTCATATTGTGTCTGCAGAGTTTATGGGAACACAAAGTTAATTGCTTGTGTGTTTCCAGAACTTCTGTGGTATTTAATTGAAGATAACACATGAGGAAGTGTGTTTGCAGTTGAACTTAAGTTCTTTTTTACCTCCTCAGTTTATAGTACACAAATGTTATTTTTACAACAAATTCTTCCTGGTCACTGCACAGTAACTGACAGATCTGATGCAGACCTAACACAGAGGTTGCTCCTCTTGACGTCAGTCACTCTCCTAGCCGGCACACTGCTCTGATATCCTTGCTAGCTGCAGTGTAACTGTTCTAAGGGAAAGCAGAAAGCTGTGTTGGAGAGGTTAATGGTTTGACATCGTTATCAGTAACACACAGTTGCATGTTAGAGAAAAGCATGGCCATAAGCAATTGAAAGACCTAGGTGCTAGTGAATTTTGGAAAAGCTGTGCAGAATGCTCTTTGATTTAAATACAATGAGTCTACAAAAGTGACAGCCCTGCTTCACCTCTCTGAATGAATAACATCAGTGTTGCTAAGACCATGGTATGATTTTGTGTCTTTTAAAAAGGTGTGATTTAATCAGTGATAAAAGTCAACAGTCTGACAGTGTGGCTAACATGTGCAATGAAAAATAACTAATAACTAAATAACTGTAGCTAACTTGTGCAGTGAAAATAACCCCAACCAACCTCCCAAACTTGGAAACAGTGAAGAAAGAGAAGCAATATTTGTGGCTGATCTTGAAAAAAATGGAGATAAAATGAGATGAGCTTCGGTCAATCTGATTATTTGCTGAAGTCTAGTCCAAGACTGTTGGGCTGTAAGACTGCCTAGGAAGAGTGAAAAGCACCACCTTAGAGGTAGGGTATCCCAGAAAAGTTAATGCAAACCTTCTAATATAGCCTAAGAATTACTTTCTTAGTCTTCTGTGTGAGTAACACCTAAGATGTCAAGCAATATGCATTAGCTGTGCCTTTATCTATGTTTCTTGTCAAGAAGGATCAGGTTTTTTAATCCATAGGTTGCCCAGAGAGATGATGAAAGCATTGGACTTTTCTTAGAATTAATTTTTAATGCGTTAAATTATTTATTTGTTTCAACTGTGGAAAATTTCAATGTGCCGTTATGTCTGGCTTCTATCACACTGAAATTTTGTATTTAAAAACCACAAACTATGAATTAGCAGGTATGAAAATTACGTAAGAATTTATAACAAAGATGCAATACACATTGTTTATTAATTGTTGGTATTGTTTATCTGTTTAAAAACAGATGCATGGTAGTATAAAATGCTTGGTTCTTCCCCTTTCCACTGGTGTAAGAAGCAGAAAAGCAGCAGCTGGATTTATTGACTTAGTACCTCTGTCTGTGCAGTACCTTCAAAATCCGGAAGGAGCATCTTCAGCCAGGAGTGGAAAAGGAGGCATTAGGTCTTTCATTGGTACAACCCCTAGGGCATACCTTGACAATCACTTTCTTACCCATTGGACAGAAGGTATTGAAGGCCAAGGAGCCTTCTCACAGAGATCTGTAACAATGCTTAACTAGTCAATTGATAGTGATTGAAATTGATTCTTGCTTTTTCAGTCTCTGCTGTGAGTCTTCAAAAGGTAATATTCTTTTGTTTTCTTCCTGTATATATGATAAGGGAATCCATATGTCTCAAGTCTTGTGTTTTCCAACTTCCCTTAAACATAGTCCTTGAGGAATAAGTACCTGCTGTGTGATGGAAAATTTAAAATGTCTTGAAAATGTTGAGGTTTGAATATTTCTTTTAACCTGTTCGTCTGCAGTTGCCTCCTCTCCTTTGATATGCCTGACCGACAATAGTTTTCAGTAATGCTGGCTAATCACTCTTTAAAACACCAAGCTTCCCAAAATGGAAACAGTTTAGCTTTAAAAATATCTTATACAAACCTTCAGCTCAGTCTTTAATCTCTTCTGTTTTGTGCGTCACCCCCTTCTACAGGCTGGAACCAAATGATATTGCTCGGGATGGGTGCAGTTCCCATTACAGACTTTTCACTCCTGGTTTCTCCATTTCCATGTCAAGCATGGAACACGTGTATTTGCAGCCTGAGGGTGTTACAGATCCCCTGCCCTGAGCAGAACCAGGAGGTAGTCCAGCTCTGTTGTTTCGTAGGGAATTACAAAGCTCACATTAAGAGCATGTACTTATTTTAAAGAGGTCAAAGACAAGTTGTGACTGTTGATGGTATTGGAAACATCAGATAAAATGCATTTCATGTTATGAAGAAGACAAACAGCAAGCATAATGCAAGTGAAGACAGATAGCCTTTTCTTCACTGAAGTATCTATTACCTCTGTACAGACTACTTAAGAAAACTTTAAATCTAACCTATGGTCTCATATTACCTTTAAAAGGAAAAATAAACTCTGGAAAGTAACATAAAACAGTCTCTAATCAAAACTATTTTATCACAGTCAAACAACTCAAAGTGGTTAACAAAAGCTTTTCATTACACTTAATGATGACAAGTAGAAAGTAAAGGTTTGCTCTTAGAAGGGTAGAAGGTAACTAAAAAAACCCACAGGTGACAAAGGAAGTTTGTCAGACATGAACTGGCAATTGTTTTATGAACTGTTCCAAGCAGAACCTTAATCATCTGACTCATTGGTTAGCCCTGAGGACTCTGTTTTGCCCAAGCATATTTTCCAATATGTTTAAAGTCAGAATTTTGTTTAACTTTTAACCTCAGCAAAAGCAATCCGTACTACAACTCTTCCATCAAGTGCCTGAAGAGATCTCGGGAGATTGGTTGCCCTCAGTGGGAACAGCATTCTCCATTTTCTGCAATGTGTAATAAACACAGAGAAGAAGCCAAGAAAATGCAACATTCAGTCTTTAGTCTGTTTCCCACATAGTCTATCTTGTTAAGCATTTCCTCTGAAGAGAGTTTTCATGTTACCACATGTATTATCTTCTGCCTCCTCTTTCAGGAAACTGTCCATCATAACAGCCTTTTGCCACATTTATTTGGGATAGCAAAATTTACCACAATATCCATGGCCTTCTAACTTTGCTAGCATTTTATTTGTGCTCCTTACATGTCATGCTATTGGTCAAATAATGCAATATGTTCCAAAGACATTCCAAAGACATATTTCTTACTGCACACTCACCACTCCCTCACCTTATTTCTTTGTGAGTTAATTTATTTTCCCTGTATTTCCACCTTCTGTGCTGGAGGTATGGGTGATGTAATGGGTGCTAGTCTTGTGGTGAAAGCAGGTTGTCATCATAAAGTGTTTTTTCTGCACCTGTGGTTTCGTGACAGCCTATCCTAACAGATTTTGGTTTCTTATCAGCTGAGTGTGTTTCACAATGGTACTCATCTCTCCATCCTACATGTTGATGGTTAGGATTCAGCACTGGGGACAGGGAATTCATTTGTAATGTCGCATTAAGACACAGTGATCCATCACTGCAGTGCTGTGATTTGTGTGTTTGCAGAGATAACCCTGCAAAATTTGCTCGTAAAATGACTTCCAAGATTTACTTCTGGGAAGACTTCAGCTCATTTTCATAACCTTCTCTCACACAGAATCACAGAATCACAAGGTTGGAAGAGACCTTCAAGATCATCGAGTCCAACCCAGCCCTAACACCTCAACTAAACCATGGCACTGAGTGCCACATCCAATCTCTTTTTAAACACTTCCAGGGATGGTGACTCCACCATCTCCTGAGGCAGACCATTCCAGAACTTTACCACTCTTTCAATAAAATATTTTTTCCTGATATCCAACCTGTATTTCTCTTGGCACAGCTTGAGACTGTGACCTCTCGTTCTGTCAGTTGCTGACTGGAGAAAGAGACCAACCCCCATCTCACTACAACTACCCTTCAGGGAGTTGTAGAGAGTGCTAAGGTCACTCCTGACTCTCCTTTTCTCCAGGCTGAACACCCCCAGCTCCCTCAGTCGTTCCTCACAGGACTTGTATTCCAAGCCCCTCACCAGCCTCGTTGCCTCCTCTGGACACACTCAAGTGTCCCAACGTCCTTCCCAAACTGAGGGGCCAGAACTGGACACAGCACTCAAGGTGTGGCCTCACCAGTGCTGAGCACAGGGGAAGAATGACCTCCCTGCTCTTGCTGGCCACACTGTTCCTGATACAGGCCAGGATGCTGTTGGCCTTCCTGGCTACCAGGGCACACTGCTGGCTCATGTCCAGTCAGCTGTCAACCAGCACCCCCAGGTCCCTTTCTGCCTGGGCACTGTCCAGCCACACCATCCCCAGCCTGTAACACTGCAGGAGGTTATTGTGGCCAAAATGCAGGACTCAGCACTCGGACTTGTAAAACATGATCTTACTGGACTCTGCCCATCAATCCAACCATTCCAGGTCTCTCTGCAGAGCCCTCCTACCTTCCAACAGATCGACACAGACTCCCAACTTAGTGTTGTCTGCAAATTTGCTAATGAAAGACTCAATCCCCTTATCCATTCTTTGGCTCTACATGTTTGATTGTCTCTGCCTGTTTCCTCGTTTTGGCCAGAACAGAGGTAGTTTTTCTACACTAGCTGTGAGGGGGTGGATCCTGGAGCCGTGTAGGTGTGTCTTCATTGTTATTCTATACCATGCACATCACTGGGGGGGTGGGGGGTGAACGTGTACGTGTGTGTGCGTGTGTGTGTGTGTGTGTGTGTAATTGAGAGACTCTCCCTTTGGAGAAGAAGATGTGCGTGGTTTCTGGTTGTGAGCAAACATAGTGGGCACAGGGTCTATCCACCATTGTCCATTATCTCAGATTGGTGATGCAAATCACTTTCTCCTTTGTACCCTGTTGTTATTACTATTGTTGCTGTTACTGTTTGGTTTTTCATCTCATTGGTGTTTCCAGTAAATTGTTCTTATCTCAACCCATAATCAAAAAATTGACCTTTTGTGTCTCCCACTGGAGCAGAGAGAGTAATGATTTGTGATGTTCTTTTCAATGGAAGTACTCAGTTGGGGTACACTGTTACTAAACTGTGACAGTCTGATATTTCTTCCGAAATATTTTGGCCCTTAAATGTCTGCAGTGTGGTAAAGATGGAATGCGGATGGAGCCCTTCTCTGCTGCACTGCATGAACTGTCCTCAGGTAAAAGACATCTTCCTTGCCTTGGTTCCTGTGCTACCGAGTGGTTCCATGGTTTCTGTCTGTGACCAGCATAGGCTGTTGTCACTGGCCAGCGTTCTGAATAACTGTTCTGTGGAAAGGATGCAGTTTGTGATGGCAGAGGTCTTTCCAATGTCAGACAATGCCTGTCATTGCTGCTCTGTATTTCCACTGTCTCCAGCTATAGCTTAACTTCTCTGTCTCCACATTTTCCCTCACAGGTCCATTTTTAGTTCATGTGGAGAACCTATGGTTTTTCCAGTTTGATGTATTCTTGTGGAAGTCTGAATATCATGAGTTAAGGACTTTAATACAGAATGTTATGCTTAATTATCTTCTATGTAGGGACACTACCCTATATGCTGTTTTCTGTAGGTGTGAACCAGACAAGGAATCCTCTAGTATCTGCCTATTCCAATAAAATGTAAAATGATAGAATTGCATATTTGCAAATCCTCGTCTCATACAAATTTGTCCACAGATCCTCAATAGCCTATCATTTATATCCTTTGTCTTTCATTTATGTATTTCCTTCTGCAGAGTTACAGGGACCATTCCCTTTGTGATTTCTACTCTTATCTGTAGTATTATTCTTGTGAATTAGGGGAGTGTCAGCTTTGCTTAGGCTTAGCAGTTTGGTATAAGTAACATAAACACTCTAGTCTGATCTAGAGTTCTTTGCTGCATGCAGAGAAGTTTGCTGAAGTGCTATCCTTGGAACAGCTGTGTCCTTTGTTCTTCCTCCAGAAGAAGACCTGGGTCCTGTGGAATTTGCTTGTTGCAGAAGTCAGTCACTTTTGTACAGTTTGGTAATGCACAGGCCTATAGTTTTGTCAGACACTTGATCGTAAATCCTGAAAAGTAACCTCTTGGAAACAGCATTTTTTCTGTGTTTAAAATATGTCCAGAGCTCTTCTAGGAAGTAATTGATTCTTATAGCTGGCTGCTGATGAAAGGTGCTGTTGTAGCATATGTGGTGGCCTGTGTACACTATGGTTAAGATGCAGACTGCTCTGTTTTTGGATTTCACTTTTACTGAGGCACACAGTCATTTTGCAGCTGTTTTGGTGCAAGCTCAAGAACGTGCAGCTGCTGAAAACATTATATTTCATGTCCAAGAGCTGATGTGATTATGGTTTAAATTTTAGATTTTTTTCCTTCAGTATTCTCAGTTTTGAATTTCATGTATCAGCAATAATGAACCTGTTTCTAACTCTACATCCAGTCCTAAATGTAGACAAAGAGAAAGCAACCTCAGTGTATGGCATAGATTCCACTTCTTTGTCCCATGTATACTGTCCTTTGTTGCCTTGAAAACAATGTTTTGGGATTTCTGGCTATTACTATGCACATGTCTGATTGTAAGATTTTAAGGTGGTGTAATGATGACCAAAAATGAACCCAACCAAAAGAAACTCAAAACCAATTGTAAAAGATGTAGTTATAGAAAGATAAGTTTTTCAGGTCTCAATCAGCAGCACCAACGGTCTTCACAATCTGAGCAAAAATGGGTTTGGTTACATCATCCTAGTTTCCAATGAACAGGTGTCAGTGTCCACTCAGAGTTAGCTAGCGGTAGCTGGTGTGTCTGGGGCAGCCCCAGGAGGGTCAGGATTAAATACCCAGGCACAGAGTTATGCTCTTCCCCCTGCAGCTGGTTCAGTAAGCTCCAGATGAAGGTCCAGGGTAGGGCCAACACTAACAGAAAGGCACCATGTTTCCTGCTTTGAAAGTAGATGCATTCCAGCACTGTTAATCCACTGTCAGGTGCTACACCTAAATTCATAACCTTAGTGAAAGCTCTTTTGGTGGAGTTGGATGTGTCATGTGCTACACTCTATTTCTGACAACACTATCATTGATAATCTGAGAAAAATCCATCAGATTTTTCAAGGCTGAAATTAAATTCTATCTACAAGTTAAAAAGATTTAAAAAAGTTGTACTGGGACAAAATAATGAATTTCTGTAATTCTTTAGGTTTTAATTAAAAAAGTGATGATTTTTCTCATTAGTAAAGTCTACTCTCCAGCCTTCTGCAGTCCAAATGGGATAGTTTTATGACAAAAATTGGACTAGATTGGGTTTCTTGTGGCAGGTATTTATGCTACAGTTCAGACATTATAGTTCCTTAGCTAAAGCTCACAATTTGCTTGTGAAGTTTTCTGAAGACTTAAATGCCAACATTGCTACAATGACTTCTCAGGAGACATGATTACCATTACAGACTGCTCAGCTCGGATGTTCTTGCTGTTCTCCCACAGAAGATTAACTCTTTCCACTGGGAGATAGGATATGCAATGGTGCTGCAACACATGACAGGGTTCATTTTCCTACTGACTTGTCTGGGAACAGACATAGGACCTGAACCCAAAAGAATAGCAAAGGTGGAGGCAACTGAACTAACTTAAAAGGCAGCTGACTAAAGTATTCTACACTGACCTATCAGAAAACTGTTTCGGCAGCTGAACTGCTGCCTGCTTCTGCTTCTGAAGACCTTTGCTTCCACCACACACTATAGACTGTATTGCTACCTGTTGCCAGACTTCGGGCAGTTCAGGGAAAACATGAAACTGAATCAAGGACCAGGTTATAATTCCCTGAATAACATTGTCAGTAAACAGTTCTGATGCTGCAGTCAATGTCTGGGACTGCTTTGGAACACGTCAGCCAAGGAGAACCGCCTGAAATATCTCCTAACCTCACTCTTCCTATCATCTCATTGACATTACTGTAGGGACATGGCAGAGGAATATCTTCCTGAAGGGCTCTCACAGAAGATAAAAGGCTGCCTGATCTTTCAGAAGCTGCTTCTCAGAAACCCTTTCGCCTAAAAACACAATGTTAGCATCACATGCTAACAAATAATTCAAGAACACATCAAGGGTTTTCACCTGTGGTTGAAGTGAATGACTGATAGTAGAGAGCAGAAAAGAAAAGAAAAAAGGGATATGGATTTTGTAAGTTTCCTGCCAGAAATGATGGGTGCTGTAAGAACATAATACCTTCTATTGCACATAGGTTTCTAATCTGGTTTTTGTTGCTGAGTGCACTGAAAAGTGAAATCTTGCATGTAACTCTAAAAACTGCCTTTTTTTGTCAGTGCTGTCTTTATTTTGTCAGCAGGCATGGTCTACATCCCAGCGAACAGGACCTGACCAGTGTCTTTCTTTAGAAGTAACCGCATGCAGTTTTGGTGGTTATGACAGCAGGAGGACTAACTGCATTTACTAGAGTCAAACATAAACAGTATCTAAGGACTGATTCTTGTCTGCAAAGATAATTTGTGAAAGAAGTCCTCTCTCCAGTCTTGAAAGTGACATTGTCTCAGGTGAAGGAAAGCAAGCACATTGGAAACCAAACCCATGTTGGTTTTTTTTTTTTTTTTCCCTCAGTAGAAGTGGTATTTAAAATTTGGGAGATATTTATCTTAGATTCTGATTTTTTTTTCACATATTTTCATGCATACACTAAAAAGCCAACTGTTTTTGAGGGCAAACATCTCCATCAGATGTAGGAGAAGAGTATATGAAGCTATTATCTTGTCACAGTGTTAAATGGGACAGCTTCTTGGCATAGTGGTAAAGAGGAGTTGACAAAGAACTATTGTGTGGCATATTGTTCTGTGGGAGTGAATCTAATATTCTGAAATGTGAGGTTATAGTTTGTGTGCTGATGGGAATCTGGATGAGGAAACCACTCTTTCTTCAATGAGATCATATTCCCTTGTTCCTCATATACCTCACAGAGGAGATACGTGGGCAAATAAATCGCTGCTTGTAGAAGTGCATTTTTTGTTCAAGGTTTCTGCTTTCTTGTGTTTGGACAGGTATATTTTGTTGTATTATATCTATATATAAAACACTGCTCCTACTACTTTATGGCGTCTCTCACAAATCCTGTCTGTAAATAGAAACATTTAGAAATAAAATTTTAGTTAAAAATAAGAAGTAAAATATTGCTTGACTATGAATAAAGTATCAGGTCAGTTTATTTCATCTGTGGCCAGAATAAGACTCCTTTGGGATTACTCCAGTCCTCAAAATATAGTTTTCCTATCCTATTCAAGGCATCTTACTAGATTCCTTGTTAAATGGAGAGATTGAATTTCATTGAGATTCTCAGTCTACTCTGACCTTTTTAAGTAAACCATAATAAAAAGCACAAGTAGAATCTGACACCATAAGGGTATGCCATATTTGGGCCAGCAGGTGATAGTCTTTGGTATTTGCGGTGACCATCAATCTGTCATTTCTCTGCATTGTACATGCCAGTATCAGAGACATCAGACAAACCAAAATGATCTCAAACTCTCTCAAATATTTGTAAAATTTCCCACCCTCTTAACTGTTTTTTAAAAATTAAAAAATATATTCTCCTGACAACAAAGAATAATTCTTTTATTTCAAAGACCAAAGACTGATACCCTATCTGAGTCTGGTACAAACACCTACTTCTTCTTAAACTGTTAAATATTTATTTGTTTCCATTCAAATGCCAGACATAATCTGTTCGAGATTCTTCCAGACTTTGATGTCTGTGGCAGATCTTTATGACAATCATATCTCTTTCACGTTATGGCTAGGTTGCCATATGACACAATTTCATAGGTTTATTTTGGGTTTTGTCCTGCCTATCTTGGAATTTGTTATAGTTTTGGCACACATTTTAATAAAAGCAAAACCGGTCATTTTTTGTATTTCATGACAAGGCTGAAACAAAAAACATATCTGAAAGCAGAGACCAAAGCATTTAATGGTAAATGATAGCAGATTCATCACCAGGTTAGACACTTGAAATATGGCAGTCCACTTTGAAAAGTTACAAAACCCATTGCCTACCATTATTCTCTGCAGAGGATCTATTGCATCTGTCTGTCAGTTCACATGTAACTTGAATCTCTTGACACAAGGAAAAGGTAAAATAAAACGCTGTGTAAAAATCACTGTGGACTTGCAATGTACCCAAATATGATACTCAAGTTCAAAGAATGGTGTTTGAACCAGACTACTGTTACTGACAAACAGTTAAACATGTTATTAATGTTCAGCTATCAAATGCTTTCGATTAAAGAGAAAAATTCTGTAGCATTAGAGAAAACTATTTTTCTTTTTTCTCCCTTATCCTACAGTAGAGGAAAACTGGTTTTTATATTAAAAAAAAAGATTAATTGCACCTGCACTATATTTTTATCCTCTTTGAAAATCAAGAAAAAAAAATACTGACTTGACTTGATAGTATTTTATCTATAAATGACACAGAAAAATACTCCTTAGCTATAGGAGCTAAGTGAACAATACATAATGCTGCATGAAGCATTGCATTGAGAATCCCAGCTATGTTCCAGATGTCCTTAGGACAACTTTGGGGAAAAAAAAACAACCCATCCTAAAAACAAAATACAGAAAAGTTTGTCTTAACTAGAAGCCTTATGAATGTTCTTAGTAATGGGGCTCATTGTTCCACAGATCCCAGATGTTAAGTGCCAGATTTTCAAAGGTATTTAGAGACCTCAGGAGACAGACAGATACTTCTGAATTTTCAGATACAGGAAGGCAAACTATATGCTTAAGAACTAGGATAATTTGATGGTAGACATCTACCCATCCTGCTCAGACTGGTTTGAAAATCCAATGAGCCTGCAGTCACATGCTTAGATCCATAGACACATTTATAACTAATTTGAATATCCCAGAATTGTCAACCCTGGCTCAGAGCTCATGAAAAATTGAATGTTTGCAGAGGTGTGCACCATTCTATGCATCCTTGAGCCTGGTGTGTCCTTTTGCCCTGTGGCTACCAACTGCAGCTCAAGATTTTATGTGTTGGGACCGGCCTGCCCCTTTTGCATGCCACCCTGTGTCCTCTCATGTTTTGGTTCCATGACACAGGACCTAATCCTTGCTAGCTTACATGTTCTAGCTTTCCACCTTCAGTTCTCTGCCTGGATATGTCTCCCACTATATGCCTCAATGTGTGAAATTCATTGTCCTCAGCCAGCAGACAAGTGGAGTTTAGGGGAGGGCATCAGTTATGAAGAAAAAGCTAAGGGAAGAGGGTTTGCCTTATGCAGACCTGCTGGAGGTAGATCTGTCAGTGAACCTGCTGCGCATGTGTTGGTGTGTGTTGGTGAGGCTGAGGTCCTCCAAGGGCATAAGGCTGTGATGCATGAAAAGATAAAGTGTATGTGTGCTGTAACTCCTGGACACTCCTGAACAAATTTCCACTGTTTTGTCTTGATGAGTGGCTGGATCTGCAGTGATAAGCCAGACCAAGGGCTGAAAATCCCCAGTCTGCTGGGGGTGGAAATGTAGAGATGAAGGTCATGCTCTTGTTCTCATTGTGCCTGTAATCAGGCAGATAAAGATCAAACTGCATCATACAAAATCAAGATGCCAGTCATGCATGAAGAGACATAATTACAGACCTCTGTATCTGTGCAGGATTTGGTTGTAATTTTATTCTTCCAGGATGATCCTGGAAGAGGACTGGCGTGTCAGAGAAGGAGCAAATGTCACTTTTTCTTGCCGGTTGCAATGATAGAATGAAAGAGATTAATACATTCGGTGAAGTTGTTTTTTCCACATGAAATAGAGTGCTTTTTCTTGAGTTACACTTCTTTGGCTGAGTCAAGCATTTCCTGTGAGGACTGGATGTATTCATGCTCAGGCCCTGATCCTGCAATCTGATCTAACTGGGGGAGTTATGTCTTGTGCAAAGATGAAAAGCCCTCACAGGATCTCTGCCTAGGTGAAAAGGTCTGCCAGGGTAGAACTGATTGCAGAACTGGAACCAGCAGCTGTAAACCAAAACTGACTCAGAATAAAATACATAGGTAGAACTGTTTCCTTCTCCTCTCCAGTCTTCAGTAGACTTTGAAAACCCACTGTGCTCACAAGGAAATAATTTTTCAATGCCTTGTTCCAACAAACTGTTCGAAGTTTTCTACCTTTTCAGGCTGACTTACTGTTTTTTATTACGTTTCTTTTTTTGGTTTTAACTTGGGCAGTGTTCCCCAAACTGCATACGAAGCTGCAATTTGAGAAGTTATTTTCCCTCTGCAAAACAGTTTGCAATTTTTCATTTTGTAAGGAGTTGTAGGCAGTCCTAAGGTGGCTTGTGGAGAATATGATAAATTTGCAAGGCATACTGTACTTAGAGAAAAAGGATGGAAAAGTTCCTCCACGCTTATTTTCTCCCCCATTTATAATCATTAGGATTTAAATGCCCCATACATCTCTGTCATTTAGATAAGAGGCATTGATTGCTTAACTGCTGCACAGACATTTCATACACCTGGTTTTAGATGACATTTCAGGGGTAGAAAGAGAAGCAAGTACTGTAAAAATGTTCGCAGTTTGCAATGTCAAACTTTATTACATAAAGTCATAAACAACCCCAATTAGTAGAAAATGTGTTCACAGTCGGGGTTTTAAGCCAGTTCATTAAATGTTTCCTGTAGTTGGGCAAGACATTGGGAAAAATAAACTGACCCCTGATTTATAATAAAACACATTAAGTTTTAGAAAACCTTTGCTTTTCCTACTGATTGATTTCTTGTCCAGCAAAGCCTGAGGAAGGGGTTAAGTAGAGGTCTTGAGGGACTACTTGACATCTGCTACACTTGTGACTTTTTGATCTTGGTTTTTTTTTTCCTTGCTTTGAGGGATGCCTTGTAGTAAAGGCCATGTGTGCCTGCGTGTGTTTCCCAGAGATGGCCGGGGCTGGGAGGGGCAGAGTGGCCAGGGGAGCAAAGAAAACAGCTCCTTGACGACAGATCAAATGGANATATATATGTAAATGTACAGACTTAAATATATATTTGGACTCTGTTGCTTTAGTTTTTTACTACTGACCTGTATTTGGGTTACTGGAATGATTGCTGGTTGAAAATGTGTACTTAACTGCTGATTGCAGGAGGAATGAGCAAAAAGCCTCACTCATTAATACACAGTAGAGGTAGGTCATCTCGGAGTTAAACACTCCAGAAGTGTAAGTTGCAACATAAGAGCTATTAATTAGGGAAACACTGCTTCNGACCCCTGATTTATAATAAAACACATTAAGTTTTAGAAAACCTTTGCTTTTCCTACTGATTGATTTCTTGTCCAGCAAAGCCTGAGGAAGGGGTTAAGTTGAGGTCTTGAGGGACTACTTGACATCTGCTACACTTGTGACTTTTTGATCTTGGTTTTTTTTTTCCTTGCTTTGAGGGATGCCTTGTAGTAAAGGCCATGTGTGCCTGCGTGTGTTTCCCAGAGATGGCCGGGGCTGGGAGGGGCAGAGTGGCCAGGGGAGCAAAGAAAACAGCTCCTTGACGACAGATCAAATGGACAAAAAAAAAAAAGAAGAGAAAAGGGATTACATGCTCTGTAATCATGATAATAGGAAGGAAAACACTGGGGGTCTGAAGTGTGAAAGCCCTTGTCCAGAGGAATGTACGCGTCAAGGATGGTTTGATATTAAAACCAAAACTCCCTGAGCACCCCAGAGAGTGGCCCTCGCCCTCTCCTCCATGTGCAAACGGGAACCCCCCTGCCTGTGGTGTGTTTCTCCTCCACTATGTGGAGGCCTGGGACCCTGAGTAACACTGGGGTCCTGGCAGAGGTCTGAGTGCCCAGAGAGGTGAGTGGCAAGCTTAGGGCTTAGTGGGAGACCACCTGTCTGGGAGGCCACCTGGAGAAAGCCACTGAGCTTCTGTTCTGAGCATTTTAGAGTATGACATCTAGAGACTCTTGTACTTCTTCCTCCCGGCCTGTTTTTATTTTCTTTTCTGCACCCCTTGTGGTGTTTCACCCTTAGGGGGATGGCAGCATCTAAAATTAGTAAATGCTTGTGGTTGAAGAGGGCCCACCAAAAATCACCAAGTTTTATTAGTAAATACACACTTCGCATGGAAATTGGTTGGTCCCTGACCTACTGTACAAGCAGAAGGCAGCTGATTTTGGATAAAGGGGTAGGCTGAAGAGAACAAGATACCATCACAGGGATCACAGCTTGTCTGCCTTGGAGGCACCTGCTTTGTGACATGGGCTATGAGACCTCTGAGATCCATGAGGAGACTTCAGTGCATGGTACAGCCTCCTCCAGCCGTGGCCTGAGGGCACCATGGCACCATCTTTCCCTGAGGGTCCTGGGGTGCCACTGCAAGGTGCAGCTGCTGGGCAGCTGCAGGGTCTGTGGGCACACCAGGAAGAAAGTGATGCTTCTTTGCTCACTGAGCTGCACTCTTCTTCTTGGGTCATTTTTTCATCTCATGTACTTCCTTGGGGGAAAAGAAGCTGATTTATTTCCTCAGTCAATTCATTGTTTATGGTGATATTTTGTGGATGAACAACCTGTTGACCTCATCGTTTACCCATCCCTCAAAGACCTTTTCTCCTACTCCTTTCCCTTCCACCTTGTTTGGCTGACTGACCTCCATTCCCAAACTGTGTCTCACTGTTTAACTTGATCAGTCACTAGCCTCTAGAATCCCACAAATGTGGATGTTCAAAATTGCACTCAGGTTTTAACTCAAGAGCATGGCTCCATCTCCAGATCTGTGACATTAGGATTTACAAAATAAGGAGCAATAAGGTCACCTTCATGTGAGCAGAAGGGTCAATTTCCTTCTGGTGATCCCACTTTTGCTTTGAAACAGCTATTTCCCAGTAATGGGTGTATCATAGCTCCTTGCAATGTGGAATTTCCCCAGTCTTCCTTGCTGCAGCTGTGACAGATAGTTGTGCAAAAGCTGCTGGCCCATGTGCCAGCATCTGGAAATTGCACGGTGACAAGCTCAAATGAGAAGTCATCTTGCTTTCATGTGGCACGATTTCTGTAAAGCTGGGGTCTCCAGTGAGAACTTAAACTAATCTCACATAGTTTATGAGTGAAAATCCATTTACAATGAGAATGACCCCCACTGACCAAAAATTTAAACAAATGCCCTCTGTATGCATTTCCTACAGTGGGGATCAAGTTCCATAGGTATGATGTAAGCAGGCCTCAAACAAGCCTCTCACCTACACACAGAACAGAAATCATTTGCAAAGAAAACTGAAACGACAGCCATATGCATGGAATGTTTTATATGCTACAGCCAGGCTTACAGACTCCAAGGAGGAGGATCTTCTGATCTGTCGATGCAATTGAAAACAGGTGTCCGACATGCTGCACATAAAGAAGTATACAGGCAATCTGGGAACTCTCCAGAGATTCTTTCAACTTTTGGAAATATGGAGACAACTTCCCAGCCCCCAATCCCATCTTTCCCTCTTCCCATCATTCCTATCCTACCAGTCCTCCCAGAAATGAGGAAACTGCTAGGCCATGGTGATGTTGCCCCATTTAGCAAAAGAAAATGTGAAAAAGATTAAGGAGGATCCATCAAAATGTCAGCCTGATGTTGAACTGATGGGAAAAAAAGCTTTTCTTAATTCAAGTGTCTGTCACAATTCAAGTGTCTGGATGACCTTGTTTTGCAAGTGAAAGCCTTTGACTGTGACCCAGGCATGCCTCCTGTGTCCGACTCCTATTTAGCAAATAAACTAAAAGTACTGCCCATATTTACGGTAAACACCTGATTAGGTTCTACCAGAAAAAAAAAATACAGCTGGATAATACAGGACCAGATTAAGTTTCCTTTTTGTTTGTTGTCATCAAATGCTCCCAATCTTTTTGAGCTCCAAGGCTCGTTAAGTAGATGTTTTAAAATGGTGCAACAGACAACGCAGCTGTATTTCATTTATAGATAATGGATGCAATAATGTAATAACCCAGCTAGATATGTTGACTCATGAGCTAATTTAGGTGTAGATGTTACAGCACTTGTGCAGCTGGAAATGTTGCCATCACACAAATCAGTTGCAGATTTATGGAGTCAGGTCCCTGTCTGCACTAGGAAGAGATGAAAGGCCCTAGTCAAATATAAAAACAGGTTCTGAAGAGTTATTGTAAGTTTAAGCAGTATTTGAAAATATTTTTTCAACCACAATGCAAACTGTAATATGAACCTGGAATTGCTTAACTATATGGTGATTTGGCAATTTAATAGTAATGGATTCATAAAGCTGAGAACATGGATAAACATAAAGAGCACAGTCTATTGTTCAGGAGGTGAGACAGAGGTGAGCATTTTCACTCCTATTATTTGCTTTGATACCGAATTATGTAAGTACAGCTGTCTGGTTCTCTGTTCCCCAGCACAGTTCTCAGGTAAGGACGTAATGTAATGGTACATATACGTACTAATTATTGCTTTAATTGTTCCTACTGTTTTTGTAATAGTAAACTACTACTCCTACTACTAACTCCAGGACCTGCTGATATTTGGCCACATGACCAAATAGAAGGTAGAAGAAATCTCCTTTCATCTCTACATATCCCTGGCACCTCTTGCCTGCGTTGCCTCCTTGGAAGAGGAGTAAAATTTTTATGCATTTTCTGAATCTTTCCTATAATCTCTGGAAAAATCCAAAGACATAGGCAATTTTGAAGTACTGTTATGACAATTCATATCACTAACAGTGTAGCAACATTTAAATGTACGACTGTATTCCCAGCCATTACCTGGTGAGTCACTTGGTACATGCCTCTTTGGTGGTTATACTGATTGTGATGCTAGTGATCAGCTTTCTTGAAGATAATTAACGGATGAATAAAAAATTAGTTTAAGAAAAAACAGGAAAAATTGGGCTCCTGTGAATTTATGCCTTAAAGCTGATTTGTGTGGTGCCTTCTGAAGCATAAACGCTGACCAAGGCTTTTAGTCTCTTTGGGATAGTCCTCTTATCTTTCAGCCATCTGACTCTCTGACGACAGATCATGGTTTAATAAAGCCTATAGCCTCTGACTCATTGCTCTCTCCCCACTATTTTACTATCTCTTTACAGAAGACGCATAAAAGTATTTTGCACTACCATTGGCTAAAACTGACAAGCAATGGCAGCAGTACTCAGAGGCACAAACAAGCAGATGAACAGAGGCACATAAAAGTACACTTCATCAGGAAACAGGCTAAAACTGTTTCCTGGACTAGTTTCTACCAATCCATCTGTCTTCAATGGCTTCGCTTTCTGTCTCTTGCTGCCTCTTTCAATAACCATTGAGAAGGATTGTACCGAAAATAATAAAGGGTTAGACAACAGTTTTAAAGATTTTAAAATTATTTTTATATGAACCCATTATAGAAAGTAATTTAGGATCTCTCTGAATCTTATTTACCAGGAAAAAAGTCAGCTCAGGCTGAGTATTTCCAGACTGGCAAGAAAATGCTAGCCAGACCCTTTTCTTGTGAAAACGGAGACATTTCTGTGGCTGGTATTTGATTCAGCAATTTCACAGCAATGGGACTAATGCAATTTATCTATGGTTTTAGAGCATCCAATTTCAGTCACTCCTAAAGAATGCCATCATGAGTTTATTACGCAGTTGACATAATTTTCTCTGTGAACACAAGAAAAGGAAACTCTTGGCTAGAGAGAAAGTATAGGAAATTANAATTAGGGAAACACTGCTTCTTTGACTATAACCAAACGTGTCATTACGAACATGTGGAAAGCACAACAAACAGCAAAAACACCCCATTGCATCCATAGGACTCCTGTGGAATTGCTTCTTGCATTTCTTTGCAGGGTGAAGAAACCAGGCTTTTCTTTGGGTACCCCGTTTTATTTTAAGGTGGACACAACTACAGAGTTTTGCTAGTTTATAACCTCTTTTTTCTTGAATCTTGTCCTTCTGTTTAATATAAGCTACACTTTGAAATTGCCTAATTGTTTTCCTATTTATTGCTGGTGTTACGGGAAGGAAAAGCAGCACTTTCTTAAGTCTGGCTGTGCTTTACTGAAAAGGCTTAGCTGGCCAACAAGATGAAGTACAAGAGCAGAGATTTGAAGGAGCACTCCAAAGAGGTTAAAAGGGTGGATAAATCTGTGAGTTATAGATATGCAGCAACTGGCCTTAACCTGAAACCGTGTTAGGATGAGTGGTGTGTGTAGAATCACATCAGTTCCAGAACATGGAGTTCAAATCCATGATGCTTCAAAGCAATGGTTCCTATTTCAATGCAAATTTGACAATGATAGATGTTAATCACACTCCTTAACGAAGAACCAGAGGCATAAAAGTGAGTAGTGTGGCATATGAATCCCATAAAATAGAAAAGAACCACATGCAGTAGACATACTTAACTTCTTGGGAAACCAATCAACGTCTCTAAAATGTGGCTACGTGGTAGCATACAATACTTAGAAGTTATCATAGTCTGCAGTTAAAACAAGAACCGGGTTTTACAAAAATGTTAATTACAACTGCAGGAGAAACAGAGCAGAATTAGTTGCTGAACTGAAATAGTTTTCTTGATAACAGAAGTGTCAAGAAAATAAATTACTAGCTCTGAAAATCAGATTTTTTTTCATTTACCACTATTAAGAGGAAAAACTGTCTGCTCTAACTCCGATCCTGAAAGGGTTTAATTTACTTGCCCAATTTCAGACATGAGTAGTCTCAGTGACTTCAGACAGAGGGTAGTCCTGCTGAGATCAATGGTGGTATTCACATATATAACGCTAAGTACATGCATGCATCTTTTCAGCACCCAGATCTCAAATGCCTACCAGAGAAATAAGTACACCTGGAAATAAATATCAAAGTGCAAAGAGAATCTTTTTTCCGGACTGAGATGCGTATTCCGGAAATAGACACAATAGCTCATATGTGATACATTTTATCACTTCTGAAAAGCATAAATGGAATCACTTGTAGAAAGTGCAGGAAGATTACAGTGCAAGATTTAGGGAAATTGCAGTCTATGAGTCTCCCTCTTTCACCAATCACGTGTTTCCTGGGATCATCAAAGTTTTCCCGAATGTCTTTGTGAGTGGGATTGTAGGTGAAGTTGAACATTTATAGGCTCAGAAATGTGTCCAAGGTTCTCATTTTATTTCAATACGAACTCATGTTACTTCTGTTGAAAATTCTACTGACAGTCTCATACATGTAATTTATGACATTTCCTATCAAGATGTTTAGCTGAATTAGAAACACTTGTGAAGAATCCCGTCTGCAGCCAGTTAAAGAGCATTTTTGTAGCGGAGGTGAGGGTTGTTGAGGCAACAAAGGAGGACTTATCTTACTTTTATTCCAATGGCTGTTGATCAAGCAATTGCAGCACAAACTGCTTACAGCTGTGGCTTTTGTTACGGTGACAAAGAACATGTTTAAGGATAGACAGAAAGCTATGCTGTATGCTAGTTTACAATGAACTTGCAGTTTACACACCAAACAGCCCAGAGCATATTTCTGCAACTTCCAGATTTCTTGGTGAAGTGGCACTGATTTGTTCTCTCTTCTTTGTCATTTGTTTCATTGAGCTGTGTGTCTCTCTTGCTTGCCCAGCTTAATATCATGCTATGCCTCCTAGCTCACAGGTTTGGTTTTAGGGATGTGAACACTTCTATTTAAACGAATAAAACTAAAATTCAAGATGCTTGTAGGTTTGAAGGGCAATATTGTTTACCTAGTACAGGGAATGTAGTTGACACCAAATGAGAGCATTTTAATTGCTAAAATTCATTGATCTGAGCCCTTTTAAAATATCAGACAGCTTATTTATCTGTGCAAACCAGAGATTTAGCTCTCTGGTTTTATACAGTTGCCTTTTAGTTGAGTTCTGTACTGCCCTTCAGAGACATGATAATTTCACAAGAAAATGTTAAGAACTGGCTTCCTTGGAAAGTTGAATAGCTGTTTGCCTTCAAATTGTCCTGTCCGGGTGCAGAAGCCACGGCGTGAACGTTCAGCCCTTCGTCCCTACAGCATTACCTCCGTGCACAGAGGGACACAGGCAAATTTATTTCGTGTTTAGCTGTCTGCAATACAGCTCTCTGTTTTAAGTCAGTAGTCCACTCTGCCTTCTTGGTTAGTAGATAAGCAGCTCCAGAGTTTGCCTGTCTTCAGATGAGATTTACTGCCCTCTTGAGGTATTTGTCTCTCTCCTCCAAGAACAGAAGTAGCTTAAAAGACCTTGTGCCCTTGTGTAGAAAGTTTGTATCAACAACAGCCAGCTGACATAACTTGTTGCACTAAGGAGCACGGGCAGCAATTCTGTGAAAACCTCACCACCTCCTGCACGGGCAGTTTAGAAACTGTAGAGGAAACTGGCAAAATTAGCTGAAATTGGTTTGGATTATCCTGTCGTGTGGTGGCTATATGGTATTTCCTTACGTCATGGTGCTCTTCTGTATGGTAGGATGCTGCAATGAAGTACCCAAGAAACAATTCTGGGAGCACAAGATTCATGCTTCTTCTTGCTAGAGCACCATTGACAAGCACTGCCTCTGAAGACTTCAGGCGCCAACTCTTCCTGAAAATGCATCACAAGAAATTGGAATAAATGGGCTCTTGGCCAAATTTGCTAATTTCATTCACCAATTTCATTTTCCCTCTAGCTAGCTGGTAAGATTTGCTTCGGTCTGACTCCTGTCTCATACTCTGCTGGATTACTAACCTGATAACATTGGTTTGAATACCTGCCTAGTGGTGTTGCCTGGATTTATTCTACCTGTGTTACAAAGACAGCAGTTGGGCTGGATGCACTCAGCTCTTTGAAGGCCCACAAAGCTACAGTCAAAAGTCTCAAAAGGGTTTTGAAAATCATGGCCACTGGGATGGTGGTAGCCTACCTAAGGGGAAATAATTTGTCATGGCTTTCTGCAGAAGACTCTATTGTCTCTCAGACTTCTGGTTTTGATTTTCTATTGGTTAGAGACTTTATTTCAAAGTTCATTTCCAGATTAAAAATGTCATACTTTGATCCCCAAAAGCCTTTATTTCACAGAAGTAATTAAGTTTACCCTGTTTAGATACAATAATACATGTCTGATCTCTGATACCAAGCAAGTTATAGTCTATGTATATAGGAGAGACCCTTGATGAGTATGGGTTTTTTTTTTCTATGAGAGAAATATATGAAACTGGACAGAAGAGATATGTTTTTGGTGAATAAAAACAAGAAAGAAATTGGTTAAAATCCCCTTGTAGATCCCTAATGACTACCCCTTAGGAAAAAAAAAAACAAACACCTGCAGAAAACCATAGAGGAAAGATACTATGAGATAAAGATATCATGGGAGCCTCACACTAATCAAAATCTTCTGTGACTACCTTATTAAGATACTTGCTTTAAGAACAAAACATATGGTAGAAGCTTCAAGGAGATAGACCCTTTAGCTCACCACCAACAAAAGTGTAAAATGCTCCCAGTTCCTTCAAATATTTAAGTAATGCTTGCTTAGGGTGTTTCATTCACTAGCAAACATGGTGATTTGTGAAGCACAACTAATGTGTCCCTGGGAAGTTCCAGCATGAAATAAGACTAGGTGTGAAAGCCTGTCAGGGTCCAAAGAGATGTGATTTAAGGGGAAGCACTCCCTGAAAATGTGAGGATGAGTGTTACTAACTTAATCCATATGATAATTTCTCCCCCGAAATGTATGACAGAATATAGGGCAGAAATGCATGAGACAGACATTAGTCATTGTCCACGGTCATATTTTTTCCATGAATTTATCAGCAAGGGTTGCCATGCTGTGTTTAAAACATTTGTAAAAGAGATTAGTATGCAAAGATGAAAAGTAAAGGAACCACCGTTTTCACAGTGTTTACTTGCAGATGCACACACACTTGGAAAATGTAAAAGAACTTGTTTTATTGCAAATGTATTTCTGCAGTCTTACACAGTAATAGAAATAACTGAAAGATAGGTGTCTGGGCAGATTTAGAAGGGCAAGAACGTGGCTTTTTGCCATTGATGCTGTTATATGTATAAGTAGAGGTATGATAGAGTTTTCTGGGGTTTTTCTCTTTCTTTTGTAGCATTAGTATTGCCAAAAGCAGAATGCTTTTGCAGCAAAAAAGCAGATTTTTTTGCAGGTGATCCTAGATTTACTATTATCAGAACAAAATCATAATATATATAGTACTTACAATTTAATCTAGTATTAGACTGTACAGAATATATCTCTACAAGCACAGAGAAAAAAATACATGCTGATTCCATTCAACATGTAATCTGGGGAGAGAGCTAGACATGGGCTGAGCTGTGGAATCATCAAGTTAATCCCTCTAAACTGTAAGGCCTAATTTTGGTAGTGAAAGGCATATGGGATATTAGTTCATGGCACAATTGAAAGAATATATCCTGGTTTTGGGACATAGTATGAGATGTGCTGGAGAAGCCTTTGTATTGTAAGGCTGACACTACACCTTGGACAGAAATACCTGAAAAAGGGACAGAGGAGGGCAAGAGAGAGTCTTAACAGTGCTGTCTAAGTCCTTATCTGCTCCCTGCCACACTTGGTCTGTCTGACAGTAAAAGAGGTGACTTTTGAGCAAGTCTGACACAGTTCTGTCAAAGGTAGTTATGGCTGGAGTAGGTGGACCAGGAGCATCACTTCACTGACCCAGTGCCTCCGGACACATGAGGTGATGCCACTGTGCACATAAGGGAGAAGTGCTTCTGCCAGCTGCTACTCCAGCTAGCGTGGCTTGCCCAAGGCAAAGGCACTAATCAGCTCCTTCCAGGAAACTCAGATAGGCACATCTTTATGCAAAATGTCAAGTGACTTGTTCCTGTGTTCTAGGCTAATATAAGAAGCTAGAATCTCAAAGAAAGCCTCTAAATAAGCCACAAATGCAACAGACAAATTTCCCCCAGCTATAACATCTTACATATTTTTTAGAGTTAAAGTATTATGGTAGATGAACTCCCTTGAAGTATAAGCTAGAATTTCAAAGTAAATCTAACATCTTTCTGCTGCTGTTCTTTCTCTTACAATCCAAAGAAATCCAGTGATTCACTGCAGTCTTCTTAAAAATATCAAAATAAAATTAAAGTACTTACTGCATGTCAGAACTTAGACCTTGCTGTTCTCTCCCTGCCCGAAATTGCATATAATTCTAACCCAAAGAAGGTCTTTAAAGACCTTTCTGGTGCTAGTAGAAGAAAGAATAGCACCTTTGCAGTGCTGTTTCCATTTTCCCTCTGTATTCTGTTTTCTTGGATATTGTAATTTTACTTGTTTTATACAAAGAACAACTGAAATAAACTGTGCAGCATTGCATCAGCAATTTGCAGCCTCACAAAACTCAATACAAAAGACAGAGGCTGTATGGAATCATCTATGCCATGCTGACAATATGTTGCTGTTTTTACTGTGCAACAAGATCAGACAAAACATCTGCTTCCTCATCCACTGATGTTTCCTTGTTTTTATATAGTTGAAATAATTTTACCAAAATGGGAAACTGAGCTGCTATGTTGCATCAAGCTGTAACTGTGCCACATCACATCTCATGATTTTGTGATTCAGTCTGAGCACATGGATTGTGTATTGGTATGGGGAAAAAGATGTCATATTTTTATTGAGAGGAAAAAGCCACTTCAGGACTTAAAAGAGTATTCACAATATATTGAAAAGACTGAATGAAGGGTACATGTGGTCAGGTTGCTTTGATATTTGACATCCCTTGAAAGTCACACATCTTGAAATATTCTCCTGAATTGAAGAGCTGTAACAGTAAATAAAGCTGCTTCTCTCAGGGAATCACAGGTTGATTAAGTTCAAATATGATATGGAAAACATGCTAAAAATAATGTGTAGTGGCTTGACCCTGGCCAGATGCCAGGCACCCAACAAAGCCACCCACTCCCTCTTCTCTGCAGCTGTACGGGGGGGAGAAAATTTAACAAATGCTTCCATTTAACAATGGATTGAGATTAGGACAGGGAGAGATCCCTGTCATCAAGTGCCATCACGGGCAAAACAGGCTCTAATTAGAGATACGAATTGAATTTATTACTAGGAAAGTCAGAGCAGGATAATGAGAAAACACCTTCCCCTCACTCTTCTCTCCTTCTCAGCCCTACCTCCCCCCTCAGTGGCATAGGGAGACAGGGAATGGGGGTTATGGTCAGTTCATGACTCGTGGCTTCTCCCACTGCTCAGGGACAGGAGTCCTTCCCCTGCTGCACTGTGGGGTCCCCTCCCACAGAGGAGGAGACAGATCTCCATGAACTTCTCCAGTGTGAGTCCATCCCACAGGCAACAGCCCTCCCCAGTCTGCTGCAGCCCAGGTCCCTCTTCCACGGGGTGCAGTCCTCCAAGGACAGGCTGCTCCAGCCTGGGAGCAGGGCCCCTCTCTCCATGGGTCTCCCACGGGGTCACAGCCTCCTCCAGGCATCCACCTGCTCCAGCGTGGGCTCCTCCATGGGCTGCAGGTGGATCTCTGCATTCCCCACGGATCCCCACGGGCTGCAGGGGCAGGGCTGTCTCACCATGGGCTGCAGGGGAATCTCAGCATTTGGAGCATCTCCTGTCCCTCCTTCTTCACCGACCTCGGTGTCCACGGGGCTGTTCTTCTCACACGTTCTCACTCTGCTCTTCTCTGGCGGCAATTACAACTGCGCAATTACGACTTTTTTCTTTCTCCTTAAATCTGTTATCACAGAGGTGTTACCACCATTTCTAACTCACCCAGTCTTGGCCAGCAGCATGTCTGTCTTTGGAGCCACCAGGGATTGGCTCTGCTAGATATGGAGGAAGCTTCCAGCAGCTTCCTATAGCATCCACCCAGGTAGCCCTTGTGCCCCCAAAAAACAGGTTATGCAAACCCAATGCTTAATGGAAAATACTTTATAAAACCAAGAATCTGTAATGAGCTGCTCCTGAAATGGGACTATAATGGCCATGATATTTTGGAAATGTTAAATACAGTAGAAACATTTGCCAAGAATTTAAAAAGAAAATTTTTCCCTGTGGATCATACTTGAACTGATACTTCTGTGAGTTACTAAAAAGCACTGCATAGGTGAAGGTGTTGGCTATGGGATTTGCTAATTCAGCTTTCTTCTGCTTTTGAAAGTACTTCTATTCCTTACCTTTGCTATGAATTGTGAGAATGAACTCTACAGCCTATTTTTGTGCTAGTTTTAAAATGACTTGGCAACTCTCGCTGACATTTGTTATCAGACCTAGGCCATCTCCTCCCCTGAGCATTCTGTCCTTTTCAGCAAGGAGTCTAAGCATATTTAGTTTTGCTTCATATGGAAGTTGTCCCATGTCTCTGATCATACATGCTGCTGTTTTCAGGCTGTATAGCTTGAGAAACAAACTGCCATTTAAACAAAAGGGCATCATCTGTGAGGGGCTTTGCCCCTCACTGGCAGCAGGTGAATAGCATCAAGTCACAACAAACTGCTAATATGTTCCACCTTGGCTCTGACAGAGCACTGATGGCTTTCTATTCCCTCCAGCATCTACATGCTGGACCAAATGAAATGTGTTTCTTCTGTGTGGTTAGTGTTTAAGGCCTCATTGTGTACATGGCCTTGAAAGATATATTTTTATAGGCAAGCACCTCATAAAATATTTTCTGAAGACATTTATCAAGAGAGAGTTTGAGAGACTGTAAGAAAAGGGGAAAGAGAAGGTGGGGGAAACACAACATGTGCTTTTCGGCTGCCGCAAGGTCCTGCAGCAGCAACCTTCATGTGAGAGGCGACACTCTGCACGTTACAACAGGGAATCAAAAGATTTATACTCAACACTCCATATATATGACTCTCTGTGGCATCATTTTGAAAGGGTGATTATTAGTTTGACATGAGGAAATTTTTTACATTAAATGCTGAAAGTTCTCTATGTACATAGCCATAACCACCTGATGCTGCTTTTTCTTAGTGCATAGCTTTTAATAATAAATAATCATAATAATGATACTTAAGTTCTCCACAATTATCCGATTTGTTTTCCAAGAACCCCTGGGGCTGTTATTTATCGCTTGGTATGAATGCTCTCTGCCCCTCTCTCTCTGCTTACACATGCATATAAAAGAAGTGCAGACATATGGGAAGTGCCTTACTTAATTTGGTGGCAGCTCTGTTTACTATTACCTCCCTGAGCTTTGGTAATTGTAGTTCACTTGTTGAGAAATTATAAAACTAGAAGCCATAAGCCCCCTGCTAGGTTTCTCTATGGGATCTCCCATTTTCTACCCCTGAAGCTACAACGTGTTCAAAAGCAATGCACTGACTGTGGAAAAGATGTCAGGCAACACCTCTTAAATCCTTGTATAAGTCAAGAGTTGAAGCACTCATTGGGTTTAGACGGGACCACTTAGTAAATATGTTCTCTACTCTTGAGTTTGCATGGCAGCTTGAGCTAATGAGGGTCTTACCCTCATGCACATGCAAGGTGGGAGGATGGGGAGAAGGACAGAAAAACTAGACAAGGACTTAACACAGTTAAAGAGAAAGGTCTCATTGCAGGAGGTATTACAGCAGAACACCTGTGAAGTGTAATCTTTGTTCATATCTGGTTTCTGAAGAAAAATTGCCTTTTTCTGCTAATTTGAGAGATATATGCACAATAGAATAATTTCTCCTCTTGGCATCCTCTCCCCAGATTATTTATTTTACAGATGAACAAGCTGGTTTGGGGTAAAGACAGAACTGGGCTAATCTACAGCTATTTTGTGAACTACTAGTTTCAGTAGGGTGTTTCTGTCCGAAATTTGAACTTTACGCTTTCTTTTTTGTTTCTGTCATCTTATTGTTCGAACTGTTCAAAAGGAAAGAAGTCAGCAGTTCCGAAATACCACCTGAAAAATGAAGTGCAGAAGTACATGTATGCAAGGATTTAAGTTTTCCAGAAACTGACTACAGTAGATAAAAGCCTGTCCAGCTTCCTGCAGCTGCTTCTGTAAAAGACTTGGCTGGTAAAGGCAAGACTTGGAGAAGAAATGCCGTGTGCCCCAGTTGGGACCAGACTTTACCTGAGTGAAGTTCTGGCCATGCAAGACTCCTGCTGCTGTAGCTGTCACGCCCTCCCCCATCCCTGCAGCCTGCAGTAAGGGTTATTTCACAATCTCAGCAAGCAGAAAGCAGTAGGAAGTCTTTTGAATTGCTTTCTCCCCATGTCATTTTATTCTAGTTCTTACAGTCTTTTGGCCTTCCCTTGACCCAGCCTAGCTTGTTGGAGAAGACCAGTCTCACCTGACAGCAGATGTCAAAGAATTTTTCTTCTCCCTGATTTCTTCATCAAAATTAATCTACATTGTAAATCACTGGCTTCTCTTGTTAAAACACCCAGAGACAGCTTTTCTAACAGCTCACCAGGACAGGCACAAAGTACAAGGGACTTACGACCTGTTACTAGGGATTTCCTCAGGTCAACAATCATTATTAGAAAAAGAGATAATGATAGCATCAAATCTGAAATGCCTTTACTGTATACCAGATACAAATACAACTAAATACGAGCTTTAATCTCCTACTACATTTTCCTTCTATGTACCTTTCTTTCACTATATATATATATATTCCTTTTCTTCTTTTTTTCTCTTGCATCTGTGTTTTTTTTTCCCATATCTTCTGCAGTTCACTCTATACCTGTGCCTTTCTTGTAAAGTTAGTCTGCTCTCCTCTTTCACAATCCTGTTATCCTTTTATCCTCCATTTGACAGTTCCCTCTATCAGCACACCCTGTTCAGTCTTGAGGGGAAGCCGTATGGCAATTGGCTGAGGTCACTCGGCTTGCTCCTGGAGGAGACTGAGGGGACACTTCACTGCAGTTGAAACTTCCTTGCGAGAGGAAGAGCAGGGCCAGGTACAGATCTCCTCTCTGGTGAGCGACAAGACCTGAGAGAATGCATCAGGGGAATTACAGCTGGATATCAGGAAAATGTTCTTCACCCAAAGGGTGCCTGGGCACTGGAACAGGCTCCCCTGTGCAGTGGTCACAGCACCAGCCTGACAGAGTTCAAGAAGTATTTGGACAATACTCTTGGGCACGTATTGTGTTTCTTGGGGGCCAGGAGTTAGACTTGATGATCCTTTTAGATCCTTTCCTACTCAGGATATTCTGTGGTTCTGTGACTTGCTTCTTTGTAGGTATGTTCCGTGCATTCAGAGATGAGAAGTTTTCTGGTGCAGCTATTTTTAATTTCACTCTGCAGAACCAACCGAGTGGTGTTGGCACCAATCTATGATTTGGTTGCAGTGTGTTTCTTCTGCCTTCTGTGAAATTTGGGGACAGAGAGCTAATAAGTCAAGCAACAGTGAAAATCCTAGCTCAGACCACAGAAGTTCTGTGGTCCTCCAAGTTTTGGTAATTATCTCATGATCCCACAGGTAGGACTAACCCTCTGCGTAGAGGTGAGGAGCACTCTTTGCATAAATCATTATACTCTTGCCTGCCCAGCTAGTGAGTGATTTATGAGCAGTGCTGGCCAGAGCAAGTGCTTTTCAGGACAAGATGCTGAACGCAGAAGTCTCAGCAGATCATTTTGGATATATGCTGACATAGCAGAGTTCAGATGATCCAAGAGTCAGTGCTGCATGAGCCTCTTTAAACAAAAGCTGAAACCCTACAGCTCATGCTTGGAAACAAATTTAAACCAAAGTGTTGAGCCTTGCTGTGCTCCCCTGCTGACTCAGTTATGTAGCAGCTTGCAGGTAACAGAGAAACTGCTTCTCTTTTCCAGCTGGATCAGAGGTAAGCAGGCTCAGAAACAGCAATGAATCTCTCCAGCCACACGCTCAAGTCCCCCCAGACTACTGAGCTGGTTCAGTATTTTGTTTCTTTAAAGAACAAATGAGGTGGAATAGAAACTTTTTACGGACACCAAACCATCTTGAGTCTCAGACAGCGTCACTTTGTCCTCAACATCACAATAATGAGAGCATTCCTAAAACCATAGCCTCACTCCCACAACATCCACTCTCCTGTGTGGGAATCCTTAAAATCAGAGGGTTTTAGGAAAGCTGCAAAAGGCAGGCCTCAGAAACAGCAGAACTGCAATTACAGCTAAGCGGTAGCCACAAGATTTGTCAGCAGAAAAGTTGTATGAAGTGTAGAAAACAAGGACAAATAAAACAATGACCTGTGTATTAATGCTTGACTAGAGTAACTCCCTAAGCTGCAGAAAAGTATATCTAGCAAGATATTAGGAAGTTCTAAGCTTAATAATAGAGCTCTGTGCATTGTATTTTAAGGCTTACAAGCAGGTATTTTCGAAATAAGCAAGCATTGTTTTAACAAAACGTATGTGTGCTTACAGTGGTTGGATAGAGCTACTGTCAATATGCTTTTGCTTTGTGCTATTGGTCAAAAAACTTCTAAAGTGAGTTTTAACATTGAGTTCTTCAGCTGCTGCCGAGGACGCAGGCTGCTGGCATCTTCCCATTGTCATAAGCATGTAATGAGACTGATGCTGGAAAATAAACACCTCAAGACACATTCCACAGCTGTCTCGTCCTGTTTGTGATTCAGTAAATAAACTTCTAACTGACAATACTCTTGCACTTATGAAAATGTACCATGATATGCAAAAAACCATGAACTTTAAAAACAAATAATTTTTTTTGCCTTTAAGCTCTGGGAAATTCACAAAGGTTATGAAGCAGAACCTTCCATGGATTCATGTGCCTCTGTATGAAATCTCATTTGCACTTTTCTTTACTAAGTTAGTGCTGTTGCTTTTGATGCCATCACCAATTGTACAGACACGGTTTTCTAAGACTACGTTCCAAGAAGAAGTCATAGCGGAAAAGATCATTCAGTTCCTAGTTTGTAGGTGATAGTACTTTGTGTTTTGCTTCTTCTCCCATGTCATAACAATGTTGAGACCAGATGAAAAGGATATGGTAAGAGAAGACACTTTCCTCTCCCAGCTGGACCCCTTTCAATTACTCTATACTGACAGCATCCTTTTCAATGATCATGAAAATAACTGTTTGCAATGAAAGACTATCCATGTTGGCCTGTCTGGCAGAGGTGATGTGTGTCTAGATTCTGAGGTCTCACCTGTGATACCCTGAGATTTGCAGAGGGCCCCCCTGGACTGAAAACTCACAAATTTGCTGATGTAGTTGCAGAGAGGTGTAAGCTGCTGTGACTTGCATGCCCAACCACACTGATTTTAGTTACACTGAGACATGCCAAAATAAAGAATGGACAGTGGCCCAAAATTATAATTGTTTGTTTAAGAGAGGTTTCACATTGAAAGTAGTCTGAGAGCACATCCTGAGTAGCCCTAGGTGCAGCCACTCCATGTCCCACACTCCTGCTCCAGCAGAATACACTGTGAACACTCCTTACCCTTAGGCATCTGCAACTGAAATTGCCAAGAGCAAGTGGCAAAGATGTATTTAAGTCTTGGCTGGTAAAGCAAAAGGGTAGGGAATTCCCAATGGTTTGCTGCATTTTCTGAATTGGCATGTATTCTCTCATAGCCAGATTCAGATCATAAAGATCAAAGTTTTTCTGTTGTTGGTAAAAGATGCCCTGAATCTCATATGATCTGCTGCAAGATTGGGATCTACCATACACGAACTCCCATGCTTTAACTAGATTGTGCTACAAGAGCAGGGTTGTACTTGAAGGTATTTGAATCATTTTTCCTACTGTTAAACAGAGCTCTGCATGTAACAGAGTAGTTCCATTTACATTCTTTATATTCTGGCTCCTTTCTATATATATGGTACCTCCAGTAAAATTTTTCCTTTTGCAAACTAGAAGCTTAGACTAACGTGTTTTATTATCTGATTCTCTCCCTGAAGTTTTATATTTTTTCATTAAAAACCCCAAACATTTTGGCATTTAACTGTATTTCTCTTGCAAAGCTTTACAGCAGCAGCTTTGCTTACTGCCAGCATGACACAATGCAAGAACATATTGTTCCTTACAAAAAAGAGAGGAAATATGAAAAAGTGTGAGAAGGAAAGAGAGAGGCCGGGACCTCTTCTCTCTGGTCAGACCATCCTTGGACTCCTTCTGAGCCCTGTAGGGGGCTGGCAGGAAGGAATTTGTAGCCACAGGACATGTTATGCAGAACCAAGGGTTGAACATAATTGTAAGCAGATTTTGCCCGCCTTCTTTTGGATGAATGATGGCCCACTGGCATGTGACCTGGCTTGGCAATTTCCCTACACTGTCCAGGCTGCCATAAGGAGATACGTAATGTCTAGAGTGATAGGAAACTCTTTAGTGCAGATGGTACAGAGCTGCCTCATAAAATGACTCACTGTGGATTCTTACAGAAATCTCAGCTATAAAAATGATAATGGAAAAAGCACAAGAAAACGAAAAATGTCTTAAGAACAAATTAAGACATATCATGTCTTCCATTTGATATACAAAATAGATATACTCTGCAACCAAACCAGCAGCTTCTTCCTTTTCATTGTTTTTGACTGGCCAGGCAAAATCTGTAGGACAAAGTACTGGAATTGTGGAAGTGGAAAGAGCACTTGGAGAAGGTAAAGTGACAGCTTTACCTTCCATTTCTTAGGGAAGAGAACAAATTTCTTGGGAAATGCTTTGTGCACACAAGCTCTCCTTTTCCCTTTTCACTTCTCTAGTCCTCCCAATAGTGGGAGGAAACACTTAATTAGTAAAAGACTACACCTGCATTTTTTTTTCCCAAAAGAATCACTGGATGTTAGCTCAGAAATAGACTTTGAACCTCTGTGGGTGGAATTTTTCCTATAATCCCTGAAGTGTATTTTAGAACACTATGCCGTTTAAGTCACATTTTCAATTCTTTCCTTCTTTACTTGGAATTCTCACAAATTTTCACTTGCTTTTCAGTATAATTTGTTAACTATTTTTCAGGGTTTATCCTTAATTCAAAGCAATGTCTCTGCAGCGTTCCAGAATTGTCTGTGGCTTTTATTCAATTTGCTGTGTTCAGTAAGGACAGGCAGTAACACAAGACCAGAAGTAACACAAGAATCAGAGAAGAGAGGAACATTGGATATGCTTTTACCCTTTCTCGTCTTTCCACCATGGGAGATGATATCAGAACACTAAGTAAAAACACACGAGTCGTTTTGAAAGACCAAGTACTATCTGCTTGCAGGTTGCATGTATTATTGTGACGGTGATACCGGGCACCCTGTATTCTTACTCCATAGTTTCTATGTCAGCATTTTAATGGGGTTTAGCAGCAAATCCTCTAGTTTCTCCCCCTTACCTCACTTAGCTTAGATTTGTGGAGCAGTTCCCATGAGAATAGAACACAATTTTGTGTGAGAAATTAAACCCAAAGTTCAGCTCCATGAACTCATCAAGCTCTCTCCAGTCTCTTGCAGGTAAAGGAGGGTCAGAACAAGTGTCTGGTCCTCTGAGCAGCTGCAAACTGTAGAAGTATTTGGGCTACTTGGTACAAGGAATCACAACAGATCTAGTAAAAAACCAGGATTGCTTTGGCCTGTATAGAGCATGAGTGGAAGGGTTTTGACGCAAATTGTCCTGTTTACTCACATCCACACCAGTTGCACTCCTTCCCCTGCTCAGCTTTACCTCCCTTACCCTCCCTTGGCTGCCTCTCTGCAAGAGCATGTAGCACCACAGAGGTATAATATAACTGTCTTTCAAGGACCACTGAACAACACTTCTTTCCCCCTCAGCTAACTCACAGTGCAAACATTGCAGATGTCAGCCTCAAGACAAAAAATGCTCTCCTCAGAACAAAGAATCATTCTCAAGCTGACCTCCATCTGTACTGCCTGTGACTTTCTAACTGTGTCCACATCTTCCTAAACCAACCAGATGTTCCCAGACACTTCTTTCTGGAGTTCTAATACCAGAGCATCTGTGAATAACCTCTGTAGAGCTGCTTCCAGCTGGCCAGTGGGAAAGGAGCTGCTCACACTCCGTGCAGACTGATGGAAATGGAGGAGAAGAACCAGTACCTGTGACATTTGTTGACTGACATTGTCACTGTGCTATCTGCTTGCCCTCTGATCCATGCACTGAATTTATGTCAGCTAAAGTGTCCTTTTTTTGCATTGGAGTCCTACTGGGATGAGACAGTAAAAATGCTGAGATTTAAGCAAAGCAATAATGACCCTTTTTTGATCTGAGACTCATACTGTAGTACAGTAACAGACTTCAGATTGAGCCCTACCTGCCTGCAATGAAGCAAATGAGACAAGAGACAGGTCTTTTGGGAGAGGGAGCCCAAAACTAGCCCTCTGTGAGGAAACAGGCTGATGTATGCAAAGAGCTCATCTGTAACAACAGGAATTTGAACAAGTTTATCTCTCAGTGGTCAAATGATCTTAATTTTTTGAACCCTCTGGAGAAATATTTGTTTGCTACATCAGAATTCATCTTCATATTAACTTTCAAAGTTGTGATCTCTGCTGGCTAGTGTCATTGACCTAATAGAACAGAACAGCTGCAGAACAGCACGAGGGAACAACAAGGAGTTTGTGTTTTGAAGATGTGGATTTTTTCGACACCACAGCACTGATTTTTAAGCACATCTTCAACTTACCATCCAATATTTCCCCGTGCAATTCAGTTGAGATTCCCCCAAATTTCAGTCTGAGTCTCTCTGTAGCCATAAGATCCAGAACAATCCATACAAGGTGTCATTTATTCATAAAAAGGAAATTAATTCTGTGTTTGTATTTGATATGCTGTACATCTGCCACTCTGCATTTGCACCACACTGCAGAACACTTTACATGCAGGCTGTAAAAGGTTGACTCTGAGAGGTTATGGGGAGAATAGTCAGAAACACAACCCAGAATCTTTCTCTGACATGATATAAAATAAACTATTTTCTGTCTATTTAAACAATTTCATTTCAGAACCAAGCCCCAGGAATGTGGACCTGTGATGAAAAGATATAATTCAATTTGAAGTGGAATATTTGGTGATAAAAGTATTCCCAGGAATAATATTTAAAGAAGGATTACATTCTTCCGTACTTCAGTTACTTGTTTTCTTCTGGCAAAGTAGACAAACACATTTGGACATTTAACTCGCTACATCAGAAACTGAGTTTTCCTAAATATTTTTTTATATGCACACAAGTACTCACACAATTTAAAAAACCATATGACTGTCTATAACTTTATTTCAGATTTGTTAAATTCCAAGATCACTACATTTCAATGTGAAAAAAATCACAGAAGAAGTGAGATCTTAATTGGATTTGTTAATTAGCTGATATTTCTGCAGAATCCTGTTAGCATTCAAAACTCTTTTGTATGTATGATTTTCTATGATATTAGAACACCTTGGCAATAGCAAGTTTAAGACTAAATTGTATAATAGACTTTTCATACTGTCTTTATACAGATATATACATTATACAGATATAAATATTTGGTTTTGAATGCTCTGCATAAGCAACGAAGACCCCGTGTTCCATGTTTCTGACACTACTTTAAAGTGCAGTCTTAAAAGGCTTCAGTGGAAGAAAGCCTCTTTTTTCCCCTCTTCAGCCAGCCAATGAATAGATCCACAAAAGAAGGTGTTTGTTTTTTTTTTTTCCCTACAGAAATGGCTCATAAAGCTGCATTTTGCTGGGTGGACAAAAATCACTGAACAAATTACAGTGAATTTCCTGCATTGTAATCCTTGAAACCATCTAAGGAAATCATGGTGAGTAACGGTGCAGATCTGTGCTCTTTCATGTGCTTCGTTTCATTGTCTCAGTTGACATGGATGCAAGCTGCAAAGTTTGGATTCAGGTTTTTTAATACGCATTTTGAAAGTTCAGGAGTGTGCATAAATAAGTTGTTGGTTTTTTCCCCAGACTGTAACACGGGAATGCTCCCACTGTGAGGTTTGGATCAAATCTGGAGGTTTGGTTTAGTTCTATTTTTGTTTCTAATGTACTACTTTTGCAGTGTTCACAGGCTGCCATAAACCACCTCTGTTAAACATGCACATTGTTAAAACATGCACAAGACTTGGCTCAAATTGTGCATCACCTAATGGAAGCCAGCAAAACAATGGGCTGGAAAGAACCCCTAGCTGCAGTATATGATCCAGTGAACACCTGGGCTTGCTGGAAGTGACAATATAAATGGTATATTCATAGTAACCATGTCTAAGAATTGCTTACACACTCAGGCACCTAGCTCAGGTAAGAACCTCTGAAATGTTTTTGGTCCTCCAGGAGGGACTGTCTCAGGCACCACGCAGGCACCACTCACCACTTTTGAAAGAATTGATACTTGTGGCCATGTTGTTTAGGAAGCAGCAGTACTTTTGTAACTGAAAACAAGGCTGGCTCTTGAATTATCAATAAAACATCAGTTTTTCCATCTGCATTGAGTGCTCAATTTGCTGGCACTATGACTGGAGTCAGGAATGTTGTTTATCACAGCTGCTCCCTGCAACTACAGAGCAAGTGTGTTTTCTGACCACTCTCATGTGTTATTTTGAGCTCCTTGGCTCCCAACAGACCTCTCCATGCAAACCCCATTTTGCAAGAAACTTCTTTCCATTTATTGCCTGTAACTCCTTCATTCCACTACCCTCCCTTTGCACATGAAGAGGTGAGGGCAGGGAATGATAAATGTGATAGCAGAGATTTTGGTGGAAGTTTGTGGCCTGACTGGAAGTCCCCTTACACAGGTGACACTGTTCCACTTTTGAAGCTGGGATGCATCTAACAATGACAGTCTAAACTGGTGCTATGCATCACGTAGGCCATTACTAATATAATTTTATTCCTTGGGAGAATCTATGCTGTACACCATATCTGCCAGGACTTGTGTTGTGAAGATAAGGCATTGTATGAGCTACACTTTATGCACCACACTAAAAAGAGCTTTATGTGCCAGATATGGGAGGTTGGCTTAGGAGAAAATGTATTGAGAAAAGTCAGAAGTATATTTTTTCCCTGCTATGCCATAAGATCAACTATTTTTTGTCTGTATAAACAATTTCATTTTAGAACCAGGACACAGGAATGTAGACCTATGATGAAAATACATAATTCAATTTGAAGCCAAACATTTGGTGATAAAAGTATTCCCAGGAATAATATTTAAAAAAGGATTACATTCTTCTATACCTGAGTTGCTTTCCTCCTCTGGCATTGTAGAGTCTCTGAGTACATTTCACCCCAAACATCCCAACTAATACTTGATGAAGTTTCTAAAATGGCCACCCCAATATAGCCTTTACAAAAAATAAACGCAAATCTTAAGATTAGTAGCCTCCTTTGTCATGCAGAATCCAAAAGACTGAGGGCTTTGACAGTGTGGTAGCTCTAAACTAATTTGGGAGACAGCTGTTGATAACTGTCAAGTCTATTTCATCTGGATAGAAATGCTTAGAAATATCTTTGATTTCCTTTGTGGAAATAAGTAAAGAATCTCACCCATACCTCAAATACTTGGAAACCACTAAGATTCCCTTGAACAACAATTGGAGATGGTTATGTCTGAGCTGTGCGTGGTTAAGGAGGCTTCTGAGAGTATCAGAGCCTGTGCTTTGGGCAGGTCATTGGGTGGGAGGAACGTAAAGGGCTCTGCATTTGCCTTCACCGTAGGTCAGTGACCCTCTGGGGCGGAGCTGAACGCAGGAAAGGGACCTGGACTGGGTGCTTTTGTGGTCCCAGTGCCAGCCTGCAGTCACCAGCATGCCGGTGAGAGGAAGGTGACTCAGAGCTGTGCCTGCCCTGGCAGACCAGAGCAGCCCCCAGGTTGTCGGGTCTCTGCAGGCAAGCTGGCAGCCACATGCTTTCAACATAGTGGGAGTCTGGGACAGGCTTGCACCCCTACCCCTCCTGAACTGCACCCAGGGCATCCTGGCACAAGCTGAAAAGCTGGGAAAACTTGCTAAGCAAATTACCTCCATGAAGAAGCCCTTGGCCATGATTATAAACCTACCAAGGGCTTATGGAAAAGTCATTCTGATCTGTGTGGCTCTTCTGCCTGTTCATGATGATGATTGAGAAAAATAATTCTAAGACCTTGACATGCTCACCTTTATTAAAAGACACGTTTTTGCAATACTACCAGAATGCTAAACTGAGACTTCTCTGATATTTAGAGCTTTCTGGCATGGAGTCTTTTTGACATAAAATATACTGATCCCAAAACTCAAGTGGACCTCTGAGATTTTGAAGTTGTAACCATAGCAAACATAAAGAGGGGGAAAATGTGAAAATGTTCTGTCAGTGTCATTTCAGCTCTAAATGGTGCAATCTCTTTCTCTTAGATATGCAGTTCTTTTTGGTCTCAAAACAGATCTGGTAATACCAAAGAATTCCAGTGAACTATTTCAGTTATAAAAGGAAATGAAGTTTGATACATGACTACTCGAAGGACTTTAGAAAAGACCGTGGCAGAGTGACCTTCAAAGAAAGTCAGGTCCAATAAAAACACTCAACACAGCTGTGATATCAACCCCTTTTCCTGGGATCCCAAGGTACTGCAAAAGCCCTCAGTAGTAGGTGGTATTTGCTTTTCAGCCCAGCTTGAATTATTTCTATATTAGGTTTTATTGGATCTATATGTGGCTATTTTATGGCTCTTTAATGTTTATGATGTATTTATTATCATTCCTACATTTCCTCTGCAGCTCTACTGAAGTGGGACTATCTAAAGATTGTGGAGCTATTTGTTATTGTACCTTTAATTTACAGCCACTCCATATTTTACATTAGAAGAATTCAGCAGTGTGACTGACATTAATTAACTCTCACTATGTCCATCTGAATTCATAGTACTATTTAAAATGCAATTGAAGTAGAGGTGAACCGCGTCCAGGAGCAGCCTGGACCATGAAACAGGTTTTACGAGAGGGCCTGGGAAGCAACCTGCCTATGGCAGATCCCTGTTTCCAACACCAAGCTATAAATTATGTCACCAACCAGATCAAAAGCCTTGTTCCACTGCTTAAACAATTGCCACTCAAACTTAGAGGTGTAATAGTAAAACACAGCCGCTTTCTGGTGAGAAGGAGTTTGGTTTGGTCTCAGAACCAGGTCCAGCCTAAGTGAGAAGGCAGTGTTGGGTGTGTTTGGCAGCTCTAGTGTTCCCTCTGCTGCTGCCCTGTCTCAGCATGAGTTTGGCATCCATACTTATGAGAAGATATCCATACTGTGAGTACTGTCTTGGAGAACCCTCCAGGCCTGAGTCCTTCCCATGCTTGTCATTTACTGTCTTCCTTTCTATTCATCAACTCTCACCCTCCCCTGAGAGTCCTATCGCTGTCTAATTTCCGTTCAACTCTTTTTGTCTCTGAATCAGATACCAAGAATATCAAAAATAACAATTTTCTGCTTTCTTTCTGTCCTACTAATTCTCCTTCTCCTTCTGAGAGAAATAACTCATAGTAAGATTACAGGAAAAACTGGATGGGAAGGCATCTCAGGAGGTCACCTAGTTCAACCTCAGCTTACAGTCTTCTCAAGTCTTTTTTGTCAAATTAATAATGCCAAACCATGGCCCAGTTTACACAGGTAAAATGACAGAGTACTAAAGAGGGCTGAAGAAACAATGGTAACTTTACACCATCTCGGCTTGCTTCCACAGTGTGCTGGCTTGGGCTGAGATAGAGTTAGCTTTCCCCACAGGGGCAGGTACAGGGCTGTGGTTTGGATTTGTGTTGAACACAGGGTTGATAATCCAGAGGTGTTTTTGTTATTGCTGAGCAGGGCTTGCACAGAGCCAAGGTCTTTTCTGCTTTTGGTACTGCCACACTGGTGAGGGGACTGGGGGTGCTTGGCAGGCTGGGAGGAGACGCAGCCAGGACAGGTGACCCAAACTGACCAAAGGGATATCCCAGACCATGTGGCATCACGTCAATGTATAAAGTGTGAGAAAGAAGCAGGAAGGGGGTGGACACTTGTGGTGATGTCATTTGTCTTCCCAAGTCACTGTTACATGATGGGGCCCTGCTCTCCTGGAGATGGCTGAACACCTGCCAGCCCATGGGAAGCACTGAATTAATTCCTTGTTTTGCTTTGCTTGTGTGCACAGCCTTTGCTTTCCCTATTAAACTGTTTTTATCTCAGCCCACAAGTTTTCCAGCTTTCATCTGTCTGATTCTCTCCCCAGACCTGCCAGTGGGGGATTGAGTGAATGGTTGTGTGGTACTTGGTTGCTGGCTGGATTTAAACCACAACACACAACACACGTTTCCTTAAATGCACATTTAATTGATAGATTGATGATTCATTGTTTGGGATTTTGCTAGTGTTTGGAAATAAGTTTGTTCAGAATCTACGTCATTGTGTGAACTTCTGCATTGAAGTATTGTCAGCCTTTATGACTCTCCCTAGGCTGGATCTCAACCTCATAAAAGACTTGCTTTCTTCCATACTAGCCATGCGGACACTATACCTGATTATGCCAGGGGTATTTACTGGCCTTCAGAAAATAGGAATTAGCAAAATTGGCAGAGGCCTTGAATGCTGTGTGAACCTTGAACTTGACATGTTGAAAGGAGAAGATTTTCCTAGCATGGAAGTATTGCTTCCAAGGTGGCAGCTTTCTTGGATGACTCCGGATGCCGGAGAGAGGGACCCTTATTCCTTTTCTTTTCCTGTCCTGTGATGTTTTCCTGTATTAAAGAATTGCTTTCCTCCTGCAATGGTTATGTTACACAGAGAGTGGCTCTCTGTGGTATCTGTAGGTCACTGTGTCACATACCTGGTGCTTGGAGACTATTTTCATATCTGTGGGAAAATATGCCTCCTCATTGATAAACCAAACTGATAAATCAAATGACCTCTTTATGACTGGATAACATACAAAGGACATTCTATTTTTGGGCTGATTGTAATATTTATTTGTGAAACTTAGTTGGATTAGCTTCCTTCTAAATTTCTCCCCTCCTCCCAACACTTCCAAATTATCCCACAAGAGAGGTCCAAAACTAAGATGCGCTCCAAGTTCACACTTCCTGAGTTTGCTGATTTTTTCAGCTTATCAGAAGTTCTTGGGCTGAGGCACTGTAAACAAAGCCGATCTCAGAAACATAACTGCTTGATAAAAGCATATAATTCAAAACCACTCAACAAAATACTCATCAGAAGGGATCTCTTGCTATTGCTCCCCACATGCAATCAATATATCACTTTAACTATAGTGCTTTTACCCTCTGTTTATCATCCCTTCTGAAGCCATGTGGAATACTCATCTTCTCTAATCCTTGTCTATAGTATTTCCAAAGTACTTTACAAGCTTGGAGTAATGGACTCTAATGCCTTGCAGCAGCTGATCTGGTAGCATATATGATACCTTAAATGTAACAATCAAAGGAGCATGCAAGATTTTGGTATTTCCGCTGACTTGCAGATGTGCAGTATCCAGGTCCAAAAACAGTAATGTCAAGTTTAGACTAAAAGTGTTTAAAACAAAATAATGTCTCATTGCTCTATGTCAACACTCCTATAATGTGAGAGGATATTCTCTGATAGAGAGAGCACCAGTATTAAATATCCGTTATCCGAGCTCTACAGTAATTTCTTTTTTGTATGTTTGTCCATGAATAACCTTGCTCAAGATTTATGTAACAGAGTGTATTGTTTTATTAATCCAGAGCATGTGGTATTCTCCAGGTGCTAAGCTTTGATCTCCTTGTCTTCTATGTATTAAGTTTTCTGGTTCTCATTGACACCGATGCTCTTGATTTAAGGTAATCCTCTTATTGTCGGGGACAGGAAAAACTGCGAGTGAACTCTGCAGTGAACCTGGAATCTTGTTCTTTTCTTTCGTCTCAGTTTTGATTGAATCTCCACTAAATTCAGTTCAGCAGAATCCAGCCACTGCTTTTAGGAGTAAAAGTATATCTTTCTGCAACATTTTATGGCATGGAATGTCGTTTATGGCACATTATATTACAGTTTGAAATGCTAGCATTCACTAACAAGAGGAGCTGTGGTTTTATATTAAAAAAACTGAGCAACGTAAAAAACCTCTAGAAATCCAAGAAGGCAGTTTTCCCATGGCTGGTAACAGAAGGAAAGAATGTGAGTACATGTGCAGTGGAAAGCATGGGACAGAGGAAAGAAGAACGGGACAGTGAAAAAACCGCTGGAGCAAGGCTCCTTCCAGATGTCTGCTGGCATGTAGAGTGAGGATAAGAGGTGACAGTGCCACAGAGATAACTTCTGAGGTATCATTGGAGGAGCAGCTGCTTCTCCTCAAGGTTTGTCTTGCAGCTGGCATTGATTCCCCACCTCTCACCTTTGCTCCACTGTTTTTTCTCACCTACCTTGACAGTTTGTTCCACAGGCATATGCTAACTTACGGCAACTTTGTTCTGGGAAAGGGAGGTGCTGGGCCAGGGTTGTGTGGTGGGCTGGCGTGGTCAGACCAAGTGTGAAATCAACTCCCTACTCCCCCGCAGCCCACATGCATGCTTGGCATGATCCCAGAGAGGTCTGCAGCACTGTGCAAACATGGGCTTTTCTTCAGGGCCAGTGGGGTGGTCAGGATGGAATATTCTGTGCTCTGAAATCAGAGATTGCAAGGTGGGTGAGGATGTTCACTAAAACATCTACATCACTTGAAGTTTCACTGGGGAAAGGATACAGATTCCTTGTAGAAGTCCAGGGCAGTACAACTCAAAAGGGTCATCTACCTCACTCCTGTATCCCAGCCCAGAGTAACTGTCCCAACATCTACTTTTTTTGCAGATGGGTGTCTACTCTGACCTTAATGAGCTCCTACTACTTCTCCATGGCAAAACTTCCTAAGATTTTTTTTTGCTATTGACATTAAAAACGTCTAACATTTAACCTTATTCTTTCTTGCTGATACTGAGGATAATTTAATTCTTAAAATCTTATTGGACACAGGGAAGACTTATTTTCCTCCTTTTCTGCTGGCATCCTCAACACAGCAGAAGACTGTTACTGCTGCCTCTCCTTGGTCTTCTCTTCTCCAATCTAAGCAATAAAACACTTCAGGAATTCCATGAATATAATTTTCTTCTAGTCATTCTCATGACTCCTTGAAGAAGGGGCCAAGCTGCTCTTGCACTACAGGCTTACCAAAGCCATGTGGAACAGAAGAATTAATTTGTGCATCCAGTAGATTACACTCTTGATTATCCAGTTTGGTAGGGCAATTGAATTTTTCTCCCTGGAACTAGTTTTTTTTTTACGTATGTTACTAGGTTTTTTTTATTTTTTACTTGTGCACTGAAGGTACAACCTTCAGCCCTTTTGCTGTCTCTGCAAGGGCCTGCCCATCACCTTGTGATGGAGATGTCTATTATTCCCCAGAAGCCTTGTATCTCTCCTAGTTGAACTGGAGATACTTTCAATACTTTCTTTAACTATTTGTGGAAGAGAGCTTTCTCGTTCAATTAATAAAAAATGGAAAGCTGAACAAGACAAGTTGTCAAAGGACAAGATGAGAATTCAAAGTGATCTCGAGAAACTGGAGGACAGGTCTGAAATATACAAAACTGTGAATTGTTAGGATTTCTGAACCAGGGTGTTCAACTGTGCAGAGGTGCTCCCTGCCCCAGGCCAAGTGTTGTGCCTTGATGCTCCACCAGCTTATCAGCCCTATGCTATAAAAGTGCAACCTGGAATCAGTGGGAGCAGAAATCTTTGAGCGATTCCCAGTGCCCATAAAGGTCAGTTTCTTTGTGTCTCCTATCTCTTGACACTTGTGTTAATGCTGTGAGTGCTGGCCTAAGAAGAGAAGTTTTAGCTACACTCTGAAATGTAGCTCCTGCCAGATGGATCTTGGAGTAAAAAAATTTAATCTGAGCAGTCAGGAGGCAGCTGAAATAATTTATGGACAGGGCAGAACATACATAGCTTCAAAAACATTGTTAGTTTTTGTAATATGCAAGGAGGCCTGTGTAGTGGAGCATGTATACATGGAAATAGTACAAATATTTTGCCAGAGTCCTTATGGTATTGGGAAAAGATTTCCGTTCTACTAGTTGAATTGTCATGAGGGATTTTCAAGGGTCAAGTTCCATATTGCAAGGAGGATATGAAACTTTTAGGCCATTTATTGCATGGACATGTAAAGCAAAGATTGTGCATGCTTGGAGGTTGTAAAAACAATTGGCTCTTTTATGTTTGAAAAGAGGCTTTGTGTCATGGGCTGTATTGCATCACTGAATCTTAATCTCTTGAAAGGCATGATTGAGAAGACGGTGCTGTGCATGCTGAAGGAGTATGGCAGGCTCATTAGAGGGTCTACAATGAACCCTCACAACAAGTGGCATAGTAGAAGCTGCACATCACATGACTCGAGCAGATTGCAAAATATGAAACTCAGCAGTGAATATGATACATCTTTTTAGAGGGGCCCAGTAAACTGCAAAGAAAAAAAAAATGCAAAAATTCCTGGGGAGCCTTCCCTCACACTATGACCACAGGGAATTTTGGATAGAAAATATTTTGCAGTCCTTGCATATTCTTGCAATAGTTTTCTGTTATTCTCTAAACTTGGAGTCACTCCTTTGTTGTGAGAAGTAGAACAGCACATGTTCTTCTCCTTCTTCAGGTGTAGGTTTGAAGGGACTCTTTGGAGGAAGCCCATGATCTTAAACACTGGAAAACTTTATGCATTTGTTGTGTGGGGAGTGTTGGTCCACAATACATTTGAACATGACATTGAGATGCATATAAACGAGAAAAGAGAGTAAAAGCAGAGATGGATCTTTGGAGTGTTTATAGTTCCTCTTGTATTACCAAGACGGAGAAAATAACTCCACCATTTCATGCTTTTTAACAGATCCAGATTTCAATAAGTTCTACCAGGATCCTTCCCTTTAACACTAATATTATCCTTGTAGATGTCTCAAAAGAGATTTTCTATTTAGAACATTTTCTATTGTGTCTCTAAGTGGTAGTCTTGAATGCAGTTTTGGTATTCTCTCCGTCTAAGTTAGCATTATATTTTCCACCTATTACAGCTTAGTAATATAATACAGTACATAACCTAAAGGTTCCTTACACACAAACAAGAAAATTACTATTTTATTTTACAGCCACTCCAAATGCATGTAAAAATCATCTGGGAAAGAGGTTTCTAATAGTTGACAAATTAGCCAAAAAATTTGCACTGTATTTTATGATTAATAGGAAGATGTATGTATAAGAAAATCAGTAGCAATCAGAAATCTGTATGATACTGTACATTGTAAAAAAAAAATTAGCTAATATTATCCAGATGAAAAACCACATACAATGCTTCAACATTTCCCCCTAATTTTCTATTCCACAGCAACAGTGAAGGAAATTTTATCCTTTCATTCTTTTCATGAGAGGTCTTAATAATTCTACAAAACTGCACATGCCACAGGGCAAAACAGCAAGTAATGCTTTGTAAAGCAGGTGACCTGTCTCTTGTTCAGCTTGGCTGTTGCCAGTGCATTTTTCATTTAAGAAAGGAGCTGTTTCATTGAGCCATTTTAGAGACAAAGAGTGAGATTCCTCAGGCTGATAAAGAGTGAAATGAAGAGTAAAGTGTCTAAATACAAATGTTTAACTCATCAGCCCTGTACTTCTGTTAGTGGATAGAATGCTATTAGTCTTGGATTTCCTTCATTACTCAGTCTGCAGCTTAAGCTACTCTGACATCTTTTTTATTTTCCTTCTGCAGCAAAAGGTTTTCCAGTTTTTACACATTTTTTTTTATCATTCCCTGTGGCTAAGCTGTCCTCTATCAAAGATTCAGCTAATTCAGGTACATTTTATTTTGTGAAGTATTTTACTGCTTCTTCTTTCAGGCCATAGCAGAGGCTGAGATGATTTATTGCTATCAATTGCTAAGAATGTTCCCAGGGTTTGAAAGAATGGGAAAGCACGTGGGGAAGAGGAAAAGTAGCAGAACCTACCTTTGGCCAGCTTGCCTTGTCTTAGCCTACTTCTTTAGGTTCTGGACAGTTAATCTGCATTACATATCGTCCCTTCTTAGATTCTTAAGCCTTCCCTAAAGACTGACATTGTAAAGAAAAGAGAAAATCAAACAACCAGCAATTTAGAATAAATTCAAATTAAAGTGTGGTTCTATCCAGAAAAAGGGGCTGTAAAACTAGCACCTTTAAACTCAACAGATTCTACTCACATTAAATTGTATAAACTTCTTTTACTGAAGAAAAAAAGCTCTTACTGTTTTTAACACCTTGCCAGAAAAGTGATGTTCGAGCAAATTCTATTGTATGGTCTTAAACTTCATCAGCAAAGTTATCTATTTGTTAACCTCTGCATAATTTTTGGAGCAATGGAACTTCACTGGCTTTACTGCAAGTATATTTGATTCCAAGGTGTCACTGCTTTGCCAGCTGGTAACCTTTCTGGGTCTACAGCCCACTCAAAAGCTGATGGGCTTTCTACATGAGCCTCATCTAGAAGGAACATGGTCTAAATGCTGAGGCCCAGAAGAAAAGTGCAGATTAGTGAAAACAGAGCCTGAAAATTAAGAGTGTTTGAAAGAGAAATCAGTACAAAATGTCAGTACCTTGACATGCAGGAAGTCCCTGAAGGAGCAAAGTCGTGGCTAGTGCCTAATACAAACATGGCTTGTGCTTTGCTAAAGCAGTCTCCAGTCTACTTGCAGGTTTCAATGTTGCAGATTTTAACATGAGCCGTCATATAATTGCCAATAGAGTTATTTTAAGCTGTCCTGTAGAGAATTCAGACCTTCTGAAAGCCTTTCTAACCTAAGATGAAAACTTGTTTAGAAATTTCGTTTGGGAAGGGAAGAGTAAAAAAGGAATTATCCAGCACAGCAGCCTATCTCAGAGTCTCCAGAGGTATCCTGAAAAAGAGGAACTCCCCACCCTAGATGGGGTCAGACAAAGTCTGGAGTATGCAATACTTCCTGCTGCTTCTTCGCTTGCTATCTGCTTAGTGGACACAGACTACAACTTTTTCAAGCACTTTGAGCTGTGAGGGCAGCTCTTTCAGCATTAGGACTCTGAAAGTACTGCAACTTTTCAAGCTCTTTCAGCTGGCTTTAGTACTCCATGCGTTGTTGCCAGAACTGGGTTGCCAGTGGCTCTTGTCCTCCTGCATTGGTGCAGAAGGTTTGGGAGCCCAAAACCTGCTAGCTGAAGCGATGTAGGATGGTGATAATGTCCCAAACAGTGTGTCACAGCCTCACCACTCTCAATGCTTGTCAGATGCCTGGGTATCATCTCCTGTACATCTCCTCCCTTATGCAAGAGCTGAGCTGCTCCTCCCCACTGTCATCCAGGTGGTCCTGCTAATAACAGGGATTTCTGTTCAGCCTTTCCTCCTTTTTGAGATGGGGAGTGAAGATGTCAGGTGCCTTTGTGGTTCTCTGTACTGCAACTGGTTGGCTGGACACTGCAACTGGGTAAAAACCGGATCCATTTCACACTGATTTTATGGAATAGTAGGTAACGATTCCCACCCTAAATAGGACTGATACGATGAATTCATGATCTCTTTCAGCAGATCTTATTTTCTTTCTTATCTTCTTTTTCAGAATAACAGATCTTTGTGTCCTAATTTACTCCAGTGCATCAGTAAAAATGGAAGAAACAAGGGTCATATTTTGTTGTTGCTGAGACTCTTGCTACAGTCTTCAGTCACATCCGGACTTTGTGTTTCTCCACCTTTCATTTTTCATAGGAGGAAACTGCATTCCTACCATCCTGTAAACTAAGTTGGCTATAAAGTAGTGAAGTAGATGTCAGCCAGTGACATCTGGTTTCGTCTCTGAATTGAACGCTGGCCTCTGCAGCATGGTAATACTTTTCACAAGAGGCCAGAGGGGTGGGAAAATAAGAAACTTCTACAGGTTTGTCTTCTTTATTAAAACAAATGGATCACCAAATGAGTAGACAGTTCACAATTCATCAGGGAAAAATCAATACAGAGGAGGTTTTTCACTACAGTTTATTGGACAGAAAGCCTTATGTGCTTAAATACCACAAGGACAGGGGAAGCCAGGTACACTTCCAAATATTTCAAATGAAAGCAGCATTTTCTAAACACTGGCAGTGATTTTCTTTGTAAATAGGTTTAACCTTGGACCTTCTGTCATCTTGTATTTTTGCACAGGAAATTAATTTTCTATATCCTCTGTGTGCATAGAGAAGACAGAAAGTCGAAAAACTCCACAGGATTTCCAAAAAAGCCTCCATATAAATTTTAAAATTAAACAGATGTTATATGATAACCATTAAATCTAAGCTATGGGTTTCGAGGTTATAAACTATACATGATGTTCTGAAGCAAGAGATGAAATAGATTTTTTTTATTTACTGAAGGTTTTCCAGATCAAAAAGATCAGGATTTAGATGAATCCATGTAGGCCTTGTGTTCCAACAAGAGTTCATAAACATCCAAAATAAGTAAATGCTCTCACAATAGCTAGTAAACACCCATGGGTAGAGATGTTCTGTGACTTTCCAGCTCTGCTGGGAATGCAGCTACGGACTGCCAAGAGCCTGTCCATTGGGATAGCCATTCTCCGTGGGCATTGGAGTGGGTCCAAGGTGAGTTAAAGGTTGAGTAAAGGCTGTCTGCTTGCCTGTTGACTTGCTGCAGTACTTGATCCATGTCTGTAATTCCAGAAGCAACCCCCACATCTTGTATTTTCCAGTTCAGAATTACTATGTTACATTACTACACTACTGGAAAAAGAATTGGAAATAGAATGAGAGATATCCCCCTGCAGAAGTCCTTCAATCTGCAAGGGAAAGAGGAGACAACAGCCAGTTCACACCAGTCTTTCCCTGCCACTGGAAAACTAAGCAGAGGTTATTAATGACTGCCTAAGCATCACAGAAATAGTAAGAGCCTTCACATCATCACCTGACCTTTTATGCTAGGCTTGTATTTCTACTTGCTACAGAGGAATCTTAAATTGTTTCCACTGTCCTTCAAGAGGAATCCACTCTCCTTCATGGATCAAAAGTTCAAAGGATGTAAAAATGTATACTTTCCATTCTGTTGGTGTTAGATTTTTCCTCCAAATCATATAATATTTTGTCATTTCAGTGCTGTAGACTTTCTGTGGCCCAAAGAAAGGTGACTTTCTGTGCTACCTTTTATCTTCCCAAATGTGTCCCTTTCAACCTAATTTTCCTCTTGATTTCTTCCATCTGGTTTTCATATGACCCTGAGCAGCTGTACAAGGTGTGTATATATAGTCTTTTGCTTGTTTCATCTTTACTGAGATTCCTTTCTGCAGAATATCTGCTTAACATGATTTTTATTTGGATCCATTTCAGTTTTAATCTTACTTCTGGCCTTCATGACAGAGCTGCTCTGTCAACTTACTGTTTTTTAGCAGCTTCTGAATTTTCAGTCACTGAAAAATTTAAAAAAACCTTAACTCCACATGGTTCATAGTATCGAGTAATTAATCCCATCAATGTTAGGGCTTTTCCTCCCAAATACCATTAATTTAAAGAGTGTAGGGATGTCTGGGAAAGTAGAAAGACTATTTCTTTTGCATATTTCTTCCCTTTGGAAATATCAGGCAGTGCATTGTGGTGTTTCTGCTTCCCCTGGAAAGGAAAAAATACCAGAAACATTTAAGGGGCTATGAAAATACACCACATTGCCCAAAAGCTTAAATTGAAAACTGCAAGATTACACTGCAACCTGTGGGGCTGCCCTCTGAATGCTGTAAAACCCTGAAAGTGCTTCTCTTTTTGAGGGGCTGCAGGAGCAGTCATGGAAGATCCAGAGCTGGCCTCCAGTTCAGGTTCGTGGCTCCCATGAATTACGGCATGGGCTCTGTTCATGCTTTCTAACTCCACCTGATGCCTTCCCTGTTCTGTCTTCTTGATCTCTACCAAACCACCACACAAGAATTAAATCTGTTTCATAATTTCTTACGATTGCTGTACTTTTTTTCCTTGAAAGCCAGTGTTTTCTAAGGATTATTTTGTGTAATTCTAGGGAAAAGGGAAGCCTATAATCTTGTTTAGAAATATCCTACATACAGTGTGTTTTCTGGCATTTTATACCAAAGCTATTAATTTAATGCTGTTTTCCTCACCCACCCACAGACTTCTACTTTTTGGGATAAAAGCCAGCACTTGGCACATAAATGCATGGTTGATTGTGACTTGCTAGACTGACTACTGCATTGGACAAGGTACAGATGGATGTAGAGACTATTTTTAGGCAAATCCAGAAAGAATCAATGGTTTAAGGATCAAGCTGGCTCTACAGAGGTGCTGAGATATTGGGAATATATTGCTGCAATGCCGTTGGAGTGGGGGTTTTTTTTGTTGTTGTTTTTTCTTCTCTTTGAAAGACCAATGAGAGGCTTGAATAAGAAGGAGGCAGAACAGAAACTTAAGCTTGCATAGTTAGTGGGATGGGAAAATTGAAACAGCATAGACAGGAATGAAAAAATACCATGGTAAGGATTCTCTTCTTGCTTAGACATGTAGAGGTATTTTTTAGGATGGTTTTGAGCTCATATGTAGACTTTGATATGCATCATGCATACTTTTATCTGATTAGTCTTTCAAGAAAAATAAATCAGATCATTTTAGACACATCTGATTTTTTGAAAGAGCTTTGAGAGAATTTATCTTCATTCAAAAGAGTATAAGTTTAACTTTTTCTCTACTTTTTTAAAAAAATCACCTGATACCAATTAGAATTCCTTTACTGCTGGGCTGATTTATGGTACTGTAATACAGCACTGAAAATATGAAAGCAGAGAAGCAGTATTTCAAAATGCAGCATAAAATCAACAATAAAAATGTATATTTATAACCCAAAAAGTATGATTTCATCCTGGAGAATTACCAAGCTAATAGCAGTAATAAGCATGATTTTAGTTGTACCATATTGTACTTATTAAACACTTCAGGAGACTTGTGAATAAATCAAATCACAGGATCATTTTTGGATATTTGAACATATTTTTAGATATTATAAAAATGTGGAAAACTATCACAACTGGTTATCATTTGTTCATGTTTTCCAAAAATGGTTTTAATCATAGACCTCATTGTTACATCTTTCAAGATACTGGGCTGATGCCTGCAGGCTGGAAGAGTAACTCCATTTAATAAATGTAGATTTAATATCTTTAAGAGATAAAATTAAAGCAGAAAAAAATACGTGCAATAATGTGAATTATACTCACTATCCCAGGTAATCTTGTTTGGTGTAGGGAGGATATTTCAGAGGAAGGAAGAAAAATGGTTTAGTAATAAAGATGGGCCATAACCCAAACCCTGGAGCCAAGCTCATGAGATACAATATGGAAAGCATGTATTCAGACTCATACTTTGCAGATCTATCACAGGCTCAACCCTAGCCTTGAGGGATGAGATTTTTCCTATGAAAGTGAATGAGTGAAGAGAACTTTGTATTATTCGCTGCAACTCCTACTACCCGTAACACAACAAAGTCCAGAGGACTCAGGTAAAAATAACATTTTACTGCGCTAGGTGCTGTGCAAACATACAGTAAAAAAAAAGATCCTGCTTTGAGAATGGTCCAGGACAGACAAGTAAGATGAATAGCTGGAATGGAAGCAGGTATAAGTAAGAACACATTCTGTTGCAAAGAAGATAGTAGAAATTGAAGCTTGCAAATGACTGGAGTTCAGACATACATTCAAAAAGCATTCCCTGGTCAACCCAGCTGTGTCTGCAAGACAATAAAGGAACAGTTGATTCCTATAGAAACTAGACCCTGTAAGTAATCTGGTGTTGCTTGAGCTCCATGGGAGCTATTTTTTTTAAATACCAGTCTACAATTATCAATACATACCACTTAAGAACTTGGCCCCACATCTTCTGCTTTCTTATTTGTGTGACAACGAGTTCCATTGGAAATTTACAGATATAGCAGATGAAGTCCACCAAAGAGAAAGGCTTTTTCCATGTTGACTTGTTATGGGATGGGGCTGTTACTCTGTAATAGCAATTTTGAAAGCTGTAGCAGCTCCTTTATACTTTTCCTCATGCCTAGTCTTTGCTTAAAAAGAAAAGACAATGTTCCTTTGATTCTGTTTTCAGTATATTAAACAATAGGGTTGTAGGAAACTGCTGCCTTCAACCAGGCTTCTTTTCACCTTGAAAATAGCTTGTGCTATTATTTTTCAGAGTTTGTGCTGAAACAGATTCCTTCATGGTTTGAACACCATGAAATGACAACTTTCAGCCCATAGTGAATTGTTCTGGCTCAGTTAAAAACCCTAGAAAACAAAGATGGTAATAGAAATACTGGTAGAAATCTTTATGATAGTAGCAGGAACAAAGTTCTGTTGTAACTCTTTCTGGAAATAGGGCCACAATGGTTTGTTCAGCAATGTGTTCTGATCTAATTATAAAGGAAAAAGTGTTCCTGTCAAGTTTAATCCTGGATTCTCTATGAGCCAGTGCATATTTTCAATAGACACTATCAATAGTCAAGCAGTATTTAGAAAATAATTTTTTGTTGTACAGTACCCTGAGTGAGGAAAAAAAAAAAGAGCATCCTAATGACATTCTTCAGAAGCAGCAAGACAAGTAAAGTACAAACAACTGTTTCACTGTGGTTTGAAAAAGGAAATAAAGCCTTATGCAAGGGCCTGCACCATACTGCCAGGGTCCACTGAGATGCTCCTCCTGGGTAAAAGAGCTGACTGGTTTGGTGCCACCCAGGACATTTTCACTGTGGATGCAGATACATTTGTGTGTGCTGTTCTATGTGAGCTTGCTTTCCTCAGCTACGTGCCATGAACAACCAGTGGTCTGAGAAACAACAGACTAAAAGCAGCTAACCTAAGCTGCACGTTTCCTGCACGGCAGTCTGTGGTGCAGAAACATGTCAGATAGCTCTGGACCTCAAAGTAGTCAATGAAGTAAAAGGGATGCACTGTAAAGTATGAAAATAACAACTTAAAATAGTTTCCATATCTACCTCTTCACAATCAGAACCGCACAGTGCAGACACATCCTAGCAGACCAGGGTAAGACAATGGGAACCAAAGAGAGTCTGCTAAGGCCCCTCAAAGAGGGATAGGCTTAAAAACAAAGTACATTTGTAATCCACACCCGAAAAAATGCACGTGGGACAGCATTTTTTTGACAAGAGGGTCTGTAAACCTTGTTGTGTCTCCCCTGCGAACTTGGGAAAATGAAAGGAGAGGCCCCAAGGTATCTAAACCCCCAAAGATCACAAAGACCACAGGCTATGAATGCAGAGGAAATGACATGCTAGAGCATTATGCAGAGACTGCATTTATAAAATAAAGGTAAAAATTTATCTGACTTCCAAAATTGTCACCTTTCTAATGCCATTACATCTCTCCTTCTTTCTCCTCTATCTATTACCTGTGGTTTTAATGCCTGTATCCAATTTTAAAATGTATTTTGATGGCAGCCATTCACATACTACAGAGGAGCTCTACTCCAGAGGAGTGAAAGATGACAGTCTTTTAACCTGGGGACAGGCCATGACTGGTACTGTGAATGTGTGATTGGGTGGGAGACGTGTCCATTTTTCATCGGCTGCTCATCCGTGCTCATGAACCGAGTTCAACACATCTCTGCTGCCTTCCTCTACTGGCAGGAGCAATGTGTGAAGACAGTGAGGGCAAAATTGCCATGTCTTGTTTATTTCTTGGGCCTTTATGACTCATGATAAGGCAGGCTTACGAAAGGAATTATGTGTATTATCTCACCATAAAAAAGTTCTGATATATAAATATATATAAAATTTTACAACGGACTGGAGCAAAAACAAATGTTGAAGCATGTTGGGCAATAAAAATGGAAACACTGATTTTTTTTTTTTGAAGAATATAGTACAGTATTCTGATACAGTCCACAACATATTGTGTGAGGAGGCTAAACTCCTCTGGAAAGTTCTAGCAGAGCACTTAGCTGGACCAAAACAAAATGAGTAGAAACTTAAGCCTGCAGGATTGTACAAGGATCATCTTAACTAATTACTTAAAACACGTGTAAGTGGCTTTTGAGTTTATGGTAGAAACAGCATTTAATTGAATATCACTTTGCTTCTCTCATTTTCCCCTCCAATAAACTAATTGAAAGTAAAGCCTTGGTATTCATCCCTGAGGGGAGGCACAGTGCATTTTTCCCAGAAACCTCTTCTGTAGTACATGTTACTGGCAAATAAATAAGCAAAAACCCTGAGAAGGTGCATCTGTGCTGAGGAATGTGTGCTTGCCCTAGCTTCTGATTTTGTTTAGTGTTAATTTGGAGACAGACATCTCCTTCATAAAAGCTTCTAAGGAATGGTGAACTTCCTGCATGCACATGCATGTACTTACCTTTTTTTGGATAGCATAAATAAAATACATGAAGTCTGAAGCTTAGCAAATATAAGCTGCATTTGGACAAAGAGAATTCTTCATCTGCTCATTCAAAAAACTCTCATTATTTTCCAGCCCAAGTGATCTGTTCACCTCATTTTCTCTTTTTTGGAATGAAGGGCTTAAAACTGAACAGGTTCAGCCTCACCAGTGCTGAGTACAGGGGGACAATCCCTGCCCTGCTCCTACTGGCCACATTACTGCTGGATGCCATTGGCCTTCTTGGCCACCTGGGCACTGCTGGCTCGTGTCCAGCTGCTGTCACCAGCACCCCCAGCTCCTTTTCCTGTGGGCAGCTTTGCAGCCACTCTGCCCCAGCCTGTGGCCCTGCCTGGGGTTGTTGTGAGCCAGGGGCAGGACCCAGCACTGGGCCTTGTTGAACCTCACACCACTGGCCTTGGCCCATGATCCAGCCTGCCCAGATTCCCTGAACAAAGAACTAGAGAGACACAACAGGAGAGGATTTTCTGTGTTTCCTGTGGTGAGCTGAAGATAGCCACACTGCTATCTGTCCAGAGCACAGTGCTGTCTAGCCCAAGGAACTGAATGCACGTCACAGTCCAGTGTTCTTCTCTCTAAGGGATTTATTGTCATCTGGTACTGGACATTCTCCTCAAAATCTCAGACCTTGGAGACATGTGATTAAACTAGACTCTCAGCTTTCCTATAAAACAGAATGTTTCTAGTTCTTGTGGGTGTTGAAAGGATGTTTGAGTGTGAAAAACTCAAGTGCATAATTCACAAAATAAATACACTTTTTGTAATAACTTTAATACCTTAGAACTTTTGGGGCCCCAACACACCTTCTGTATGTCTATATTGGCAGTACTGTGAACTGCAAGACCAAACATTCTCTGATCTGCTTTTACATCATACCTGAGAAGGGATATAATTTTTGGTTTGAGAGAAACAAATGAAGCAGTTTGTATTCTCAAATGACTTCTTGTGCAGTCCCTTTTTGGAAGTACTCAATTTGCACCTTTTCCATGAAGGTCTTTCACTGCACAAGACGTCCCCAGCATGTTTATGCCTCCTATTGTTTGCCCTAGCTACTACTACCACCTCTCTTTAGACATTTTCTGGTACAGACTGAAACGTAATGGGGTTTATACCATAAACAGCATGAAGTGTCTGCTCTGTTTATGCTAGAAGGCTCCTGTTAACCTTTAATCTTCCTAAGTCTTTCTCAAAACAATGTGAAACAATCTATTTTTACATTCTTCCCTGTTGCTCGATGCTGGTTAATATCATAAACAAATTTTGCACAACTTGAGAAGCAATTAGAGCCTCTTGGGTCAGGGACAGCACTAAGGGCACTGTTTCCACTTGTCTGTCCTTTTCCAACAGCCAAAAAGGGTGAGTCTGGATGAAGTGAATGACTTCTGGGGTGGAGTGGGCACACATCTCATTTCACGGAGAGCCACAGGTTTCCCAGATGGCATATGGGGTGAAGTCCCTCTCCAGCCTGGGAGTGCTTCAGGAGGTGAAGGGATACAAACCCTCTGACTGCCCCTCCCCTGCCGACCCTGACCCCATTAGGGGCTGACAGCTGTGAAAGACATAGGAAGCAATTAAAGCACACTGTATTAGTCACAAAGGCTGACGGGCCCTGCTCTCCAAAAAGTGCAGGTCTGCAAAAGAGATAAAACCAGGGACCTCGAGTGCTGTAACACGCAGCTCAGAGGCTTTGTGCAAGTCTATCCTCCTGGATCTACTTGGGGTTATTTATTTACTTTAAGTTCGTTTGAAAACTGGAAGCTTCAGGCTACTTACCTAATTAACCTTAGCACCTGTTTGGCTGGCAGTGCTTAGAGAGCGGTGTGAACAAGCTGTGAAAAGTTTTTTCTGCCCTTTTTTAACTGAAGGGAACAGACAAAAAATATTTCTGAAGAAACATTATTCCAGCCTGCTCTCTGGTCTGTAGAGATGGAGTTTGTCCCTAATAATGATATAAGTGGGAGCTCCTGCTAGCATCCACCACTGCTATGGCAGAGACAATCGTGATATCTAAATCAATAGATTGTAGTGAATGGCTGTTGTTTTAACTTTTGCCTGCTTCTGTTTTATTGCCTGATGGATTTTGGCTCTCAGTTTTCCTCTTCAGAGGCCTACAATCCGCACCAAATGTTTCACATTACTCAGTGTGAAAAACCTCCTATTCTTTCAGATTTTTTACAAGTTCATACATCCGTGGAAACCTGATATTTCATATTTCATTCTGCTTTGTGAATGTCATTGTGAGGGATGCTGGTTCACATGCAACAGGCTTCTTCTGTCTTTGATCAGCTTGACCGCAACTAATTGTAAATGGAGAACAAATGAAAGAAATATTTATAAATTTCATGGGAATTCAGGCAGGGCCTAAGCCTTTCCTAATGCCTCCATTCACAGTAAATGTTTATTGAATACTTTTAGTCTACTGTGCACTTCAGTATTTATATAGTTGTAAGTATAGCTAGGTTTTAGCTTGCTCTGAGTAGTGAAAGAACTCTCACATCTTTCATTCTGTCTTCCTTCCTTCCTTCCTTCCTTCCTGCCTTCTTTCTATTCTTGTCTTACTTTTCCTTTCCCCCCAAAGCACTCCTTTTCTTTGTCTTTACCTTATAAAACATGCTGCTGGCTGAAGAGAGGAACACCACTGCTGTTGGGTTCCAGAGCCTACAGCTGCAAGAATGGTAAGAAAGGGGAAAAAAATGACCGTAAAATTTAAAACAAATTTTAATGCACAAAGCTGAGTTGGGGAAAATCAAGTGAAAATGTAAAAGATTTGTCCGAAATAAAGTCATAAATGTCCTGAGCCAAGTGAAACAGCTGCTAGGCCATGCAGACTAAATCTGAAAAAGCAACACAACAAAAAGTTAAATATTATGAAGCTTATAAGAAGCCGCCAGCATTCTTATTTTTGCTTCTTAGTCTCTCATTCTTGTGCTCTTACAAATTTCCCCAGCTATAGCACAGGCTGCTTTTAAAAATCTTTTGGGTGCTCTATCCTATATGCATTTGGCTGTATCAAGGATATTGCAGAGTAGAAGCAACTCCTTTGGCCGGGGACTGGGAAATGCACAGCTCACAGAGCCTCGTGTGCTGTTTGTCACAGATGCCATACGTGTTGCTGGATCCACTTGCATGTGCTGCTGGCTGGCAGGCACTGTGGTGGCAGACATGGAGAGGGACAGGTGCTGGTCTGAGCCGGCGCTGCTTCGCTGAGACAAATGGAGGCTCTGGAGTGAAACACGAGCTGTGCCGAGCAGAAATAAGGGCAAAGCTACTTATTTGAGCATCTTATGAAGGCCCATGTCTACTGCTTGTCCATCAATACCTTTTTTAACTGCTTCATTCATATGTGAAATAAGGAAGGAACAGAAATCCCTAGGAGGACAGGACAAGGAAGTGGGTGTGCAAGTGTGAAGCTTGACACCAGTGTAAGGCGAGCAGGAGGGCTGGGTTTTTTGTGTGGAGTGTAGGAAAGTAAGGATGTAATTTGTTCCTTTTAAGTATGACTAGAAAAAAAAGAAAAACTGCTCAGACCAACTGTGAGGCTAGGAATTCGTTATGATAATTTCACTTCTCTCCTGGAGCACACTTCTTCTGTTCTCCCACAGTTTTAAATTTTTTTTTTGTTTGTGTTTCTCATCTTTAAGCTCACCAAGGCCAGGAAAATTACCTCTTTTTTCTTTAGAGAGTGCTTAGCACTCGTGGGGAGATGGTGAAGAGGCTTGGGATTTTGGAGCTTGTGCAACAGTAAAAACTAATCTAAAACTATCAAAGAGGTGATGGATTTCTGAGAAAAAGTTCCTTTATTGTTCCTTTGCAGTACCCCCATATTTGAGAAGGAAAACAGGGTGAGAAGTTGGGAGGAGATGAAACCCAGACAACGTGGTACTGAATTTCCCTTGAATTCAATCTTCTAATCCTTTTTTTCCTCTTTGTGAAGGCAGTTTTTAAAGCAGCTTTATGCTGTGATGTGCAATCCGGTGTGCTAGGTTTGTCTAATTCCTGAGCTCCTAGTGATGAAAACACACTTCTGTCAGCCAAACACCACAGGAATTGTAAAAGTAAAACGCTTGATAATCAGTATTAGATTAAATCACAGAGCAGAGATGGAAGATGGTTATAGTCTGGGCTTCAAGTATTATTTACCTTCCTACAGAGAACTTGTCTAGTCTTTCACAAACAGAGTATATAAAATACTTACTTAACACGTAACTCGAGCTATGAAAATTGTATTACAGTTAAGTGTTCTTATAGCCACAGGCTTTTTATCACAATTAAGAGAGCAGGGAAGAAAAGTGGGAGATGAAAATGGAAATAGCTTAGGGAGGACCCTGCCCTCAGGTTAGTGAATGCAGGAATGGCATTGCAATGCAGAGGTGTGCAGAAGTGCCACCAACACGGGACTGGCAGAGCTCTGCTCTCTCAGAGGTCCAGCTTAGGCAACTCTAACAGCTCTACTGCTCAGCTGATGGGAGATGATACACAAATCTACATGAGGAGAAAGAAAAGAATGTCTTTTATAAGACAGCCACTTCTGTCTTCCTTGCATTGTTATAATGACTTTTTCTAAACCACTTCGTTAAGTGTCTTAGGAAAACAGACATGCATAAGTAACTATGTTGTAAATTTCACAGCACATTCCCTGGCCAGCCTTCCAGCTGTCATGGCTAGGAAAAAAATTCCCAGTGCTGCTGCAAAGGTAGGGAAGAGGAATAGACCCAAAGGAAACTGAACTAAATGCTTGAAAATTACCCACATAGCTCATGCTAGCCTAAAAAAAAAAAAGCATTGTACCTGTGTTTAAAATAGACTAGAAGTATGTGCATGCACAATCAGCTCATCTCTTGTCAGAAACAAGGTAGAATCCACTTATAGAGAGACAACTGCTTAAGCAATCCTCATTTGATTGTTTGAGATTGTTACTCCACATCCTTCAGGCCTGCCTAATCTTTCCTCAACACTATTCTTCCTATTCCAAGGTTCTTGGACTTAAAAACTCTAGGCTAGCTGGCGCAGGAAAAAAACCCCAAAATAATTTCTAACATTTCTGCACAGCAAAACACAACTTGAAAGCTGTCAAATGGGCAATCACACAGCAGAGGGCACCTGAAAAGGACTAGTCCTCAGGTGGACATATTTTTTGGTGGAGAGTTTTTGTTTTGAATTGATCCATACTGATGGAAGTCTGTGCTTCTGGGGCACTTGGGGGACACCTCACTTCTTTCTTTTCACGTGTATTTTAAATATATTTACATTCATCTAACCTGTTGCAAAACTGGATAGTGGTAGTGTAGTGTAACTGCTGTAACTTCTCAAGGGTATGTGATGACTTGATTAGGAACAAAAAATATTCAAGGGTTGTTATTTAACAGTGGATAAAAGAGTAATCTTCTTCCTTTTGCAGCCTTGAGGTTACATTCTGCATATTCTTTATGCTTCGCCAGATTTAATGCTGATTTTTCCAACAAAACTTTATCAGTCTTTTGATGCAATGAAAATATTTCTTCCCATTCAACATTGTAGGGTGAACCCTACCTTGTTCAGTAGCATGTTATCCGTAAGTGATGGAAATAGCTGTGTTAAGCCAAAATCTAGCAACTGACAACTGACAGACTGGCATGAACAAGATCTGCACCCAGATTTCTTACCAGACAGGCAGCTTACTGGCTTCTCTCAGCCTGCTTGACCACAAGTTTCTATAACAAACACAATAGCTGGCACACACTTGATATTGAGCAAGTGCTGTTTTATGTTGATATTCTCATTCAATTTCCATATGTTGGCAGAAACAGATGGGACTGGATTTTCTTGCAATTACTATGAGTCTAGGATAACAACTCCTAAATCTGCCTCGGAGTGAAAAGATACAATGCAAATATGCTTACACAGGGTAATGGTCTGGAGACTGAAATACAAAAGTACAACTTAGCATAAAGAAAAACTAAATCTAATTCAAGATTTCTGCATTAGTCTGCACTGTATGAAGGAATCTCATGAAAATCAAAAATTCGTACAGAATATGAAATTAGTTAGGGGTAGAGCTGCGGTGCTCTAGTGTTTCATTAAGACTTTTAAATGCAAAATATTACTTAAGTAAAGTCTGTGGTGATGAGAGGTAAAAAAAATGTTATTTTGTTTTCCAAGAAAGCTCTTTCATGAAAATTGCAACATCTGCTCCCACCTCTTTTGTTCTAACCCCAATATGTTCTTTTGAGATCACAACATTGAAAACATCCACAGAGTAGAAAATGTGGTTTGAGGTGTTTTTATTTTTAAATTCTCAACTCTCTGGCTCAGACTTTCAAAAGAGAGTTATGTAGACTTAAGCCCAAAAGCCTTATTTATTGGAATGGGAATTTAAACAGAAAATAAAGGATTTTGTATCCAATTGATCAGCCAAAATGTTACTAAACTAAAGCTTAAGGGACTAGAAAACCCAGCAAGGGAACTTGGTATGATTATCAGTTTTAGCTACAAAATGGTTAGCATAGAAACTGGAAAATTATATTATCTTCAGACTGCATGAGAACAGATAGGGAACACATGTTGAGCTTGATCCAGCAAATGCTTCTGTACCTGCTTAAAAACCACAAACAGATCAGTAGAATGTATCAGGGACATGAAGAGATGTGCTCTCAGGTCTCACAGGAGCAGTGTGAGAAGCTCCTGCTTCTCCTCTTGTTGCTGCGTGTTGCTCACCCTGTACAGCGAGCTGGCAGCACCATTCACTTGTGTAAGCAGAAAATGCCCCTGCTCCTGGACTGAGCCAGCACTGAGCGAGCCACTTTCACCCAAGTCACCTTCAGTGCTTCCAGAACAGCTGCTTAAGCACTAACTGTAAGCACCAGGGAAGGACTTTGGAAAGACTAAACACAGCCTGGATTCATACCAGCTCCAATTCCTCAGAGGAAAAAAAATATTTTCATAACAGAAGAGTTCTTATTTCCTAAAATAAGCAGCAATTTGGAAGATTTATTAACTATCTGATCTAAAAAATAGACTAAATATATATATAAAAATAAATAACAAATAACATGTGCAAGACTTTTTACCAACACTTTTTGGTTTTTCCCACTTGCCGCAGTAATTTCTGAAAATGGATTCTTTGTTTAAATAATGATTCAGACATAAAGTATGATAGTTTACTCTTTAAATGTATTTATGCAAAATTGTAACTGAGTTTTGCCATTCTTTATGGTTTAAGAAAGTGAAACCCAAATATACTTCTTGCATGTAGAAGAATCATATATCCAGTAAATAAAACATTATAGTGATTTATTGAGCAGAAAAGAGGGAGGAAAATAGATGTAAATATTTAGCACAATCATTTCCAGCAACATTTCAGTAGTGACAAACCAAAGCCACAAAATTCAGAATCAGAATTAAGACACAAAGTTGATAGATAGGGTTTTGTTTCAATCTGCTTTAGCAGTGGTGGCTAGGAGAATGATTTGGGTCTGGATGGCTGTATATGTGGTCGTAAATTTCTGCTATATTTGAGCCTATTTTTATTCAGGATCTTGGCTTTTAGCACTTCACTAAGCATAATAACTGTAGATTTCTTTACTGTAATTTCTGCCACAACAAGAAGAAGACTTATGTTTGAATTGGAATGATTTTTTCTGTAAAGAAAAAGAGTTCATCTTTCTTAAAGAGGCAGTAAAAAACTAGGAACCACCAGATTTCACCAGCAGCCTGGACTTGACAGATATGTATTAGTTCTGCTTTTCCCAGAACTCTGGATGGGCTGGATTACATTTTCTGCCAGATAACTGTATATTCACCCTCCCAATATATCTCTAATCACAACCCTGGATTTATCAATTTTTTTTTTTAATATTTACTTGTATTTATTTAGTAGTTGACAGACATAATGCTAATTATATGATACATATTCTTGAAAAAATACAATCCAATGCACAAACCCTACCAATTAGAGGCACTGAGATGTCAAATTTATAGTTACATTGAAAAAGATTTTAGAGTAAAAACAAGAGACAAAAAGCATTGTAACCAAAACTCTCCAACGCTTTCAGTTGAAGAAAATAATTTAGCCCTATTCCTGTTAAAAAAGTCAAATTTGACAAAGTTGAAGTTCCTTCTGTCCAGCCTTGTCTAGTGTTGAAATTCATAATTAAAACTTCAAAATTTCATTGTACCCCTTTTTGAAATTTTGCTATGCTTCAGTTTTCTGAGAACATTATATGTCCACACTGCCTGCCTCACGAGAAGCAAATCCAGCTCTTTTTGAAGCTCTGTTGTCCAAAAGTCTTTATATTAATTGAGAGTACTACATGCACTATGGCATTCTTTACTGGGGGTCAGGAAAGCAAGGTATCTTGCTTAATGAGAAGAGTAAACATTATTATTGCCTCAATCTGAGCAGGATATTGATATCTGGTGTTGCACTCTCACTTAAGGTTAGGAGAGGCAAGTTTTTCCTTGATCTACAACTGTGGAAAGTAACTAGCTTCTAAACATACCTGAAAGTGAGATTATGACACAAGTAAGGTTAAATGTTGAGATCTAAAGCGATAATCCAAGGGTATTTTTTCATAAAAGGGGGAAAACAAAGAGAGAAAAATAGAAGAGTAGCAAAATGCCACAAATAACTATGAGAAGCACAGGAAAGGGGATAACACCACGGCTTCAGCGCTGGCCTACAGAGTGTGATTAGTAAGATCTGCATTGGGTAGGACGGTGTTTCCCCAGTGAACTCCCTTCCAGAGCTGCCAGCAAGCCAGCGAGGGAGCAGAGCCAAGGCAGCAGATCCAGCAGGGTGGAACACAAACAGCCTCACAGGAGCAGCCAGGACAGTGCACAACTGCACAGACAGCAGATGCTCCGACGCTTTGTAAATTTTGCAGCCACTACGGCAGGTCATGCACTTGCTTATAGAGAGTTTTCAGAGTGGCAATGTCACATCCACCTCATTGCAGCAGCACATTGGTGAAGAACTTCAGCTTTGCTCACTTAAAGTACATCATCTCCCTTGTTGGTATCTATGTGAGGTTTGCCTGATGTATCAAAAATCTGATTGCCTCCTTGGCTAATATATAAAAAATTTGCTGCTTGCTCACCTGATGTGATGTATCACCAGATACAAAATTCTTTTAATGACCTGCAAACAGGGTACTTCATTTTCTAAAATAAAGCTGTTTCTAAAGTTTTTGGTAGAGGCAGTTTAAAACTTTACCTTTCAAAGCTTAGTCTTCCAAGAGGAAATGGAGAAGCTTTTCCTTACTTTTTACCTGATCACTACAGTAGTCAAGATCAAGAAGCGGAGAATTCTACTAGATTGGTACAATCAGATAGCTGTATTAGAAAAAGAACCACCAAAAAATCATGGACGGGGTTAGTTATATGTGACTCCTCTCAGAGAGGCACAAAAGAAGCCATTTGGCATCCAGAAAACCTCTGTAGAGGGGTTTTATGCCTGTTGGTGACTCGTGTTTGGGATGTCACAAGGAGCCTTCCAAGACTCGTAAAAGCTGAGGACTATCATCTGCTCCTACTCTTTCATGTAGAACTGAATGATGCTGCAACAAAGATATCATGAAATACCAAAAGTGACTTCATGTCCCTTGCAAAGATGTTGAAAGAATTGGGAGCACATTTAGTGTTCTCTTCTGTCCTCCTGGAAAGGACTGACTCTGAGACAGAGTGAGACGAGCGGCTAGGGAGGAGGTCTGGCTGAGACTGATGCCATGCTCAGGCCTTCAGGTTATGGGATATGCCTTTGGGAGACTGGGCACATTGACAGCAGATGAGGTGCATCTGACAAGGTGTCAGGGCTTGTTAGCAGGGCTTTAAATTAGATTCAGTGGGGAGAGGAGATGCTCTGCTGGGTGTCAGCAAGGAACTTCCAGTAAGAGGACTTTAGGGAGCAGCAGGGAAGTACCTGTAAATCATCCCAAGAGAATTGGAGAGGGCTCTTCCCAGAAGATGAAGAAGTGCATAGCCCAGCTGAAGTGCCTCTACACCAATTCATGCAGCACAGGTAACAAGCCAGAGGAGCTGGAAACCATGGCGCAATTAGAAAACTGTGACCTAATTGCTGTCACAGAAACAAGGGATATGAGTTACATGACTGGAGCACTGCAGTTGAGGGCTACAAGACTTTCAGAAGTGACAGGCTGGGAAGAAGGGGTGGGGGTGTTGTGCTCAGTGTCAAGGCAGGGTCAGATTCTGGAGAGCTGCCTTCAGGATCACACAATGAAGCTGAATAGCCACAGGTCCATGCAATCTGATGAGATGCACTCCTGGGTCCTGGGAGAACTGGCTGATCCTGCCAAGCCACTCCATTCTGCATTTGAAAACTCATGGCAGATAGGTGAAGTCACTGGTGACTGGGAAAAGAGAAACACAACTTCCAGTTTTAAAAAAAGGAGGAAAGAAAGATCTGGGGTACTACGGACCAGTGAGCCTCAGCTGTGTGCCTGGAAAGATCTTGGAATAGATCTCCTCTCAGAGATGTGCTGAGGCACATGAAAAACAAACCGCACATCAGAGAGTGGTGTGTGCTCATAGCCCAGAAATGAAACTTCCCAAATGCATCAGAAGAGGGGTGGCCAGCAGGTGAAGGGAGGTTATTCTGCCCCTCAGTTCTGTCTTTGTGAGATCCCATCTGGAGTGGTGCATCCATCTCTGGGGACCCCAGCACAAGAAAGACAGGGACCTGTGGGAGCAATCCAAAGGGAGTAATGAAGACAGTCAAAGAACTCCAGAACTTCTCCTATGAAGACAGACCAAGAGACTCAGGCATTGTTCAGCTTAGAGAACAGAAGTCTTTGGGGGGATATGGTTGCAGCCTTTCAGTACCTCAAGAGGGCTTACAAAAAGGAGGGACAGGGACTCTTTATATGAGCAGACAGTGACAGGACATGGGACAGTGGTTTTAAACAGAAAGATTTTAGATGTTTAGATTAGATATCAGGAAGAAATTCTTTACTCAGAAGATGGTGAAGCACTAGAACAGGTTGCCCAGAGAGGTTGTCAATGCCCTATCCCTGAAAAGGCCAGGTTGGACAGGGCCCTAAGCAACCTGGTCTAGTGGGTGGCCCATGGCAGTGGGATTGGAATGAAATGATCTTTAGGGTCCCTTTGAACTCTAACCATTCCATCATTCTATGAATCTGAGATTCTAAAAAAATCTTTCTGTCTCGGAATAAATTACATGTATTCCCACTGAGAGACTTGCATATCAGTGTGAAAAAAGATGGACCAGGATTTTATGAACGCGTGGCTAGTGCTAGGATTCTTAAATTGATACAATTTCTAAGTAATTGTGCTTTCAGAAATGCTGCAAACCTTAATGATTCAGTTTTAACTACTTAAGTTTAAAGCTAATGTTAAAAACCCTTACATTCAATGGACAGCTTTGGACTTTTCCAGTAATCATTGCTTTAGTTCTTAGATTGAAGTTCAATGAAAGATAATAATAATGATTGTGAATAGTTGAAGATGGACTCATCAGTCTTCTGTACAGTTTTGTATTTTCACATAAAGAAATAGAAGGATAAAAAGAATGAAAAGTAAGAACTCAAAACAACTTCAAGGGAATGGCTACTTTCAGTTTGCGTTTAAAATTCTTGTTGGTGTTTCAGTTCTACAATGGATAAGAAAAGCTGTATTTGAACGTGCATTTTCTGTCTTGAAAGTCTTTATTTCCAATGTCACCTTGTATTTATCCCCATTTTGCTCTAAATTCAATAAATGCATGCTTAAAAATGCACCTCTGTATTCGTGAGCCAGGGTATCACCTGCTGTTGTGGATCAAGGTAGAGAAGTGAACAGAAACAGGTTTCTAAAACTGGAGATGAGATCTAGAGATGCTGCCAAATGTTCCAAATGTTCTGTCTCAGCACTTAAGAAACCACACAGACAAGGTTACTCTTGGAGGCAGTGATAGCTTGAAGCTCTGGGCTGATTTCTGTAAGTATGCAAATCTGTCTAAAAGCCATCAGAACTTTACCAACCTCTTTGAAAATATACTTTGGTAACCCTTCTGACGAGACACAATGGATAAGTTGGTGACTAAGTGAGACAGTAAATTTGGGTAAGAGTGCGTATTATTGCAATGATCTGTTGCAAAATCTGCTAGTACTTTTTTTTTTTTTT